>LR749491.1:1064980-1212926 GCA_902729485.2 Mus minutoides | reverse complement strand
TATCTATCTATCTATCTATCTATCTATCTATCTATCTATCTATCTATCTACCTATCATCTATTATAGGCTGGAACACCTCTTACAACATTTTAAGAGCTCCTGTTGATTAGGTCTCATGTTTTTATTTGCAATAGTTTCTAAGATGGTATCTTCCTGACAGTTCTAAAACAGTCCTAGTATTTTCTTCAACACATGGCATCTAGCCCAGTATCATATACATATATATTGCATGCTGCACATATATTTAATTTTTTATACATTATTTTTTCCCTTTTTTCCTACATGTATATTTGTATACTGCATGTGTTCCTGGTGTCCCAGGAAATCAGAACAGAGAGTTGGGTCCCCTGGAATTGCATTTGCAGTTGCTTGTGAGCCACCATGTGGTTCCTGGGAATCAAACCTGTGTCCCCTGGAACATAGCAGCCAGTGCTCTTAACC
The DNA here is from genome assembly GCA_902729485.2 of Mus minutoides. NCBI lineage: Eukaryota > Metazoa > Chordata > Mammalia > Rodentia > Muridae > Mus > Mus minutoides. Next base: position 1,212,484 of record LR749491.1, on the reverse strand, counting down.
ACTGAGCTATCTCTCCAGATTCCATTTTTACTTTGGGAAATGTAGTTTTTGAAAACATTTCTGCTGTCTTTCTGGTCATAACCAAACCTTTACCTTCATTTCTTTTATGCAGATGCATGTATTTTTAGTTATAAAATCTTAATTTTTCTGATTTCACTTTACCCCCTGAAAACATTAAATAAAAACAGCAAAAGTGCAGGGAATCAGTTGAATTTCTTGCTGTCTTTCTTACATTATTATAGTTATATTAATAGATCTTATATATTACATACTATGTAACAGTATCATATATATATATATATATATATATATATATATATATATATATATATATATGAGTTCGGATTTTTGGAAATTTTTTTTCCTTCATTGAAGTTGTTATTTAGAGGTAATTTCAAAGTACAGAATTTGCTATTGTAGATTTTATTATTTGTACTATTTTCAGAGAAGCCATGATGTGCTCAACAGCTTGTTGGACTGGACATGCCATCATCTTTCTACCCTAAATACATTCCTGGCATGTTCAGGTTGACAGTGCTTAAGCAGAATGGACTAATTATTGTCATGGTCATTAAATCTGAGTAGAAAGCTGTTTTAACGATACTGAGAATTAACAAAACTAGGTAAGAATTTGGAAAGTGTACTATACAGTTTATTAATTAAAATAGTAGTTTTATGAGCAAGTCACAGAGCTAATAATAGTCTGTAACTTCCCATTTGAAAATGAGGTTGCTCACATGACACAGTGATTCCTACTACAGAGTTTTATGATCAAATGCATGACATCTGTGTAGAAGGACACGTGAACGCCTATGTTCATCTATGGTTGCCTTAGTTGCTTTTTTATTGTTATGACAAAACACCATGACAAAGACGACTTATAAGAAAAAGTATGTAAGTTGGGGACTCATGGTAACAGAAGGTTAAATTCCATGACCATCACAGCAGGGAGCCTGGCATCAGGCAGGTGGGCAGGCAGAAATCTTTGGAGCAGCAACTGAGAGCTTGCATCCTGATCCTTAGATATGAGACAGAGAGAAAATTAATCGGAAATGGCTTGTGCTTTTGAAACCTCAAAGCTCACCCAAGTGACATATCTCCTCCAGCAAGACCACAGCTCCCAATCCTTCCCAAACAGTTCCACCAACTGTGGACCAACATTTAAGTATATGAGTCTATGGGGGCCATTCTCATTCAAACCACTACAGTGGCATTATTATTATTATTATTACTTATTTTGTTCATATTGCTCATACTGCAGCTTTGTTAATCATAGCCAAGATGTGGAATCAACCTAAGAATTATTAATGCATGAAGAAATATATATATATATATATATATATATATATATATATATATATATATACACACACACACACACATACACACACACACACACATATATATATATATATATATATATATATATATATATATATATATATATGAATTTTATGTTTTATATAATACATATATATATAAACATATATATGGGTATAAAATACACACACACACAGAATCCTACTTAGCCTAAAAAAAGAAATTATGTCACTTGTTACAACACAGATAAACCTGAAGGATATCATAGTAAATGTAACAAGTCAAGTATAGAATGACAAATGGCCTTTATACATGAGTGTAGAACGTTGAACTTATACGAATGGAGATTAAACTGGTAAGTACCAGAGTGTGGTACCCAGAAACTTCTGTCAGAAGATACAAAAGTTCAGCTAGACAAGTAGAAATAAATTCAAGAGGCTTACTGTACATTGTGATGGCTACAGTTAATAAAAATAATTGTAGGTTTGAAGACTGGTAATGGAGTAGATTTTCAAGTGGTCTAAATGCACAGTGTATGTGAGATATGCAAATGTTAAATGGATTGATTTAGCCATTCTCCAATGTATACATCTATCAAACCATTATTTTTTAAATGGTGATAACATACAATTTTTCTTATTATTAAAATAATAATAAGGAATTCAGAAGAAGATATATAAATTCAGAAGAAGATATATAGATTCAGAAGAAGATATATAAATCATCTTTTGTAACCCCTTCCCTTCAAATAAGTAAATTAATCGTCCTTGATTGGTGCTGGCACCAGGGAAAGGAGGGTTATTCTATAGGCTCTTAGTCTTATAGCTATTTTACTTTTAGTAATTTAAGTATTTTTAATTTAAAAGTGGACCCAGAAGGAAATTGGATACAATTTTATTGGAGCTTGAGTGCAAACAATAGTATATCAAAAAAAAAAGAACAAGATAGTTAAGCTGGAGATCTACCAGAAGGGGAGAGATGGATAGAAGGAAAAAAAAATGGTTATGTTTCCTGAGTTAGAGGTCAAGAAAGCAGATGGGGTTAGAGATGACATCTATGAGCAGACACACAGGGAGAGGGGATGTCAGAAAAAGTGAGAGTATTTGGAGGTCAGGGTGAGCAGGCTGGAGACTGAGACTGGTGTCTGGGAAAGGAAGAGCTGAATAAAGCAAAAGTTGTAATTTCACATCTGCCGTCTGTAACTAGTGACCTCACAGAGGGGCCATAGCAAAGCACATACAGGATCAGTGTTTAGATGTGTATGGAACGGTTCATATTTCTCACTGGGGCTAGCTAGTTAATTCATAGTAGGAAGGAAGGAAAGAAGGAAGGAAGGAAGGAAGGAAGGAAGGAAGGAAGGAAGGAAGGAAGGAAGGAAGGAAGGAAGAAAGGAAGGAAGGAAGGAAGGAAGGGAGGGCATCAGGAATGGGGAAAGTAGTTTGAATAGCTACAGGTGGAGTTTATATAAGAAAGGGCTAAATATAGAAGCTGGAAAACCGGATGAGGCTGGATTATCCTGGGCCTCAGAGAACTGAACTGTCATGTGAATTTTTCTAAATGTGATGGAGAATGGTGCAGAATGCTTCAGCAGAACACTAGTGTGATTGCCATTGTGATTTATTGAGTACCATCGTGATTTACTGAGGTACAGGAGTAGCAGCCATAGGAAAGGGCAGCGATGTAGCGACCATGAGGAAAGACTGTGGGGACTCGGGTAATGAGGAATGAGTAGTGGAACCACTTTTTATTCACAAATTTTATTATTATTGATTATTAGATATGGAGGTTTTCTTAAGCTGTCCTGGCTGGACTGGTTCTTACTGTGTGTCCCAGGCTGCTTTCCAATTCACAGAGATCCAACAGTCTCTGCCTTCCCAAAGTTCTCAAAATTCCATTGGTAGACTGCCAGTGGCAATGGACTTACTGTAAATGAGGAGATTATTAGACCAAGTTGTTAGAGAAGGAGTCTCGGGCCAATAGTGTACATGCTTAGATGATCTGAATGCAAGTATATGATGTGTTCCTAGCAATATTCCTTCAGTCAGTATTTTTGATGTTTTCCTCCTCCCTTTCCTTGACTAACATATTAAGGTGTCTAGAGCCATATATCATTTTTTCTCTTTGACATATTCTTATAACTTTGGTGACTATTGATTCTTGTATCCAGTATTTGTAGCAGAGATTAAAACTTGGTGACATTTTTTGTTGTTGTTTTACTTGCTTATCTTTTCATGAGCACATCATCAATACAATATAATTAGAGTGCTTGGTAAATGCTTTAATGGTTTTGCCTCAAACCATGAGTGTTATCCTGGAGCCTTAAAACAGGTTTTTGTTTGTTTGTTTGTTTGTTTGTTTGTTTGTTTGTTTTAAGTATTGACCTTAAGAGGTAACGGTTAAAGAAAATTAAGAGTAGATGAGTAAAATTCGTGATATTTAGAACTTAAATAACACTAGTGGCTATATTGGGAGGGAAATTTTTAGGTTAAATTAGGGTTTGTATTTAATGCTTGACAGAATTTCTTTAGGTAAAGGCTCCTTAATTTTATCCAGGCAGCAAGCTGAAATTCACAATAACAGACTTATATTACACCATAGGAACAAAGTTCAAAAGAGACAGCGTGTTGAAAAAAATAAGAACTGGGAAAAGGCTTGTAATACAGAATTACCTTCATGACCAAGAGATAAACATCTGATGGATAAGCTGTCTATGTGTGCCAACTAACCACACAGAATTGCACACCTGTGCTTATGCTCATATCCCTGCGATGTGATTTTCCTCATACTTTCTTCAACTCAAATGTCACCTGGTGTGTAAAGACTCAACTAGTTAAATAGTATAAATGCTCATAATAATAAATTAACATATGTAAATTATTTAAGAGTGAACTGGCAGAGAGTAGGTATATGTTCTTTTTTTTTTCCATTATGCCCTTTAAAACCTTTTCTCTCATCTATTGTTTCCTGACCACAATTTCCCCTCTCTCCTCTCCTCTGGCCTCTCCTCTTACCTCCTCTGTGTCCTAGATTCATGCCCACCCTCCAACTTCCCTCATAAAAGAAGAGGTCTTCGAGGAACATCAAGACGTAGAATACCAAACAATAAATAACAGGCTACAATAAGAGCATGCATGTACCATCTCATCAAGGCTGGACAAGGCAACCCAGCAGGAGAAAAAGTGCCCTACAAGTAGGCAAGAGTCAGGGACAGTCCCTGCTCCCACTTTTAGTAGTTCTGGAAGAACATCAAGCAGAGTACCTAGAGCAGACCCGTACAGGCTCTCTGATATCTGTGAGTTCCCATGAGTCTCAATCAGTTGATTCTGTAGGCCATGTTCTTGTGCTGTGTGTGTCCCTGACTCACTCATGTGGTTCATCTTTTCTAAAGATTTTATTTTTATTTAGGTGTATGTGTATGTGTATGTGAATGTGTATAGTGGAGGCCAAAAGTGAGTGTCAGATCACCTGAAACTAGAGTTACATGTGGCTGTGAGCCATCTGAAGTGGATGCTGAGAATTGAACTCATGTCTTCTGCAAGAACAGTTCTTTAGCCCTATAATATGATTTCAATTTGTTATCACTTTTGTGATGACGAGGTATTTTGAGTATCACTTGTCTTTCAGTGTCACACTAAGTACTGTGCTGGGGAAAAAAACAGGGCTACCACCATCCAGTGTGCCCAGTGGGCCTGCAGAGTCATACAGTCCACAGTTTTGAGAGAGCTGAGAAACTTTTCTTCTTCATTCCTTATCTTTTATGCTAAATTTTCTCCCAACATTTAAAAAACATGAGAATTGAAATAGAAAAAAATCTGTTTTTCAGCATGATGTGGGCCAAGAGAGATGAGCGAGGCAGTTGAGTGAATATGAACAAAGAATAAGGATTCTATCTGTCTATCTATCTATCTATCTATCTATCTATCTATCTATCTATCTATCATCTATCTGTCATCTGTGATTTATCATCTACCTATGTATCTATTTATCTATCACATATGTATCTATCTAGCTATCATATATATGTATATGTATATATATTCATCTATCTACATCTATCCTATAAAACATTACGATAAAACTGAATTTTTTTCTATATTAGATAAAAATATGAGATGAATCCTTGTTTCTAGAATACTTTGGCAATGTGTAGAATTGACAGTTCTGGGGCGATGCTTTGACAGGCTTTGGGCAGATGGAACCACTGTCAGGTTCTCCCTAGAGGGAGCACTTGCCTCTGTTCAGTCTCACTCCACTGGTTTTGTCTGTTCTCTGTGGCACTAGATTTTGCTGTCTCTGACCTAGAGTGATCTATGAATATTTCATTATTCATATTAGGAAAGACTTCAACTGCTTTGAAAACACTTTAATGCCTGCACTACATTGCAAGAGTCTGTCTGGATCATGTTTTATTTTTATATCTTTGATTTTGGCTTATCCATAGCAGGTATCACCACTCTTTAGAGCTTCTAGTGACATGAACTCAGAGAGTTTTAAGTGTTACACAAGAAAAAATATTACTGAAAAGGAATATGTGTGTGTGTGTGTATATCTATGTATGTACCCATACATACATACACACATACATAGGAAATAAAAGATGTTTTATGAGTTTAGTAGGTCACATTATATAATGGGAATGAAACTTGATTTAGCTCAAGTGTTTGACTGGGACAATGTGGGAAATATCCCCCAAAGTGGCTTAGCTTGGAATTTTCCCTTGCCCATCAAAATTATCTTGAGCAAATCACCTAATCCTTGTGTTCCTGTGATTGAGGTGATAATAGATATTCACCTGGTAATATCACAAGAACTATGTATTAGAAGAATTTTCACCAAGACATCATTCATACTGTAACTGAGTTCAAATTCAAGATTAAGAAAAATGTTTTCTATTGGTGTGAGACAGCGCAGGGGTCCAGCAAATTTGTTTTAGTTATTAGAGCAAGGTCTATAGTCTGATCACCATAGTATAGGATAGAACTCAAAAGATAGAATAAAACTTATTTTTGTTGTTGTTGTTCAAGACAGAGCTTTTCTTTATATACTTAGCTGTCCTAGAGTACATTATGTAGACAAGGCTGGCCTTAAACTCCAAGATTTGCATGACCCTGCCTTCTGAGTGTTGGGATTAAAGGTACGGACCACCACACTTAGCTAAAATGTATTACTTTTTTTTAAAAAGCACATTGTTTTAATTTTATGTGCATTAGTGTTTTGCTTGCATATATCTGTATGAGGGTGTCAGATCTCCTGGAAGTAATGCTACAGACAGTTGTGAGCTGTGATTTGGTTGCTGGGAATTGAGCCTGGGTCTTATGGTAGAGTAGTCAGTGCTCTCAACAATTGAGCTACCTCTCCAGCTCTAAAATATATTCTTTATAAAAAACAACTCCTCTCTGCCAAGAGAAGTACCTTGTTGGGTATGACGCATTCACCCTGGTATTCCTGGGACTCATATGGGTGAATTTTTCATGTTGGTACCTCAGTCAATTTCTTCTGCTTATGTCACAAAAACAATTGTCTTGGGCGTTTGGTTCTTGGGGAGAAGAATGGGATCTGGGATGCTCAGAAGACATTTAGGGGAACTTCACTTTCCATGCATTATTATGGCCTTGAACTTTCCTCATTTAAAAACCAGAGAATCCTTACCTCAAGAGTTTTGCCAGGAAATTTGTATGGCAATGTGCTCAATTTAGCATGTTGTAACTCTCTTGTTTATTCAGTTGACATTGAACTTTGTAGCTGGAGGTGTCTTAACTTTGTCTCACACGGTTCTTTCAACCTGTCCATTGAGAGGAATTCCTGAGGGAATCAGACTAAGACCAGTGTCAGGAAGCTCAGAGACCAGCGAATCTTTCTAAATAGCACTTCTGTACGATATCCACGATGTGTCCATGTAAAGACATTTAAAAATAAAATTATATACTCCTGGACATGTAATTTTGGAAGTAAGCCTATATCTAATATCACTGCTTGATCTTATCAAAAACATACTGAGAAATTTATGCAAATATTTGAAGGAAGCCCTAAACTATTAGAAAAAATAAAGTATCATATAATAGTCTATACAATCAAATGTAAGATTTTCTGAAGTGAAAAGACTACAGGTTTTGATAAGTCATAAAATTTCAAGAAGGCACTATCAATAAAACACATTACTCTGTGTGCGAAACTAAGAATTGTTAAAAAGACTGTTTCATGAAATATATACTCATCTAGTAACAATAATCACAATTCATCAAAGTTATATATTACTATTCCCTCTTTCATCTTCACAGACTTGATTGATTTAATGATAAATTGGTATAGCTCGGCATGCAGCTGCTCTCGATATGTATGACTTCCCTGTATATGGGACCTTTCAGAACCTGCTCTTTAAAATACAACAGCTCAAAACATTTAGAACAGGTTTTGCCTTCACTTTCTCACTTTTCTCTCATTTCAAGTCAAAATTTGCTGCTGGCAAACACACAAACATACATACACACACAAACATATACACACACAAACATATACATACATACACATATACATATATGCACATACATACACACATGCATACATATATGCACACATACACACACATACATACACACATGCATGCAGTATGAATGATGTCTTGGTGAAAATTCTTCTAATACATAGTTCTTGTGATATTACCAGGTGAATATCTATTATCACCTCAATCACAGGAACACAAGGATTAGGTGATTTGCTCAAGTTAATTTTGATGGGCAAGGGAAAATTCCAAGCTAAGCCACTTTGGGGGATATTTCCCACATTGTCCCAGTGGACAATACACACATACCCTAAAACCCTAAAAACACCAACACTAGGTTACAATTTTCTTTTCAGTGATAGATTCTGCATCCCATGCTTGCACAGGTGACTGTTTATATTACCAGTAATGGGTGACCATTGCCAACTTCCTCAATGCCTAACTCTCTGCTTGAAAACTTTTTTAAATTTTACTTTATATTTTTATTAGATATTGTCTTTATTTACACTTCATATGTTATTCCCTTTCCTGGTTTTCTCTCCAAAACACCCCTGTCCCCTTCCCTCTGCTCACCAACCCATCCACTCCCGCTTTCTGGCCCTGGACTTCCCCTTTACTGAGGCATAGAACCTCCCACAGGACCAAGGGCATCTCCTCCCATTGTTGTCCAACTAGGTCATCCTCTGCTACATATGCAGGTAGAGCCATGAGTCCCACCATGTATTTTCTTTGGTTGGTGGTTTAGTCCCAGAGAGCTCTGGAGGTACTGGTTAGTTCATATTATTGTTCCTCCTATGGAGCTGCAAACCCCTTCAGCTCCTTGGGTACTTTCTCTAGCTCCTTCATTGGGGACCCTGTGCTCCATCCAATAGATGACTATGAGCATCCACTTCTGTATTTGTCAGAATACAGAATACACTGGCAGAGACTCTTAGGAGGCAACTATATCAGACTCCTGTCAGCAAGCTCTTGTTGGCATCCACAATAGTGTCTAATTATTTTGGATATTTTGCTTTTAATGTATATTAGATTTAACAAGCCATAAAATAACTCCAGTAAGATATTTCAAATCACTGGAAAGACCAGAGGAAGGGAGGCCAAGATGGGCCACAAGAGGGTGAATCTGGACAAGGTCCATTATATTATGTACATGCATGCAAATGTCACAGTGATGTTCATTTGCATTTTTAAATCAAAATTAATATTGATGCAAAAAGGGCAAGCACGGGCAAGCATGGGCGAGGGAGATATGAGGTAAAAGTGGAGAATCCAAAATTTCAGGTGCTTGTGCTTTTGGTCAAGATGACTAGAAAACATAAAATTTATAAAAAAATAAATCTTTTAACAGGAAATGGTTTTATCAATTATTAATGACTAAGCCATTTAAAATATTCTGAGGTAAAAATAACTAAGCACTGAATAGGTAAATATGAGCTTTCTTTCTTTCTTCCCATTTATCTCTCTTTTTAATCAATCATTTTATTCATGTACATTTCAAATGATACCCCCTTCCTGGTTACGCCTCCACAACCCCTCCATTCCCATCCCCCTTCTCCCCTTACCCCTTTGCTTCTATGAGGGTGCTTCTCCACTCACTCACTCACTGCCTCACTGCCTCACTGCTCTAGCATCCTCCTACGCTGAGGCATCAAATCTTCATAGGCCCAAGGGCCTCTCCTCCCACTGATGTTAGACAAGGCCATCCTCAGCTACATATGTAGCTGGAGCCATAGGTCCTTCCATGTGTACTCTTTGGTTGGTGGTTTAGTCCCTGGGGGCTCTGTGTGGTTCAGTTAGTTGATATTATTCCTCCTATAGGGTTGCAATCCCCTTAAGCTCCTTCAGTCCTTCCCCTAGCTCTTCCACTGGAGTCCCCAGGCTCAGTCGATGTTTGGCAGAGAGTGTCTGCATCTGTATTGGTCAGGTGCGGGTAGAACCTCTCATAGAATAGCCATATCATGTTCCTGTTGGCAGAGATTAATTTATTTAATATTTTTCTGTAACATAGGTCAAAGAAGGTGGAGAAAATTTAGCTTCTGAGTCATCAAAAGGGACAAGAAAGTGACTTCCTTTAGAGAATGTCCTGTACTCAATTTAAGTCCAAATCCAGCTGGGTGCATGGTATATTATGTGGTTTTTTTTGTTTACAAATTATGACAGGACACAGCAAAAGATGAAGGCAATGCGACTGAAGGCAGCAGGATGAGCAAACTGAGAAGGGCAAGGAGAAAAGTCACCAAACCACATCTTTGCGCAACGGATGGGGACGAAATCGCCAAGACCAATTCCAGTGGTATGCGGCTATTGTGACTGTGATTGGTTCAGACAGGGGCACTTTCTATTTCATGTTCCTTCCCATAAAACATTCCTCTACATCTGGAGAAGCAAAGGGATGAAAAGATGCAAAGTATTGCTGCATGAAAGATGGCAGATATAAGCTCGCGTCAACTATAGAGAAATAGCCGTTCAAAATTGTAGGATTCAAGGGAAGGGAGTCCGATGTTGGTGTCGGTGGGGGGGTGGAAAGCAGAGTGGGAGAGACGCTTCCTTCTGCGCTGAGAGTGAATGTGAGCTTTATGGCTGAGGGCCTGGGCAGCCACAGGGAAGTTCTGGAGGGAGTTTTTAATCTACTTGCTGAAACACTAACGGTGCTCTAACAGGTCTGAAATAGTACTGAGTAGGAATAAGGTCACTCTGGGTGCTTCAAAGAGGAGGCAAAAGGAATGGCTAGCCCATGCTAACAATAAAAGCAGACCCCAACAGCTTTTTACTTTATTTTCCTATTACTTTCATTTCTTTTTTTACAGTCCAGTTGTTACCCCACTCCAGGTCCATCCGTCCTCCCACAGTTCCACATCCCATTCCTTCACCCCTGTCTCCAAGAGGATCCCCCTAACTCCCTGCCAGGTCTCCCTACTCCCTGGTGCCTCAAGTCTCTCCAGGGTTAGATGTTTCTTTTATCACTGAGGCCAGACCAGGAGGCAGTCCTTTGTTGTATATGTGTGTGTGGGGTTAATGGCTCTTATTTTTATTTTTTATTATTATTACAGACAATATACTTCCTTACAGCCTGCATCTAGGGCAGGTAACACCCACTGTCCCTGTTGGGTGTGTCACTTCATGGGAAGGGGATCTTTTCAAGCAATCTTCACGATGTGTTAAGGATGGTTGAAAACAATTCTAAAGTGTTTTGACATTTTTTTTCCATTACTAACATAGAGATGTCCAGAAACCAAATAGCAGATCTGAGCAAATCTGGATCTGCTGTGTCTTGGTCCTTGCACAGTGCCAAAGATGCCTACCACCAGACACCACTGGTAAAACCCTCGCGTCCCAGTGCCTTAGCCGGTGCTCCTGATGCCGAATTCAACCCGAATGCTGGTAAGTAATTACCTCGAAAGATTGTTGAGGAAACCGGAAAGTGCTTCAAGTCACTGTGTCCAAGTTGATCTTTGGATTTGAGATGATCTGATGATGGTGAAGATCCCAGGCCCCAGGCAAGACAGAGGAGAGTATCCACATCTGTGTGAAGCTCTTTGCTGCCTCATTACCCTTCCAACTACTGATCTAGGAAACTGAGAGCTTGCCATGGGTGAGAGCACATGAGTCTTCTCTGAAAATGAAATTCGATCATTCAAAGTCTCTGGATTGCTGAATAATTTTCCTGGTGCATGAGTGTGTTGGTTAACATCCTCTTGGATACAAGAGATAGAAACTGGTTAAAAAAGAGACATTTACTCTGAGGAAGTTTATAAAGAATAGATTAAAAAGTGGGGATACAGTGGTCTATGAAATTAGAGACAATTACCAGCTTCCGAGGGTTTCGTGTCTCTAAACGTATCTGCTAAGAAGGCAGGCAGAAGCTATGAAAACTGTTATAATCCAGGCCACAGTTTATTGGAACATAACTTTTATAACATAAAAGGCTAAAATAATGTGTGGTATAAACTCTGGAAAAACACCAAACATGGGTGTTCACTGGCTTTCTCCCAGGGGGACACAAATAACAGTATGACTTGTCAGTGTGTGTCGCTAGCTCAAGAGGCTCACTTTAGTATTGATATCCAGGGACTTTTTCTGGGCTATGCTGCATTGGCAATTGGACTTAACTCTGTCTCCAGCCCTTGTAGGGGGCAAGTTGGAATGTGTACAAAGTCACCATTACAAATGACATTGTTTGACTGCTTGGCTGATACACACCTCTAGGTAAATACAGACATTGTTGACAGACAGAACCTTTTAAGCACCTTGAGGCGAATGCCCAGGGAGCAAGGGTACAGTTCAGACCGCTCTTCACCCTTCTCTCCTCTCCCTTGTTATTACACACAGGACCTGAGGAAATGAACACCATGAGTCTCCATCTTTATTTGCTTCCTTCAGCTAGCACAACTCATGGACACAGAGCTGTAAAAACCTCAGATTCACATCTGAGTTCATTCAGAATGCAGAGAGAACCCAGTCTAATTGTTAGATTGCTTCCTTCCAAAGTTGGGTGGTTCCTTTGTCTCAGAATCACTTCTCTGGCTTTATTTCTGAGGGCCAGCATTGCTCAGGACGATGCTTCTGCCTGGAATCAATCTGAATTTCCCTTCTTCTGCACCTCTAGCAGGAAAAATGAAACTCAAACTAAAACAAAACAAAAAATAAAACAAATCAAAACCCATGCCGAGCTTCTAAGATCTTGCCTCGACACTGCGAGACTTATTTCCTGTTTTAAGGACCGTAGCCTCTTGCCACGGCAATGTTCGTCCCCCCACGTTCTTTGTGCCTTGCTTTGTGTTCTCCACGGAGAGAAGAGCAGCCACACTGACATCTGTGTGCATCAGAAGCAGACAGTACAAACGGCAGAGAGGCTAGAGCTAGTGAGGAGAAGTCAGTAGGATAAAACATGGCCCAGATTCAGCTTGAAGGATGATTTTTGCAAATATGTATTGCTTGTGTCTGCTTTCATTTGTGACCCCATGAGGTAGACGCTTGGGTGTGCCACTTAGGCTACCCCAGGGCTCCAGCCAACGATGCTGTGGAGAAGTGTCCAGCCAGGATTACCACATTGTTTAGGGAAAGGTTGAACTCAGAATTTCCTTACATAACATTTCCTAATAGTTAAGTATTTCCAATAAATTTAAACAGGGTTTTAAACATCAGGAGGGCTTATATTACCTATAAGGTGTATGTTATACATATTTTTGTGTATTTTGTTTTTTTTTTTCAAATTTTTTATTAGTCATTTTCTTCATTTACATTTCAAATGCTATCTCTAAAGTCCCCTATACCGTCCCCCTGCCTTGGTCCCCTACCCACCCACTTCCACATCTTGGCCCAGGTGTTCCCCTGTACTGGGGCATATAAAGTTTGCAATACCAAAGGGACTCTCTTCCCAATGATGGCCGACTAGGCCATCTTCTGCTACATATGTAGCTAGAGACATGAGCTCTGTGGGTACTGGTTAGTTCATATTGTTGTTCCACCTATCGAGTTGCAGACCCCTTCAACTCCTTCAGTACTTTCTCTAGATCCTCCATTGGGGGCCCTGTGTATTTTGTTTAATATACTCTAGTTTCAGACAGAAAAACAAAGATGGAATTTGGGTATCATAATCTTAAATAAAAAAAAAAAAATCACTGTGCTTTGCCCTGTCTTTGTACCATCAGTCATGACTAGGGGTGTGGGAACCATTATTGATTAGCCTGGATTAAGCTCTTATAGCCTATAATTCCAAATAAACCATCAATGTATCATACAACAATACATGTGAAAACTGATACCTTACCTAAGTAGAAGCAATTTCAATAAGTATTTTCAAGTACACTGAGATTTTTTTTCCCCCCAAATAACTAAGTTTTTCAAGATCAGTTCCTTTGCCCTTGCAGTATTTTATTTATTTACTCTCCTTTTTAATGGCTTGCACCTGGTTATTGTGCCAACTGGACTTGGTAGCACTTTCTAGGACGGACACACTCTGGCTTAAAGACATGGCCTCATTGTACTAAGTGGGTATTCTCACATGGCCATGCACCCTTCAGCCCCGTGAATGAATGTCTAGGGGTTCTGTAGAGGGAAGGCAGAATCCTAGGAACAAGTGGCATATGTTAGAGAGAACATGTCATAGGCAGTTGTCCCCATCTTAAAATTTCTATTTCTTTCTTGTTTAAAACCCTGTTTAAATTTATTGGAAATACTTAACTATTAGGAAATGTTATGTAAGGAAATTCTGAGTTCAACCTTTCCCTAAACAATGTGGTAATCCTGGCTGGACACTTCTCCACAGCATCGTTGGCTGGAGCCCTGGGGTAGCCTAAGTGGAACACCCAAGCTTCTACCTCATGGGGTCACAAATAAAAGCAGACACAAGCAATACATATTTGCAAAAATCATCCTTCAAGCTGAATATGTATAATCAAACAAATAATATAACCATTATAAATAATTTATTTTTGTTTATTATATTTATAGAAAAATAATTATAAATAAATAAAATTTAATAAATAAAATAGATAATGATTACATTTTGATGATGATGATGATGATGTAGTGTGTGTTATAATGTGTGTGTAACTGTCAGTTCATATGAGACGTGGGACACATAAGAGATCAGATAAGAACTTTTGGGAGTTCTCTTTCCATTCTGGGGAAAGGAGCTCAAACTCAAATTATCAGGCTGTACTGGAAGCACCTTTATCCACTGCACCAATACTGGATTTGGTATATCTGGAAGCCCACATTCCTGTTCAATCCATCTCTTATAAGCAGCAGTGGCTTTCTTGGGAACTGAATATGTTCTTATTATCTCAGAATATGGATGGCATTTCTCTAAGGCATTCTACGTGCTCAGGGGCTTCGAGCATTTTCCTTTTTTAAATATTTCCTTATTTTTCTCCCTAAACAGAGCAGTAAAACTTGCCCCATAAAAAGCACATTGATTTAATTTATTAGTCCTCTGAGGGGATAGGACAGGAGAAAATCTCCCAGGAATCACACTGGAAGAAAAACAAATGAGTCCCTGAGCTGGTAATTATCTGCCTGCTATCCATCATGTACAGCTGGGAAAGACTGACTGAAAGGGTTAAGTAGGAGTAACAAATATGATTTATTTGAAGGGAAGAAGTTCAGACTATGATGCATCAAGATGAGCTGATGCTTTGGAAATGAATTTAGGTTAGATAGGGTCTCTTCTTTGGTGAAAGATTGAATTTTTTAAATGAAAAATTTGATACTAAGGATATATATTCTAACAGCTATGATGTAAATTTTTACTTAATAATTAGACAAGGTGAGATCATAAAGGGTATATATATATATTACTCTATTCACTAACATATAAACTAAAGGCATATTTTTTGAGTGTCTGTGATGGTCAACATCTCTATAGGTGTTGTGGCTATGAGAGCAGGCAGAACTGAGTCCCACTCTCATGGACTGACATGCAAGAGAATGACAGATAGATAGCAAACAGGTGACGCTGAAGCATGGCCAGCATGTTTCATGGCAATAAAGGGCACTGAAGAATATGGGACAGGGATAGTACAGTTAGCTGAAATAGGTCACTCCAAAATTCTCATAGTTCTAACCCTCAGCACCTTAGATTGCATTTGGAGTCAAGGTCTGTCAATAGGTTATTATGGTTAAAGGTACCCAGTAGATGGGGCCCTAATTTAGGGTAACTGGTATACTCATAGGAGACATTAACCCATGGACTCAAATAGAAAGAAGATCATGTAGATCATCAACTCTAAGTCCAAGAGAGAAGCCTCAGAAGAAACATCCCTGCTGATACCTTTGACCATTAACTCTGGTCTTCAATAAAGAGAATACAAGTTCCCGCTAAGCTCTTCCTGTTCAGTACCAGGTGCTGCATCCCAAGAATGTGAAGGCATGTGTTCACTGCTCAGCCTCAGCTCAGGAAGGATGGCCTTCCGTGAATCAAGAGTTGGCATGTTTACACTGCAGGCATGTTTCATGGATGTTCTGGATGACTGTGCTTAACTGCCCCAGTCCCTCACCTTACCAAATCATCCCCCTTTTCATTCGATGCCACGTTTTAATGCCAATAGTTTACCCATGTGGTAACAAGATAGTTTGAGGGTAGGGCTTTTTCTGAGTACTTACTTAGGTATACAATCAGTTTGATAAGTAGGTGGTGATAAAAATATTGATCTTGAGTAGTTGACTATAAATGGGTGAATATTTTTTTTCATTGTAAAATAAAGCAGAGGGGACTTTTGGAGGTGGGAAAGAGGACTGGGCAGATGGAGGAAGAAGTTACTGGATAGAGTAAAGGACAATGACACATATGATTAACTATGTCAAGATGAAACCTGTTAATCTGTATGCTTAGAAATTTAAAAAGGACAAGAGAAATCTACAAAACAATAGATATTTATTGTAGGAAGTTTAGAAGATACAGATAAGACAAATGGTAATAAGGTCTTCTCATCACTGCTGAAGCAATAGAATGGCCTCTTTTTTCTTGTAAGACAAAAAGAGTTTGCTTGACATCCTATACAGAACTGTTTATGATGTCTGAAATACTGTTTATGTGAAGACTTCTATATTTTAAGCTGCTTATGAGTTTTATTTTATATAAGCAGCTTTATTCAACTTGGGCCGAACGAACACCTAATGTTTCAGCATAAAGTGGGAACACACCAACTGTTGATTTAGCATGCAGCATTCTAATTGCTACAGCATACCTGTAATTGTTTGTGTTGAATGGAAGGTTATATGGTAGTTAAGCCTCAGAGTCCTGGGGTAGCCAGACATACCAGTGGCAGGACATTATATCTAATATATGTGCAGAGGTGGCACCAGTAATTTGGTTCTCTCATAGTTCATGTATTTAAAATCTGCTCAATCTGTGTTTTTAGACTGTCAATCTTTATGCTTATTTTAAAGCCTAATTATATCTTGAAAACTGATACCCAGTTATCACTTAAAAATTATAGCTGTTTGATGTTCGTGGTGTGACAGATTGATGGGTGTTCAAATGCAGGCGTGCTCACGGCACCATTTATTGGAGTTAAAGTAATTGGGCTCACTTTTTGCATTTAAGTAGCACTTATATAGTGCTTATTGACTCCTGGCACTGTTAATTACCTTGTTTAACCCTCATAACAATTGGGTAATATTTTAACAATGAAGAAGCAGAGACACAGTGTGAAGGGGAAGGTTGCCAGGCATGAAAGGAAAAATATGGGTGTCTTGATTTGTGCTTACTTTCTGTATTCTGTCACCATCCCTAAAGGTTCTGACAGCCGCATTTATAATACATGCTTTGGACCTGACAATTTTATCTATGCACTCCATTCACACCCTGGTAATAAGCCACTTAGCCTGAATCCAGAAAACTAGATTCTAGATTCCATATTGACAGTGGTATGTGTGTGTGTGTGTGTGTGTGTGTGTGTGTGTGTGTGTGTGTGATGGAGAGGGAAAGAGCAGGGAGGGGGGATTGGGAGCTTGGGCTCCTGCTATGTGTGTCTCTCAGGGACTCAGTCTAATGAACTGACTAGATTAACTTTGTATCTAAAGTCTTTCCTAGCTCCAAAGTTTTAGAATATTCAGATTATCTTAACATACAAGAAATGGACATTTTATCATATTTCTGACCTAAAAAGTTGGCCAAACATCCCAAGTTTTTATCTCCACTCCTATTCTTGATATTTTTCTTAAACACTTGTGAAATTTGACATAGAGATGTGCTTCTAGGACTCGGATGCCATTGCAAAGATGGAAGGTAACTTAGGGAAGACCAGTGCTGTCAGGTTATTCGTTGTCTTGTACGAGCAAAGGCTTTATCTTTTTCCTTTTTTTTTTTTTTGACTATTTTCACAAACAAGTGTTTCCAGTAAGCATATGATGTCCCCATCTTTTTAGGCTGACAAGTCCTAACTGATGGCCAGTCCCTGAGGGTGTTTAGACAGTGCTCTTGGGATGACTGTAAAGGCAAGTGAGAGAAAGGTGGGATCTCTGTGTGAGGTTGTGGTCCTGTGATGGGCATGTACTGCTTTTGTTTGTAACCCTAGTGACTAATTCAATACATCTACCCTATTGCCTTTTGGTCCATCCTGATCTAGTGATTTCAAATTGTTACCCTACAGATCACACCCGGGATAATGCTCAGAGTTTGACCCCACCTCAACTTTCTGCTAGAATGAAACACATTAAACAAGAAATGGCCAAAAACCACCTTCAGTTTGTACGATTTGAAGCAACAGACTTGCACGGTGTCTCCAGATCCAAGAGCATCCCCGCACATTTTTTTCAAGTGAGTTTTACAGTTATGCTGAGTGTGGTTTCATGACTGTTAAAAAGCAGATGCTATTTAGCACTCATCTACATTTTCCTGTAATCTTTACAGTAATTTGAGCGGAAACACAATAATTTGTTTTGCCATTTTCCTTGTCTGTCCCCATATGCATTATTGCTCCCCAAGGAGACAAGCACGCAATAGCAATCCCTTTACCCAATAGAAATAGGAAACTAATTATGCAGGTTATTTCAGTCCTTCTGCCTCGAATAATCACACTCTACAGAACTATCTACTCTTTTTCATACTGCAATTATAAAGATTATATTTTATTTGACATGAGAAAATTGCAACCCAAGACCCAAGAGCAAACAAGAAGGCAGAAGGTAGAAGTGATTAACTAGAGATGCTTTGCTAGATTTTAAAAAGGCAGATTCTTTCAGCTGTCGTTCAGATATGAATATACACAATTGTTGTTAGATGACTAAATGAATATTAAAATTTGAAAATAGTGGTATCAATAAATATTTCATCTCTGGATACAATATTAGGATTTTCTAGGGTCATTTTG
Organism: Mus minutoides; assembly: GCA_902729485.2. Classification (NCBI taxonomy): domain Eukaryota; kingdom Metazoa; phylum Chordata; class Mammalia; order Rodentia; family Muridae; genus Mus; species Mus minutoides. The sequence continues at coordinate 1,193,848 of LR749491.1, read as the reverse complement.
TTTACTTTAAGCCAATCCGTATCCTCTTCATTGGTGTGCTTATTCTTACTCTCCCATTTTCAAATAATTCTCCTTCCTGTAGCCAAAGTTCATTATTCTTTTATTCTAACTTTATAATCAGAGAGTGTGAATTGTTAGACAAAACACTTCAAATTCATTTTGGAACTTTTGAAGGTATAATACTCATTATAATTTGTATCAAAATAATTTCAATACTTTATGGTGAACATATAAGTACATTTGTGAAAGCTAATCTGAATAATATATACATATATTCAAACAATTGAATATATTGAATATGTGAAGTATATCTATATATAAAATATGTGAAAATTTTCTTAGGCAAAAATGTGAAGTTAATAGTTTGTTGTTTTCTAAAAATGTCACTTAGATTTTTATTTTTATTGAAAAGAACTTTTGCCAGGTAGTGGTGGCACACGCCTTTAATCCCAGCACTTGGGAGGCAGAGGCAGGCGGATTTCTGAGTTTGAGGCCAGTCTGGTCTACAAAGTGAGTTCCAGGACAGCCAGGGCTACACAGAGAAACCCTGTTTTGAAAACAACAAGAACAAAAACAAGAACAAGAACAAGAACAACAACAACAAAACCAAAAAAAAAGAGAAAAGAACTTTCATACAACATGTTCTTACCATGGTTTACCCCCTCCCCCACTCCTTCCAGATCCCCCACCTGAGCACACTCCATGCCCTTTCTTCCTCTCTTTAAAGAACAGAACAAACAAGCAAACAAATAAAACTCAGAGAAAAAAACAAGAAACTCTCTGACTCTCTGACACTTTGTTTCTCTCTCTCTCTTCTTTCTTTCTTTCTCACTCCCTCTCCCTCTTGCTCTCTGTCTCTCTCTGTCTCTCTGTCTCTGTCACACACACACACACACACACACACACACACACACACACCATAAAAGTAGAACCCAAAATATACCAAACAAAGCAATTTGAGACAAAAAGTCTACAAAACTACCATCAAGTTTGTCTTGTATTGGGCATCTACTGATGGAGGTGGAGTCTTACCCAGAAGTGTGGCTAGTACACCTAGTGAGACTCCGAAGGAGAAACAAGGCTTTCCTTTCAACATGGGTGGGTGTCAGTTGCACATAATCTCTTGGTTATGGGTGGGAGCCCATGTGAATTTCTTCTTAGCACTGGGATTACAAGAATCATTATAAAACATTTTGACTTATGGAAATAAAACACCAAATTGAAATTAGTAAATCAGATTAATGACTAAAAGAGATAATATGTCCCTATTTATAGAATTAAGAAAGACTTTCTCACACTAAAGCAGCCAGGCAGGCTTAGTGTTGAGACACTAGCCTGTGACTTGTCACTTAACAGTTCAGTAGTATTTACTGTATCTTTCTGTATTTACTGCCTCTAGCTCAGGTTTAATATTCCTTTTATCCTTTCTCTGAAGTAAATGTTGCTTCTTATTTTAAATGATAAAATTGATTTTCTAAAAACAAAACAAAATGCCAGATCATCTGCTGAGAATAGAGGCAAAGGCCAGTACATCATTGGAGGAAGCCAAAGAAGAAATGCATGGGACAATGACATCTCTGTTGTTTAGAGAGTTTCCCATGTGCCTGGCACTGTGCTAAGTGCCTCAGAGACATTAGCATGTTTCAACAAATGTGCAGAATATTGTTCAATCAAAGGGCTGATTTGATTTAAATCATATATGGATCATATGAATTCTATCCTAGATTTAATAAAAGTGTTCCATATTAATATAGATCTCATATTCAGTGCTTTGGTTGTTTCCAAAGGTAGCCTTCATTGTACTCCAAAGAACAGGGGCCAAAGGGTTTTAACTTAATCTGTAAAAATTTCTATCAAGTTCAGAGAGATCTGTCTTGAAAGTATGAAGCCGTTTTAGTACTTCACTATTATGTATATAATTTAAGAGAATTTATGCTATTCAAACCTTCATACAGAAGTTTAGATATGTCCCACAGTGAATGAAAAATGGTGAGAATTCTTCTACATGTCCAAAAATGTGTAAAGAAAAGAGAATATTAGGGGGAAAAGTGCTCTGAAACTCACAGATTAAATAGAGTAAAGAATAAAGTTTTCAAAGGATTGCCAGAGTCCAGTAATGACCAGCTGTTCTCCACTATTCAAAGCAAAGGGAATGTAATACAGACTTAGATTGTGTGATCTCTCATAAATTTCATGAATAAAACACATTTATTTTAGAAACTCATCTCAGAAACATACAACTACCATATAGATTTTTAAACTCAAAATGATCAAATAGGGAAACAACACCATTTCTCCCAGTAAAATTTAGAATTAAAATATTTCACACAGAAATCTCACAGTATAAGTGTGAGCATGCATGCCCAAGCAGGTACATGTGAGTATGCATAAAATTTACATGTACAACTCCAAAAAGTAGCAAATTTTGGAGAGTGATGTGGTGGTGCACACCTGTAATCCTAGCACTCAGGAAGCAGAAGCAAGAAGGCTGGGTGTTCTAGTTCAACACAGTGAGTCTAACGCAAGCCTGGGATGACATGAAGATTGTGTTGCAACCAACCAACCAACCAACCAACTAACCAAGGGAACAAGAAAATAAGAGGAATGGTCTTAAAGAGTTTAGAAGACCAGTTAAGTCTCTAGCATTTGAGAATATATGTAAAAGTGATAGGTTGTGAAGGAACCAGTCTAGAAGATCTGTCCCTACACCGTAGCCGTTTTGGGGGTGTTTCTGAGGCTGATATGAGTAAACTAACGTTGTTTGTGGAGTGTTGGGGTGTTTGTCTTAACCCTGTGATGATCACTGAGTTTATGAAAACCACTTTTAACTGTCAGGGTCTACTCATATCATGGCTTGCTGAGATTCTTACATTATTTCTAAAAGTTTTTTTTTTTTTAATGTATCTGTCCAGCTTTATAACTTCGTGTTAACTTCTGCTGCCTGACACATAATGGCATTACACACACGAGTAAGTCCATTCGATCTAAGACACACAGCCAACATGGGCTTACGTCATCCAGTAACTTTGCCCAATTCCACTCCAGCAATTAATAAAAGAGACTTAACTAGGACTTGGATCTACTGAAATCCAGTCCATACTGACCAGAATGCTATATGTGGAAACTATAACTTTGAAAATAGAGGTTCACATCCACAGATAAATTTTCTGAGACTCTATGAGACAATGAAGTAAGTAAAATATATCACCTCAGAGGAAAGCCTTACCTGAGGTCTTAGAAACAGTGCTATAAAGTAAAATTCATTATAACGTTTTTTTAATTTATAATTTTAAATATTTCCATAAAGTTATAAACCCTTGTCTTTTCCTTTATAGTGACTTTCTTTATCCTTAGAGCATTTATGTATAGCTACATGAAACAGTTATGATTGCTGTTTTCCACATCTAAAAACATATCAAGGCTTGTGTTACAATATTAAAAATTGTCAGAAGGTCTTTAAGAAAAATAGTTCTTTCAGTATTTTCAGTATTCATTTTTGATATTTATTTTGAATTTTAAAATCTTTACCTGATAGATAGTGTTAACTCACAGATATTATGCTTCCCATTCTTATTATCAAGATCTTCTTCCCCCGTTTTGTTTATCTTCTTGTTTTATCTTCAGGTTTTAGAACCTAGTTAATCTGTCCTTTTTATTCTTAAGGAAAAAGTGATCCATGGAGTTTTCATGCCCCGTGGGTATCTGGAATTGATGCCGAACCCTAGGGACAATGAGGTGAATCACATAAGAGCCACATGCTTCAATAGTGATATAGTCCTCATGCCAGAGCTGTCGACCTTCAGAGTCTTGCCTTGGGCAGAGAGGACTGCCCGGGTGATTTGTGACACGTTCACAGTGATGGGCGAGCCTCTGCTGACATCCCCTAGATACATCGCCAAGAGGCAGCTGCGCCAGCTGCAGGACGCCGGCTTCTGCCTGTTGTCCGCCTTCATCTATGATTTCTGCATTTTTGGTGTGCCTGAAGTGATCAATTCAAAGACCATATCTTTTCCTGCCACCACATTAATAAGTAACCATGACCAGCCCTTCATGCAGGAGCTGGTTGACGGCCTGTATCACACCGGGGCGAATGTGGAGAGCTTCTCCTCATCTACCAGGCCTGGGCAGATGGAGATCTGTTTTCTCCCTGAGTTTGGCATTACCTCAGCCGATAATGCCTTTACCCTCAGAACAGGTGTCCAAGAAGTGGCCAGGAGATACAATTACATAGCTAGCCTTGTAATTGAGACTGGCTTCTGTAATTCTGGAATTTTGTCTCATAGTGTCTGGGATGTGGGTGGGAAGACAAATATGTTCTGCAGTGGTTCTGGGGTGGAGAGGCTGACGCTCACCGGGAAGAAGTGGTTGGCAGGCCTGCTGAAGCACTCTGCGGCTCTCAGCTGCCTGATGGCTCCTGCGGTCAACTGTCGAAAGCGCTACTGCAAGGACAGCAGAGACCTGAAGGACAGCGTGCCCACCACTTGGGGATACAACGACAACAGCTGTGCCTTGAACATCAAGTGTCATGGTGAAAAAGGCACCCAGATAGAAAATAAACTAGGGTCCGCAACTGCGAACCCTTACCTGGTGTTGGCGGCCACTGTGGCAGCAGGCTTGGATGGTCTTCAGGGCAGTGATGGCGCTGCGGCTAGTTCAGATGAGAGCCAGGATTTCTATCAACCAGAACCTTCCGAGATCCCTTTGAAAATGGAAGATGCCCTTGCTGCCCTGGAGCAAGATGAGTGTCTGAAGCAGGCTCTGGGAGAGACTTTCATCCGCTACTTTGTTGCCATGAAGAAGTATGAACTGGAAATTGAAGAAACAGATGCAGAGGGAAATAAATTCCTGGAGTATTTTATATAGAATGGGACTCTGCCCTGTAGAGATATTATGATGAGTAGCTAGTTTATCAGAAAGAAAAGATTGGGCCTTTGCAATGAATAATACTAGATAGTGTCTGCCCCTCTTCCAAGGATTACTGGGCAGATGAAACGGGATGGCTGAGATCCTGATCTCAGCTATAAACAATAAATTTGTGGTGAAGCAGCATATGCAAACTTACATTGCTTGCTGTCATTTTCTTTATATTGTTAGCCTGGGTGATGTTTGGATCATGTGTATATTTGCATGATAAAGAAAGATGTACATTAGAAAGCAGAATTTAAAGACTGGGGTAAAAAGAAAAAAAATATCAATATAGTATACAATATCAAGTATAGAAATAGAATTGTCCTGCCAAGAAGACAGATAGGTTAGCATAATCCTACTAATGAAAGCAGGTTGAGGTCACTTTGCATCACTATGATAGTTTTAAACATGCCAAGTTGGACAGAGTAGGACATGACAGGCCACAGACACTTTCCCTTCACGTTCACCCTGCCCTACCCACTCTTGAGAGATTCAGGGATTTCAAGGCTGTAATGTCCCCTAGGTCCAGATGATAGGACTGAGAATCGGGTTAACACTGAGGTCAGACTTAAAAGGTGGTAGAACCCTTTCTTTAAACAATGCATAATGGGTAAAGGGAGAAAGGGGGCTGCATTGTTCTGCCAGATTGGCTCTACTCTTTGAAAGCAGACATCCCATTTGAAATATCTTTGTTCTACAGAGAGGAAGAATGACAGCCTGCCTAGCCAAAGCTCTGTCTGCAGCTTCAATGCACACTTAAATTACTAATTACATTGACACAGAGGTTGGTGTTTCTCCAGAGACTAGAAAACATCCCAGGCCTTTCTTTGATTGTGATAATATTGCAACTCATCATTGAAATTTAGAGTCTCTTGGGAACAAGTCCAATATCTATGTACTTGCAAAGGAAAACACTGATTCCCTGCTTAGGATTGAGTAGGAAATTTTATGTTCAATTAAAACTGGCTGTGGTCTCCATTTAGACGGCAAACACTTAAGGAGAACGCTAGAATTTAGCTTCGTTCATCTTGTTAAGATTCTTAGCACCTGGTAAATGGTGAAAGTGTGACTTTCACAACTGCTAGCTTATTTCATCTTCCAGCAGAAGACATGTGTTTGGAAACAGAATTAAATCCACAGATAAAGAAAGGGTTAGAGGGAGCTAGCACAGGGAGAGAAGGAAGTGTGAAGCTCAGAGCATGGGATTCTGTTTTCATAAGTTCACCTTGTCAGTTGGGAAGATACAGTGAAAATCAAAGTGGTTTTCTGAGCCTCCACTCTGTTGACTGTGGTGCTGTTATTAAGATCAGCCAGAGAGACTAAGTTGAAGCAGTGTATGCAAGTTCTGGCTAGGCTCCTTGGAGAATAAAAACAGGTGTCCTGCCTTCCCCTTTCTGGTTTTACTCTTCCTGCTGACTGGCCCCTAGAACACGAGGCTAGCCAGTTTCTTTTAGAAGGTAGAGAGATGAAATATTTGCATCAAAGCATCATGTGTCGTGTGTGTGTGTGTGTGTGTGTGTGTGTGTGTGTGTGTGTGTGTGCTTGTTTGTGTTGGGGACTGGGAGGATAAAGGATAGAGATAAAAGATGGTTTCTGAAAACTTTTCATTTCTGGAGTTGGGGGTGCAGATGTGAGTTAATTAGAGGGATCCACTCATGCAAAAAATTGTATTATTTCTCACCCTAATAGAGCTGTATAAAATCTTTTATAAGTTCACAGGCCTTAATGAAACTTGTCTCTTGCTTTTCTTGGTTTTACTACTATACGATGCTATAAAAACTGCTAATCACAGTGTTTTTTGTCTTCATTCCATTGTCTTTATCACATTATCAGCATAATTTCTAAAGTACAGTATGAAAGGTCTCATGGTAAGGATTATATAATTGGGAATGTTATTGGTTAAATGTATGGTAGTTAGTCAGCAGAAATTATTCAACAACATACTACAAATCAGTTTTACAGCATCCAATGGTATGGCGGCCTCTCTAGAGACTCAATTAGATGTGTGCAGTTGTATACATTGTTCATTAAGAAAGGTCAAAGGTGAGTATTGGTCAAGACAGTTTAGAACTAAGGAAAACTTGGGGCAGGTAGATGTAAATTTATAGTTAACTCTTTTTCTATTTCTTTGTTCTGCTCCTGACCTGTAAAGTGTGTGTGTGTGTGTGTGTGTGAGAGAGAGAGAGAGAGAGAGAGAGAGAGAGAGAGAGAGAGAGAGAGAGATATGTTCTGCTATATAGCCTCTGTGTTCCTGGTCTTCAGGGAGAGACCAGAAATCTATTCAGTAGCATGCATTGAGTACCCCTATGTGTGATAAGTCAGCTACAGACCTAGGGGAGACCAAGGCAAAGACCATGAAAGGTGGACCATGAAAAAATGTGCAATCTGCACGTCTTCAGAACCTTTTTTGTCTTTATAATGCAGGCCCCATGCTTGGAAAAAACCCATTTAGTGGGCTGCTTTATGGCTTCAAAAAGATGCCTTTTGAATCTCTTTCCAGAAATTACTTTCTTATTTTCATTTACCATAATTGTTCTAATCAAAGCTTAGGGGGAAAAGTGATTACTGCATTTAAAGTTGGTTATTAAATGAGTATACATAGGAATCTAAATTAAAAACTGTGCTTTAAGAGTAAAAACTAAAACATTAGTGGCATAATAAAAAGTTACTATTTTAAAGGATATTTTATAATCTAAAATTTCATTTTATATTGTGTGAATAACAACAGTAAAGCTTGAAATGGTAATTTGAAGATAATGAAAGATCTAAAACTTCTCTATGAATAAAACTTGAAGTCACACAGTAAATCCTGAATGTGTTGGTAACACAGAGCAGTTAGGTGTCTATCGATGTACCGTCAGCCTCCTGCTAACCAGAGCATCCCATCATCGATGTTTATGATGCAAGGTTATTGGTCAGAATCATTAGTAGTGGCTTTCCCGTCCCAAGTGTTAGAAGATATACCTGTATGTAAACATCTCCTATGTTAACAGTTTTTCCTTCTCACAGCTCTTCTGGTATCAGAAACAGACTTCACATAACATCTCCTGGCTAGGATGTGAATTCTGAGAATGAAGGACACACATCTTTCCATATTTGTCTTGATATACTGTATTCCTTAAGTTAGTTATAGACTTAAGAGCTGTCATTCAATTAGGTCATAACAAAATCATACTGCAGTACTATATTAGTATCATGAAATGTATCCATATCTATATACCCAGAGACAGTGAGGAAATGGCCACAGACATATCTATGAGAAGCAGTGATTAATGGTTTTAACAGGCTCTGAGGTGTGTTTTCCTTTAGAACTGTTCTGTTTCTAGAAACTCTTGAGGAGACAACATTTATTAGGTGGATTGAGATTGTATTAAACAGCTGGAGGGAGACAGTCATAATTTTGGCCACAAGAAAACATTCAAAAGGTTTCTTACCTGTGCCATGCCTCCCCTGTGGATTCTGTCTCTTAGAATAGAAATGAGACTCTCACCTTTTTGGTTCCTCTTGCAGGTGTAAAGACTGACACTCAGGGGCAGACATAGAAGCCATGTGAAGCTTGTGCAAGGCAGGAGTGACAGGCATCAGAGTGTTAGGGGCCTGGTAGGGACACCAGTTGGTGTTGGTGCCCAGTGATGGCCCCTGTGGATCTGTCTTGAGTACCAGGAACAGCATCCAAACCTGCATTTCTAGGCCTTTCAGGTTCTGTAAATTACTGAATATTTTAAAGGATCATTTCTTTCAATTTAAAGTATATAGTGTATATTTATCTCAGAGTTTCTATTCCTACACAAACATCATGACCAAGAAGCAGTTAGGGAGGAAAGGGTTTATTCAGCTTACACTTCCACATTGCTGTTCCTCACCAAAGGAAGTCAGGACTGGAACTCAAGCAGGTCAGGAAGCAGGAGCTGATGCAGAGGCTATGAAAGGATGTTACTTACTGGCTTGCTTCCCCTGGCTTGCTCAGCTTGCTTTCTTATAGAACCAAGACTACCAGCCTAGGAATGACACCACCCACAATGGGCTCTCCACTCTTGATCACTAATTGAGAAAATGCCTTACAGCTGGATTTCATGGAGGCACTTCCTAATGGGAGGCTCCTTTCTCTGTGATAACACCAGCTTGTGTCAAGTTGACACACAAAATCAGCCAGTACTAGATCTATACCTATATAAAATGTACTATATATAAAATGCATATATTATATATTTTCTATGTACAATATATACTATATATCTATATGCATTTATATGTATATACATGTCTATCTATCTATTTATATATGGCTGAAACATGGTTTCTAAAAGGAGGTACAAGAATCAAGAAATGCAATCAGAAGATGGGGAATAACATAACATTTGCACTAGATTCAGAATAAATGAAGGTCTATTACTTCAGAGAGTATAACATTTATCATCTAAGTTCTTTCTCCTTTATTGGCCCTACAGCTTTATGAGAAATGCATGTGTATATGTTTGAAGTTAGAGTGTAAGATTCAGAGGCAGGAGGGCTGGAAAAATTGGAACCTGATTTTCACGTCCATCCTTGGTCTTGTCCTGTTCCTCAATGCCATGAACTGTAGAGTCCCAGCAGCACTGAAAATTATCGTAAGGGTTGTATGTCAATTTTAAGCTTCTAAACACTAAACATGGGCCCATCCTTAAGTAACTAGACCGTACCTTGTTCATATGTACTCAATTAAATGTGGCTCCCATGGCTTTTATCAATATGCTTGACCATAAATCAGATGGAACTGTTCAGTAAGTCATTCTCTGTCTGGTAACCCTCTAGGACAGAAAGCCTGTTACAGAGGAACAGCATGGCATGAAACCATTTCAGACATTTCTTGAGGAATAGAGATTCAAACCTCAAATAATTCTATAAATGACTGACCATAAAAATTACCTTGTTGATATTTCTGACCATTTTAAGAATTTGAATTGGTTTGATTTCAATTACATTTTAATCATAAAAAATCATTGTCTGCAAATAGTCAGTACTCGTTGAGAGCATAGATGATCTGAATCTTCTATCTGGCTGTCTAAGGAGTAATAGATGAGACCATTTACTGGGGGGGCTAACCAAATGGCTCAGTGGGTAAAGGCACTTGCCACCAAGGTTTTAACCTGCACAACCCACATGGAGAAAGGAGAGAACAGATTTTGCAAACTGTTAGGCTGTTCTCTAACTTCCATGTGAGCCATGACATGTGCACCATGGCCCTCTTATTAACTCTAACTAATTAACTAACTAACTAACTAACTGTGAGAAATTAAAAAAATGAATATATATATATAAAATTTCAGTAATAGCCTAAATGCAGGGGGAAGATGTGGTCAAGTGGGTTGGAGCTGCCACCCACCAAAGAAAGTAGGAGAGGTTGCTTTCTTTCCTAAATTAGGATTTTTTTTGTTTTTTGTTTTTTTTTTACTTTACGATGTTAATTTTATTGAAAAATAGAAGAAACTAGTCAATGACTCTAAACATTTAATACTGTGCAGCTGCTGAAATTAAGTTAAAAGCAATGATTATCAATTTATGAGGCTTGGACAAAAACTTGTTGAATAACTGATTGAAAGTTGATTTTCGAATGTACGCTAGAGGGCAGCAGTGTACCGTTAAACAGACATTGCATGCAGATGCTCAGCAGTCCCCACAAAGCTTGATATTAAATGCAGAAGCAACCAAATCTTCAGTGAATGAAAATGGAAAAATGTATTAGGCATTCTAACATCATAGAGACGTTTCCAGTAGTGTGACTTGCATTTGAATATATTTTGCTTAATAGATATTAAATGCATGCAAGAAGAGAGGAGACAGTAGCTCTAGAAGGATTCATCACTGACACTTCAGGGTATATTCAAGAGGTGTTCAGAAGGAACCACAGAAATATTAGTTGAATTATGTGATGTTTGATGTTAATCTAGGTTTCTTAAATTCTATATGGATTTGTATTGAATCTGGAACAAATAGGTCTGAAAAGAACTAAGATTTTTTTTATTCCACCAATCTAAGAATGTTTTATCATTTAATATTTCGCATTTAATGATCTGTGGAAAAGATGATAGAAAAACATGGCTGCAACTTTTCCTTAGCTGGAGCTTCATTTAAATGAATTATGTTATGAGCCTATAAAACATCATCAATATAAATTATGCAAAATACCAAATTAAACTGGTTATTAAAAGGAGCTAATTTTTCTTTCTCTGATCACTAGAAAAATGTCTACAAGTACATTTTTGTGAAGGAAACTTAGGTATGTCAGAAGTGAAACAGACTGAAGTTAGATACTGAGTAGCATTTGTATTCAACACTTAGATAATTGTTTTAGAGAGACATTTGTATTCCATGTATAGACACTTATTTTAGAGAGAGGTTTGTATGAAAGTTATTGAGGGATGGTTGCAAACCAGAAAACATGTATGTCTCATAAAAGTTTTCAGCACAGCTGAGAGAAGAGAGGACACTTCTAAATGTCTATCGACACAGTGCAGAGCTTATACATTAGAGAGAACAGTGCAGAGGTGTCATTGATGAAATGGCAGTAAGACTTTGTCTGGGTCATAGCTTTCCTTGGCTCCACCTATATTTCCACTTTGGATGGGTTCAGCCAGAGCCCATGACTTGCAGACTTGAAAAAAGCAAACGTCGAGCTGTACCAGTCAGACAGTGCTTCTCCCTCAGTTCCCACCCAGGGAGCAGCCATCTTCCCTCTCCCTCACCATATCTGTCAGTCTACACACCATCGAATCCCTCTTGGTCCCTCAGATGCCTTTCTCTATGCTGTGCCCCTCTCCCGATGCTCATGCCCATCTATGGGTTAACACATTGACATCTTCCTAATGCACACATATATCCACGCCTGTAGGAAAACAAAATGAAGGATCAAAAGCTATGATTATTAACCTCATGCAACCTTATCCTTTCTTTTCTCTTTAAAAATTACCATTGTGTATGCAACCTGTTTCAACTCAGTCTAGCTTCTCACCTCAGTCTATCTATTTACTACTGGTAGCTTCTCATCATGGATATTCTTGTTGCTTTCCTACCAATACAAACTAACTATCTAACCCCTTCCCCACAAAGCTAATAGTGAACATTCCCCTGCTGGTTCCTGGCTACAGCTCTGACTGTGTATTTTATGACTAGTATACCAGCAGAACTGGACATCACTGGTTTCTGCCTCTTGATGCTGGAGGGTGTAGGTTTTCTTTTCTCTCTGGCTGCTTCTTACCTCCTATTGTCTCTTCTTTTTTTTCTGAAATTTGATGTTGATTTTTGCTCAGGATGCTTCCTCTTAAAGTCATCTTTTTATTAAAAAATTCTTATATCTATGAATAACATTAGTTTTCAGTGCTTAAGATTCTTGGTTAGACATGATAGAAATCAAACTTGATTAAATGTGTGGATTTTTCTCATAGTGTTGAAAAACCACAGATCTTAGCTATGGGGATGAGACATGGATCCAAGAGCAGTCTGAAGCATGGTAGGTAACACTGCATGTGCTTTCTCCTTGTTTTCCTCTTTATGCCAATATTACACTGTCGCTTATGTTGGAAAATGTTGGTTCTCTTTGTTCCTTTCTCTGTATGATAGAAAATGTATGCTGAAACAGCAGCCCAAATATGTATGGATCCTTTATGCTTATAAGGCATGTTTATGAAGCCAACTCACCTCCTCTAAATCTCTTGGCTTAGCTTGGGTAATGGTCACGTCTCTTCCATGTGGCTGTCCCCTCTGCTGAAACATGAATAGTCCAGGCTTATGAGGTGAAGTGAAGAGCCAGGAGGTGCCAATGGTAAGTCTTATATCTTGAGTTTCTGATGCCAGGCAGATGATTGCTGAGTTAATTACTCCAGGTTGTACCTCCACTTGAATATTCTATAGGCTTCTTGAGCTGAACACAGCCAGTGTGTAACTCATGGCCTCTTTATTACTCTTTTCATAATAAAACATGTACATATTGATCCTATTCTATTCTCTGCTTTAATTAGCCACCCCTTAGAATTCCTAGATGTCCTTAATCATCTGATCCCATCAATTATTGTTAAGTCTGGAAAGGCTAGGGATGCATGTGCTCTCTTCTTTCTACGTACTTAAGATGTACACCCACCCCTCCCCATTCCCTTCCTTGCAGGTTCAGAGGTACCTCAGTGCTTTAAGGCATGATGGACTGCTCAGCTTGAGCCATGTTCTCTAACCAGTCGGAAACTGAAGTCATCACTTGGGCAGTGGTACCTCACTTCACACACTATGACCTGTATACATCAGGTCTGCTGTGATCTTGGCATGCGATCAAGAACAAATGATTTTTTATTTGAGCCATAATCTCTCCATCTATAAAGCGAATATGTCTTCTTGACCCTTATCAGCAAATCTGCTACAGTAATTATTTTCCTTTCTTTCTCAAATTAAAAATACTTCACATAAAGTCAGACTTTGCCTGGAAGTTTCAAAACCAGTGTTGTCAGGAAGCTTCATAAATATGTTGTGCTATATATTCCTTTGGACATTTCCTTCTAAAATGTGATACTACATGATAGTATAATTTACCTAACATTTCAAATGAGAAATTTGATTTTAATTAAACTAATGGAAACTTAAACTTAAGCAGAGACTCAGGGGACTTTGGCTGAAATCTGCGGAGAGTATGTGTATTATATCCCTTATATACAGTCTATCAAATTCTTAATATTATCAATACCATGCAACAATCAAAACTTTTTTCTTCACATTTTTTATTAGATATTTTCTTCATTTACATTCATATGCTATCCCATATATCCCCTATACCCTCCCCTCCCACCCTGCTCCCCTACCCACCCACTACCACTTCTTGGCCCTGGCATTCCCCTGTACTGAGGCATATAAAGATTGCTAGACCAAGGGGCCTTTCTTCCCAATAATTGCCAACTAGGCCATCTTCTGATACATATGCAGCTAGAGACATGAGCTCTGGGGCTTCTGATTAGTTCATATTGTTGTTCCATCTATAGGGTTGCAGACCCCTATAGCTCTTGGGTACTCTCTCTAGCTCCTACATTGGGGACCCTGTGTTCTGCCCTATAAATGACTGTGAGCATCCACTTCTGTATTTGTCAGGGACTGTCAAAGCTTCACAGGAGACAGCTATATCAGGGTCCTTTCAGCAATATCCTGCTGGCGTATGCAGTAGTGTCTGCATTTGGTGGCTGATTATGTCATGGACCACCCGGGTGGGGCATTCTCTGGATGGTCCATCCTTTCATCTTAGCTCCAAACTTTGTCTCTGAAGCTCCTTCCATGGATATTTTATTCCCTATTCTAGGGAAGAATGAAGTATCCACACATTGGTCTTTCTTGATTTTCTTGTGTTTTGGAAATTGTATCTTGGGTATTCTAGGTTTCTGGGCTAATATCCACTTATCAGTGAGTGCATATCAAGTGACTTCTTTTGTGATTGGGTAACTTCAGTCAGGATGATATCCTCCAGATCCATCCATTTGCTCAAGAATTTCATAAATTCATTGTTTTTAATAGCTGAGTAGTACTCCATTGTGTAAATGTACCACATTTTCTGTATCCATTCCTCTGTTGAGGGACATCTGGGTTCTTTCCAGCTTCTGGCTATTATAAATAAGGCTGCTATGAACATAGTGGAGCATGTGTCCTTGTTACCAACATCTTCTGGGTATATGCCCAGGAGAGGTATTGTTGGATCAATTGGTAGTACTATGTCCAGTTTTCTGATGAACTGCCAGATTGATTTCCAGAGTAGTTGTACCAGCTTGCAATCCCACCAGCAATGAAGGAGTGATCCTCTTTCTCGACATCCTCGCCAGCATCTGCTGTCACCTGAATTTTTGATCCTAGCCGTTCTGACTGGTGTGAGGTGGAATCTCAGGGTTGTTTTGATTTGCATTTTTCTGATGATTAAGGATGTTGAACATTTTTTCAAGTGCTTCTCAGCCCTTTGGCATTCTTCAATTGAGAATTCTTTGTTTAGCTCTGCACCCCATTTTTTAATGGGTTTATTTGAATTTCTGGAGTTTAGCTTCTTGAGCTCTTTGTAAATATTGGATATTAGCCTCCTATCAGATTTAGGATTGGTAAAAATTCTTTCCCAATCCATTGGTGGCCTTTTTGTCTTATTGACAGTATCTTTTGCTCTACAGAAGCTTTGCAATTTCATAAGGTCCCATTGCAATAATCAAAGCTTTATCTGGTTTAAGTTTACCTGACACAGTAGACAGCCTTCTGGAGATGAAAGTAAAACCACTCCCCACATCAAGGACACTCATTTTTATGCTCAAGTGTGGGGAGCAGGCGTGGCCGCATGGGCCAAAGATGGCAGCCTGGCTCTATGCTAAGCCCCATGACCTCGCTTGTTTATCCCAGTCTTAGTCATGCGCAATAAAAGCAGGGCGTGTAACTCATTGGAGAGATTAGCACAACATCTTGCAATACCATTTTACCAGCCAATTCTGCATGCTGCCTTGGAAGTGTGTGTTTATGATCAGGTGGTATGAGGTGGTGGGAGTGAATGGGAGTATAAATTGAGGGCAGCCCCAGATGAGGAGAGACCAGCGTAGCAGAGAGAGACCAGATGAGAGACCAGATGAGGAGATTGGACCAGTGTTGGAGAACTCCAGCATAGGAGAGTGCTAGCAGCGTTAGGCCAGAGAGCAGCAGATGAGGAGAGCAGCACCAGTGTTAGAGAGCATTGTAGAAGAGAACAGCTGTGTGAAACCTGAGCGAGAGAGAAGCAGAATAAAGCAGAAGCTGAGAAGGCAAGCTGCTCTGAACCTGCCCTGCCGCTTCCCCTCCTCGTTTATTCCCATTGTCTCTGCTGGACAGAGATGTGGGAGAATGGGCCTGCGACACTCATGCCCTTGTCAGGGAAGTCTTGTGTTGCACAGACAGACCTAATAGCATATTTCTGTTTTCTTTGATTAGGAGAAAGGTGTGTGTGTTTGTGTGTTTGTGTGTGCGCGCGCGCACAGGCGCGCGTGCGCGCATGTTCTGTCTTTCCAGAGCTGTTCCTCAGCCTCATAGGTAACAGTTAAAAGGAAGGCACACTGAGCAAGCATGGCAGAGCAAGCGATCACAGGAGCTGCAAGAATGCCACGGAACACAATGCTCAACACAGTTCCAAGTAGCACCACTACATTCTTTAGAAAGGCAAATCCCCAGGCCCAGATGCGTGCAATTTCACAAGTGTAGAGGCCAGTTCTTTGCTTGTTTCAGACTGAGAAGCCCTAACAAGTCCTGCCCAACAGTTCACAGGGGCTTCCACAGGCTCAAACTGTAGGGGAAGAAAATCCCAGAGGCTCTGCTGGCTTCTAGAGATCTTTTCAGTATGTCCAGTTTCTATTTTCCCTGGGGCTTATCTCTGATATTCTGAACTGCTGCCGAAGCCAAACAGCTGGTCTAATATCCAGGATCTCTTCCTAAAGTAGGAAGATTTTTTTGTTTGTTTGTTTTGTTTTGTTTTGTTTTGTTTACACACTTTGAGAGAGTATGTTTGGGCAATGCCATTAGGTCTGCTTTGCTGACTATTTATTAGCTTTGCAGTCACAATAGTCAAAATCCTGGACATGTGAATGGTCTCACTTCAGGATAAGCTCCTTTGTGGAAAAACATTATGAAAAAGAGTAACTGATTGGATGCCTTCTGACTGATTTGGTTTGAAATAATTTTAAGAATAGAATGTTTGGAGGCTAAAAGATGGTAGAGAGGGTAAACCACTCATAATTCAGAGTTCGATTCCGAAACCACATGATCAAAAGAGAGAATTGATTCCTGTTAAGTTTGCTATCTGATCTCTGCACTGTACAACTGTACACCACACACACACACACACACACACACACACACACACACACACACACAAACACACAGAGTACATTTGTCTATAGTAGGTTTAGATCTACTATAAAACCCATATGCAAAGTGCAGTTTGGAACAAAAGAAGGAAGTTTGTCATTAAGCCTATTGGGGAAGCCCAGTTGTTTTCTATAGTATGGACTTTGGAATTAGCTCCATTGGTCTGAGTCCCAGGAATACAGTGACTATCTCTGAGAACCCAGGAAGGGTTTTTTTTTTTTTCAACTTTTATTAGATATTTTCTTCATTTACATTTCAAGTGTTATCAGAAAGTCCCCTATATCCTCCCCCCTCCCGGCCCTGCTACCCTACCCACCCGCTCCCACCCCCTGGCCCCGGCGTTCCCCTGTATTGGGGCATATAAAGTCTGCATAACCAAGGGGCCTCTCTTCCCACTGATGGCCAACTAGGCCATCCTCTTCTATATATGCAGCTAGAGACACGAGCCCAGGGGGTACTAGTTAGTTCATGGTTATTCTTCCACCTATAGGGTTGAAGACCCCTTTAGCTCCTTGGGTACTTTCTCTAGCTCCTTCTTCCTTGGGAACCCTGTGTTCCATCTAAAAGCTGACCGTGAGCTTCCACCTCCATGTTTGCCAGGGATTGGTATGTTTTCCCCCCGAGACCGCTATATCCGGGCCCTTTCTTGCTGGCATATGATATAGTGTCTATGTTTGTTGACTGATTGTGGGATGGATCCCTGGCAGCCGCAGTCGTTGGGACCATCCTTTGGATTGAGCTGCACAAATGCTCCCTTTAACTCTTTCAATGTGTGCTTTGTTCTTAATTCTAGGAAGGGGTGACATGCCCATATTTTGATCTTCCAGGAAGGGTTTTTAAAGACTATCTATGTTTACTTTCTGCATTAGTGGACCTAGGATCATATGAAAGCCAGAAAGTTAAGGTTAGTCACTATGTGAAAAGCCACTTGACTAATGCCTAGCATTTATGAAGTATGTATTACTTATTTTGTGACTAGGTAAACAATGTGGAGTCTCTTTGGTTTGTCTACATGGTGTAAACCTTCCCTAGTTGCAAGTTATGGTTTTAAAAAGGCTTCCCTTTGGAAATGGCCATGGTGGGAAGAGTTTGTGAAAAGCAAGAGCAAGAACCAGTTGAAGGCCTTCAATCAACCTTACATCATTTACACCTCATCTTTGCTCTCTTCCTTCAAGCTCATGAGTTATCGCTCTCTGCTTCAAACAGGATAAGAAAGTGGTTGTGTATGCTGTGCAATTTAACTTTTTTTTAGATGGTGGCTGTCCAATCTTATTTTTAATCTTTTTAAAAATTAGATATTTTCTTTATTTACACATATTTATTTATTACATGTCTTATTTATTTGTGTCTGCTTATGTGCACACATGTGCATATATGGAGGACAGAGGACACTTCACAGTTCTGTCTGCCAATTAGGTTCTGGGAATCAAACTCAGGCTATCGACCTTAGTAGTAAACACCCAGCACAGTACATGTGATTTACGAATTACTTTATTTCTTACAGTGTACCTCAGAAGCATCTTTGATTGTGAGAAAATAAAATGTTCATGAGATTTAAGCACTCTCTCAGACATCTTCATTTATAATTATGCACTGCATATATAAAAGAAGATTCCAGCATTCACATATAAAACTCTCAAGGATAATCTTGCATAGCATAGATTTTTATCTGCCTGTAAATTTAAAAGGAATCTTGCGACCATACCAAATCACAATGCATTTCCTAAACAACAGGGGACTGAAATCTGTTCACTCCTTTTCTTACTACTGCATACATTTTTACGATAAGTTGGAAGAGAAATATGCAGGCTTAAAAGAAAGACATACTTGAATAATTTATCGAGAGAGCAAAAATGAAGCTTATAGAAAAATTATGTTAGACCCTGACAATTTCTAAAAAGAGTTTATTTTATTAGGTTTCTAGAAAGTGGGCTTCTAAATCATAACAGACTTATGATAATCTTTTAAATAAAAATATCTCTCAAAGAAGTATATCTATAATTAAATTTAGAATGAAAGTATGACATTAATAATGCTGTCCAGAACCAGAATCCTCACACATTTTATAATGTTAAGGCTTTAATCCAAATAATTTCAGATTTGAAAATGCTGTCAAAGTTGATATGTATTTTCTATTGAATATAATAGAAGCACCCCCAGAATAATAATATATTTTACACTACCACATGTAGCCTTTTAGATCAAATAATGATGGATAGACTTTTCAAAGTAGAAAACAAAAATTAAAGTATTCACAAGTGTTCTCAAGGTAGTCATAAAATTCAGCCTATCCTAAAATGAAGGAACCCTCGCAATGACCATACTTACACTAATGACATTAGTCTTTTAGTGATTTTTATTGAAGGAAAAATCTGTAACACACCTCAGAAGCTGGTACATGGTCTCCTAAGGGCCTTTTCTCATGACATCTTAGTACCAGCTTGCCATTGTCCATGGGCATTGTGAATAGATAGCTAAGGCTACAGTTGTGCTTCTGATGCGAAAGCAACAAGGAATTAATACAAATTTAAGTGTGGGTACATAGTACTATCCACTGGGATACATTAAACCAGAGCTCTACATCAGGTGACTCATTTCGTTTCATGCTACTGCTTGGTAAGTTAGAGCCTCACAGTGAATCTGCATGGGAACCTCTATATATCACACAGTAAATCAATAGTGTTTACAGCAGAATTACATGGTGAGCTCCTCTGTGCTTTACTCTAGATCAATGAAGACTCACTATGGGGTTCACCTTTTAGTGTCTATGAATTGTACGGTAAATCAGGAGTCTTTATTCACTTTTAAACAGAGAAGTTGCCATGAAGTTAGACAATATACCTTTCATAGATGGTATCACTTCAGGTAAGCCTGAGTCCTGCCATTACCAAAATTCACTTCAGTTTTGTACACTCGCAGTAGTCGTCAGAATGTCAAATATTAGAATCAAGTAGAGAAAAGTGAAAATTACTGGAAAGGTAAGACAATTCTATGAATCACAAGCTCTTAATAAATTGAGGGCTAATAGAATTGGCCCTGTAGTTAGGAATCAAGATGGTGGGAAATGTGTTCCTCAAGAACAAGAGCGTTGCAGGAGAGAAGAAATGGAATGTTGGTTATTCTGCAAATGTTTCCATTTTTCAATTAGGACAAATATTCTTCCTGGCCGAGGGGAGTTGTTCAGTCTCATCAACTTCAGTTAAAACAGGACCTTGAATGTGGCCCCAGGAAGGGAGAATTTTGGAATATTTTACCAACCTTGATGCATTTTAGAAAGACGTTGCCTTCCTATGCTATATTACTGACATCCCATCTCTGTAGGGCAAGCTCATACTGATTGCAGTCTGTTATATGAACAGGAAATTATAAGGATGAATTTTGATTTTAAAGCAGTTTATGTAGGAGATAATGAAGTGATTAGGCTTTTCAGACTGGAGTTGAAGGCTTTGAGTATACAGAATCCACCACCTCTCTGTGATCAAAGGACCAACTTTATCATGCTTTTTTTTTTTTTTTTTTTTTTTTTTTTGGTTTTTCGAGACAGGGTTTCACTGTTATCATGCTTTTATTTTAAGAATATATATGACCCTAGAGGTACTCTGTCTCACGCAGAACTGAGTGAGTGGCAAATCTAAAACTCTCTTAGATCTGCTAATTCCTACTTCATTCTTTAAAAAAAAATTCAATATACAGATACACACACACACACACACACACACACACACACATTTATCTTATACAACAGCACTTTCCTACTACCTGATATTTAAATAGAATTTTTGTCCTGCCACTGAAACTTGTAAAATATTTTTACCCTTGAATCTGCTCTTTTATTTGCATTTTGCGCTTTGACAGGCCCGTTGGTTTTCTGCCTAGAGGAATTTTGAATTAAATTGCCTTTTAGGTTCTAAATTTGTTTTAAAACTCACTTTGAATTGGCTCATAAAACTGAGCCTGTCCTGCTTCAGTTTGAGCCCATCCTCAGATTTAAATTGACTTAGACATAAGCTGGAGATAATTCTCAATTTTTCTCTGCGTTCCAATCGCCAGACTGTTGCTATCCTATTTTATGTTCTTATGACGGAAACCGAAGACAGCACCAAAACCCTTGAGGGGATCTCAGAGCACCTTGGCCCAGGTTCAGACACATTCAGAGGAGAAATTTCAGGAGTGAGGGTAGGTTTTACACAAAAAGTGTATTCAAACTATTCCAGAAAAGAACTGCCAGGAGGTACTGATGACACAGGACCCTTCCTTGCGTTATCACCTCATTAGCTGGGATTGCCTGACCCTGGATGTTCTCTGCTGTCAGGGCAAGCTGCTAGCTTTCCATTTCTCTCAGGAAACTGAATCATCCTCACCCCACTGACAATGCCCTTTGGGAACTTAAGTAACAGCACAGTTGGATATAAACATGTCACATCCAGTTCTGGTACTTTTACTTCTAGTCTTCAATAACACTGGAGAGTTTATCTATGGTTATGTCTAGTCTCACACAGGAAACAACAACAACAACAAAACCCAAGCAGTTATTAGGAGCCTAGGGCTCCTAATAATTCTGCCTTCTGTTCTTTTCATCCATTTTGTTCTGAAATATATAAAAGAATATAAAAGATGTATTGGAGATGGAGACTTGCTGTCTTGCCCACACTAGCTTTAAAATCGCAAACCTCTTAGATTAGCTTCTTGTATAGCCGAGATTACAGAGTAGGTCACTGCTTTAGGAGGGAGCAAAATATTAAGCAAGGCTTTTAATGATGATTATATAAACTCTATGGTTGTGTCTTAGGGTTTGTACCTGGATGTGTGTAAGTTACAAAGAGACAGTCACAGAGCTAGAGAGATGGCTCAGCAGTTAAGACTGTTCACTGCCTTTTGAAGGGACTGGAATTCAGTTCCCAACACACACATTGTAACTCTAGTTCTAGGGGAATCTGATGCCTCTATTCTTCGAGGGCACTTCCGTTTTGAAAATCCCACAAGCTTCAGTCTCTTTAAAATATCTGAAGTCTCTTTAAGGTTCAAATCTCTCTAAAATTCGAAAGACTTAAACTGGGGGCTCCTGTAAAATAAACTATAAATTACATATTTATTTCAAAGAGGAAAAGCCAGGGCACAGTTACAATCAGAATAGAGCAAAAGCAAGGTCCAACCATGTAAAGACTTATGGGACTCGTGATCTCCAATGGGCTTGGAAAAGCTTCTCCTCTCTGGCTCTGCTTTACATGCACAGCACATCAGGCTGGCTCTACTGCACAGCTGCGCCCGTATTGGCTACGCATTCTGTCGTACTGGCATCTCCAAAATTCTGCGGTCTGCACTGCGACAGGTCTGCACCTTTTCCAATAACCTCTTCTGAGCTCTCTTTGGGGACTCTGGCTCTTCCACAGGGTGTCAAGCCTCAATTTTCTCCCATGACATCTTTAATCCTGGGTTTCACTGTAACTGAGGCTGCACCTTCACCAAGGGCCTTGCGGGGCTCCAAGCCTCAGCTGTTCTCCATGGCTCTATTTCCTTAAAACCAGCACCACCTGGGAAATTCTTACACATTACCAAACTTGGCTGGCAGCAAATGAACATACAGCCTGAATCCCATCTGGATCATAGCTTCTGTGTGCCAAACCTGAGGAAACCCTTTTCAGAAATTTTTGCCTCAATGATGCTGGTCTTTTCTTAATCTCAATAGACTCTTCAGGCCCAGTTGATCAGAACCACAGATCTTTAATTTAAAATAACACTCAAACAATTCCGGTAGTTTTTATTGCAATTTATTTATTTATTTATTTATTTATTTATTTATTTATTTATTGAGGCAGGATTTCTCTGTGTAGCCCTGGCTGTCCTGGAACTCACTCAGTAAAAGAGGCTGTCTTTGAACTCAGAGATCTGCTTGCCTCTGCCTCCTGAGTGCTGGGACTAAAGGCATGTACCACCACGCCTAGCTCTGGTAGTCTTTACATCCCTCTGGAACTCACAAACCAAGTCTGCATTGCCTACTTTGCTCTCGGCCTTCTTACCTTCCAAGCTCCCATAGAGTAATAGCTTACTGAGCTCTGAGCACCAATGGCTATTCTGCCCATTGTTTCCACACCCCTCCCCAACTGCAAACAACATGGTTAGGTGTGTCCCACAGCAATATCCTACAGTCTCAAACATCATGTCCAAAAGCAATTTGGGTGGTTAAAAAAAAAAGCTTATTCTAGCTCACAACTTTCAGATTACACTCCCTCACTGAGACAAGTCAGAGCAAGAGCTCAAGGCAATAACATGGAGGCAGGAATTGAAGTAGAAGCCATGGAGGAGTGCTGCTTACTGCCTAGATCCCCAAGGCTTCCTCAGCCTGCTTTGTTATGCAATCCCGGACCACCTGCCCAGGGGTAGCACTGCCTACTGAGGGCTGGCCCTCCCCCCCCACATCAATCATTTAGAAAGTGTCCTTCATTTTCACCTATAGGTCACTTTTATTTTCTCACTTATAATTCCCTCTTCCTGGGCTGGAGAGATGGCTGCATAATCAAAAGCTAGTCAAAACACAAGATTCTTTCTTCCCACCTAGATCTTGGTTAGGTTTATGTCAGGTTGACACCAGTCAACTAGTGCAGTGGTGTTTTGTCTTCATGTATGTCTGAGCACCACATGTGTACCTGGTGCTCACTGAGGTCGGAAAAAGATGCCCCACAACTGAATTACAGAGTTATAAGCTTCTATGTGGGTTCTGAGAAATAAACCCCAGTTCTCTGGAAGAGCACTGAATTTTAAGCGCTGAGCCACCGCTCAACTCCTTCCCAAATAAAAATAAAATACTTCAGAAAAGGATTAGAAACTCACTCAGGTTTTTAAAATGCGCTTAGGAGGGGTGGGAGCGGTGGGGGTGAGGGGAAGCTCACTGCAAAAAGCTTGCAGGACAAATAGTAACATCCTGCTCTTATCTCTGTGGCTGAGCCAGCTGGCTATCTGGTCTTCAAAGTAAAGGCAGAGGTGGGAAGGAGCAGTCTGAGAGAAGGGGGAGGACCCGGACTACCGCAGAGAAGCTGTGAACTCTCAGGAGCCAGCATGATGGATCCCACAGCCTAACCCAGGTCGACATACTTAACTAGAAATGGCAGTCCCTGAACGGGATGAGCTGGGATTGGCTGCTGCTGGTATTGTTTCAAGGGAGACTCTCCTGTGATTGGCTAGCAGAGTCAAGCGGGGGGGGGGGGGGGAACTAGAGGTGGAAAACGGAAGTTCAACAAAGTTGTTACCCAGGCAACAGAGCAACGCACAGTGAGTGGCAGTTTATTTTCGGCTCCTAGGCTGTGACCAGCACTGACCAAGCACCAGGGATCCAATTCAGACCTTCTTCCACATTTAGCAAGCACTCTACCCTTGAGCTATACCCTTATCTATATTTAAATATGGAATCGGAAAATGCCAAAGCTGAGAATGCGGTAACAGGGAATTTGGAAGCAAAGAGTAAGGAAGGTAAAAATATGCAATATGAGACATTGTCTTCTGCCTGGACCCTTCAAGCACTATCCAGTCTCCTGAACCCCGAAGAAGAGGATGGTTTTGATTTTGAACAGGGACAATGCTCATTTACTATTGGAGCCATGGGCCCTGGGAATATTGGACCACCTAAAGCAAAAGAGTCCAAAGCTATTACTGAACCCAGGAGTGATGAAAGTGAGAACATCTGGAATCCAGAAGAGGTTCCAGAAGGAGCAGAGCATGATGATATATGGGATGTTCGTGAAATCCCAGATTATGAGATTGTATTCCAACAAACTGTGGGAACTGAGGACATATACCTAGGATTGACAGGAAAGGATCCTTCAACAGCATGCTGCCAGGAGCTGGTGGTGAAAATTAAGCTGCCCAATACAAACCCTTCTGAAATTCAAATTGACATCCAAGAAATGCTCCTTGATCTTCGCACTCCTAAAAAGAAGCTATTAGTAAACTTTCCCCAGCCTGTGGAACGTACCAGTGCTAAAGCATCCTTTTTCTGGGAAGCTGAAACACTTGAAGTCAGGATGGCTGTCAAAAGGGATTTGGATTTTAATATTTCCTGAAAATGCATGAATAAGAAGAGATAGAAAAAAAGAACATTTTTTTAACCTTTGAATACTGGTTGTTTATGTTCTTTTTTTTTTTTTTTCCTCCCTTAACATGTTTTTAAAAGGTTCAGAATTTTAGTGGTGCTTTGATCAAATACAGTCAATTCTATTACTGTTAAGATATATGGTTGTTTCATACAATAAGGTGCTGTTCCATTTTTATAGTGAGAGCTGAATAAAATATTTTCAGGTTAACCAACTAGATTATTACATGGTCAATCACACAGCAGAGCTATGACCATGAAATAAGTGATTCACTTAACTCAGCAGTCTGAAGATCTTCAGCTAATTAATTACTCTACCATACAATCTGCTATATAGGGATTTGTCATTATTATCACCAGAAAAATTCATTTGGTTGCTTTTTCATTGATTTTAACAAATGATTTAGGATATTTTCAATCTAGGGCTTCATTTTTGTTCTGGAACATATAAGTAAGAAAGGTCTATAAATAATTTGCTGTGTCCTGTGAGACACATGTTTATTTGAAGAAGTAATATTATAGATATATTTGCAGATTCATTTTTCTCTTGTTTTTATCTTCCTAATTGGACATTCTTATTTTTATAAATTTTCCCAGTGTTCCTTGCATTTTCTGTACTATTGAATGAGTTTATTTCATTACTATTTATTATAAAGTTATATTTTTAAAAAACGATGCTTAAAATCAGTTTAAATATAAATTAGGATAAATGTAAGAAATTAAGGTACATTTTTCTTCTGTATTTCTGTTTCATGTACTTAGATATTTTGATTAGGTAGAAGAGAGGCCACTGAGGCCTTCAAACCAGATATGGAAATTACATGGTTAAAGTCACATGATGACTCCTCTACATTGTCATCCAGAGACAGAACAAGGGACAGAGAGGTGAACCAGGAGATAAAAAATGAAATGGTCGGATGGACTGTTCCCATCACTAAGGTCGTGGTTCTCAGCACCAGCTATACATGTGGTTGGTTACCCAGGGAGCTTTTAAAGAGTGCTGGGGCTCAGGCTACTCCAGACATCCTGAAGTGATTGATCTGGGCCAGCGGCTGTGTAAGACCAGGGTTTTGAAAGTATTGAAATGTGATCAGAGGGGCAGCTGAGTGGTCCTTGTCCTTGGCCAGTAAGGACCGTTGGCCATCAATTCTGCTGTGATTTACACAGTGGTTTCTAAATTTGCTGTGAAGAATGACTTCACAGGCTGTCAATGGCAGCATCTTGGACCTCTGCTCAGCTCGACTAATCAGAGTTATTCTTCCAAAATATGCAATTATGAAAATACCTCTGTCGTGACATTTTGTCAGCCCCCCCCCCCCCAGAGGAATGGAATTATGTTATCTGTTTTGAAAACTGTTAACATTCATTTCTATTGACTAGTGTTCGTAGAGATCCACAGGAATTTCAACTAACAATATTGCTCATTGCTGAGGGGGAAAATGTGTGCAGGGAAGAGTAACTTGTGCTAGAAAACTCCCTTCCAGAAAGGGAAAGAGGAGATGTAGAGAAGGAGGGAAGCAAGTATGTGCAAAAGTAATAAACCTCCCTGCTGGTAGATATAGCATCCCTCGAGTGACCTCCTTCATGGTTTTGGTCTGTATCGAAGCCAATCAGATATGCCCCCCTCGTGCTTTTGGATAAGCGGACTTTGGTCCTGCACCCATCATGTACAATTATGTAAGCTTGGGAGAGCCATTTTAAGTCCTGATGATGTGAATGCCAGGCAAGTGCTTTTGCCAGGCTATTCTGAAAGGAAAAGTTATGTGTGCCTTTGCACGGTCTTCAAGTGGACAATGCTAAGAAGTTGATATTGTTTTTATATTGTAACAATATTTTTATGGGTTGTGATACTTGTAGAGAATACAACAAGGGAAGAGAGGCAATCAGAAGAATATCAAGCCTGGAACAATCACAACACTTAATTGTATCTATTAAGAAAAACAAAAAAATCAGGGTTTCTTCTTATTTTAGTCTCATTATCTTACTTTTAAAATGTAGATGGTCTCATTGTGATTTTATTAGTATCTTGCATCTAATCATCTCAAAATCCTTTGCAATTATCACCCGTAGAACCATCATCCGTAGAATCATCATTTTCCATTTCAGAAATGCAAATATAACCAGAAATATAAATTTTGGATTTGTTATATTGCATTTGCATCTCACCGCCTTCCAAACTCTGGAGGAACAAAAGTAAAACTGGAGTCAAATTTAAATAGAATATTTTTGACAGGATACATCATTTTTAAAGCTCTAGAATACCTTATATGAATAAAATCTATGATTACAGATGACAATAAAATAAAACCACATGATCTGCTGCTGATAAAGAGCTAACAGCTACTATTCTCAGCCTAGTTTAGAGAATGAGAGAGAAAAGGACAGCAAAGGTGGGATATTATTACAGCAGGATTTTTCCCATTCTTAATGTACAGGAGTCACAGAATGGGCTTAGACCCATTGATCAGGGCAAAGCATAGTGACCTGTTTGCACAGATGGCCAGATGGATCCTACCTCAGTTATCAGGTACTCATTAAAACATATATCGAGGAATGGTAAGTTCATGGTGGATAACTTCCATATTTTAGTTACCT
This sequence comes from Mus minutoides, assembly GCA_902729485.2. Lineage (NCBI taxonomy): Eukaryota > Metazoa > Chordata > Mammalia > Rodentia > Muridae > Mus > Mus minutoides. The sequence goes on along the minus strand of LR749491.1, from coordinate 1,166,397 downwards.
TTAATGATTTTTATAACTTGATACCTTTTATGGCATAACTACTCAAGAAATAATTCCTGAATGAAAGAAAATGCAATTGCATAGCAGCTATGTTGAAAATCTTTTAAGACCTTGAGCTCATTTACCCTCTACTTGATGCGAAAAAGTCATTTAATTCCAAAGTTCTGAGGTTAGCCAATATATAAAAATCAGTTAAAGAAGACATCTAGTCAAAATTTTTATTGCAAGGATTAGAATATACTTAGGAGATCCTTTCTCAAGTTGTGTTCTCTTATTCAACATGCGGCTAGTGGTGCCTGTTCTGTGTCGAACTCTGTCATCTTGAGTACATTAATAAACAGAGTAGTCAAAACCATCTGCCATCCTACTGCTCAGGTAGAGTTTGAGAGAAGCAACAACAACAAAAGAAACCTGTTGGTCAAGCAGTCATCAGTCCTTCAGTCAAATGTATAAGAAATTAAAGGCTACAACTGGCAAAGAAGAGTAGGAGGGAGTGGGGGAGGGGTGGTGCAGCCCATTGTACATTTCTGTAAAGGACAGTTGAATTAGTTCTCAAGGTAAGAGTGAGATTTAAGTGAAGGTTTGAAGATGACTGAGTTAGCCTTCCATCTCCAGGAAGAAACAGGTTGTAGGATAGTTCAATGTTGTTAGGTAGGATCCTGTCTTTGGGTATTAGAGAGATGGATGTTCCAGGGAGATGAGAGCCAGGAAGAGGAGAGGAGGTAGTCAGAAAGGCAAGGGGTCTGTGGGCAGCAGTGGGATATTCAGGGGCTTGTATTCAGGGGCTTGTGTAGACTCTAAGTTTGCCTTTTCTGCTGGACTCAACTGATAACATTGCAGGTTCAAGAAAAGATGACATGTTCTGCTTTCCTTTTAAATGGCATTTAGTTTGCAATACAGTGGCCACCCATATATATCAGATAAAGTTTATAAGTTAAAGTGACATTTTTATAAATACTTTTCATTAATCAGAATAAATGTCAGTTATACCTACAGAATGCAATAGTGGTCCTCAAAAGCAACTGCAAACAAGGGAAATTTCATCAGCTGATGGCCAGGCATGTAGGTTGGATGAACACTTAATAAATACTGTGTTATTATCTTTCGGAGTTAGGCTCAGGGAGTAAGTAGATTGTAGACTGCATAAAACTCCAAATATAATTCTGTTTCCGTAAATGCCATGGAATTTGGAATTTCTTTTTGTCAAAAGTTATACCTTTTTTTTTTTTTTTTTTTCTAGGAAGAGAGCGTTTTCTACTTCTGTCTATTGGTACGATTAAGGACGACTTTTAGTTTATAGTTTCTGTATTGAATCCACTCTGGTAACCTTGTGTCTTAGTTAGGGTTTTACTGCTGTGAACAGATACCATGATGAAAGCAAGTCTTACAAGTACAACATTTCCTTGGGGCTGGCTTACAGGTTCAGAGGTTCAGTCCAAGGTGGAAGAATGGCAGCTTCTAGGTAGGCATAGTGCAGGAGAAGCTGAGAGTTCTATATCTTCATCTGAAGGCTGCTCATGAACGACAGACTTCTAGGTAGCTAGGGTGAGGGTCTTAAGTCCATGCCCACAGTGACACACCTACTCTAACAAGACCACACCTACTAGTTTCACTCCCTGACCAAACATATTCAAACCATCACACCTTGTAATTTGGGTTTTCATTGTGCAGTAGTTTTCTTCAGCCACCTCAGGTTTCTTCCTACCTGTGCTGCAGTACTACTGGGGAAAAGATGAGATTCAACATTAGGACATGTAGCCCCCTCCCCCCAGCCTGCTCCAGGCTAAGAGCAGACCTGTCCACCACTGAGGCAGGCCACAGGAAACCAACTACAGAGTGGCTCTCCTGCTACCTGTCTGCCCATGCTTCGCCCAGATCCTGCTTCCTGCTGAGACAGCCTTGGGACAATACATAGTGCCTGGGACTTCGGTATACATCCAGGCATCCACTGACTGAATCCAGGTGCCTGTGCAGACTGCCTGAGGGCGGGGCCTACCCTCATATAACCAAGAAAGATTCTAAGTAGAGATGCCTTGAGCTGAGGGATTTTGTCTTGGCGTCCATTTTTCTCTCCCATCTGGTCTCTTCTAGCCCCACTTCACCTTCCAGGGAACTTGGTTCATAGGTAGGCTGCAAGCAGCATACCCCAACAAGGACAGCTACACAATTCTTTACTTTCTTCTCCTTGACCTGTCATACTATCCCACAAACTCCCAGAATTCCCTTACTTCTAATCAGAGAAACAATTCAAGTTGTTATTTTCTTATTATCAAAGTGACCTAGGGGCATAGTTCCAACAACTGCACGTTACAACTTAACTAAATGGCACTCTTCATTGAATAAATTACTGGCATACACAGACATTTAGTCTTAACATTTTCTTTCAAAGACTCAGAAGGGGGAAGTCTGGGGAATGGGTGTTGAGTCACAGATAAAGCCAGGGAGTGGTGCTGCTGTTTCACCAAGGACAGAAGCTGGGTAGCAATTGTAGCATCTATGTCAATGTGCTATAAGAATGGACTTTGAAAGTTTTACCAACAAAGAGATGATCAAAGTCTCATGAGATAAAAATACTCACTGTGATTTAACATTACCCAGTGCATATGTGTGTCAAAATACCACAGTAACTCATAAATATATGGAATTGTTAACTGTTGTTTTAAATATGAAATGAATGAAAAAGTTTCCTACATGCCTGTTAAATGCTCCCAAGAGAAAGGCTTGACTGTCACTACCTTTCAAGCCCTTTCACGCATTTTAACCACTTACCTTGGGTCCATCAAAAAATGCTATCTGAAATTTATCTTGGGACATTTAAAACAAATTGCTGACTTGTTTACTTCAGTGAAAAGGAGTTTGTGTATCACATAGTTGTCCATGTGGTTAAAACGAATTTTTATTGGTGATCGTGCAAAGTGCAAAGTGTGCAAAGTGGAGCAGTCTCACTGCAGCATTTATACACACACACACACACACACACACACACACACACACACACATACAGACACACAGACACACACACACACATATACACATATACACATACACACACGCTCACATACACATACACATATAAAATGGGCTCTGACTATACTTGCCCCTTCTACCACCTTCAATGACCCCTCTCCTCTTCTGTATCCCTCATACTTCAGGTTTAGTTTCCTGTCTTTTCCTTCCCCTAGCTTCCTCAGTGAGAGAAAAATGTGGCATTTGTCTTTCTTACACTCATTTGTTTCACCTTTCCTGATCATCTGGAGTCCCACTCTATCCTGGAAATGTCATAATTTCCTTTTCCTGGGTGGCTGAGTAGAACTCCACTGTGTGTGCCCACCACATTTTTCAACACTTTCATCTGTAGAATGGGACTAATTGAATGACTTGGAACTTGTGAACAGCACAGGAATGCACATGGACATGCCGGTGTCTGTTGCAGGCTCACTTTGATTTCTGAGGGCACTGTGGAAATCAAATGGAGATTCCTCAAATGGTTTAAAAAAGAACTCCTAAATTTAGTTATAATTTAACTACTTTCTAAGAGATAAAACACTAGCAACTGAGGTTGGTAACATTTCAGTCCCTCCAGGTGCCCTGTCTAGTCCCTGGGTTCTAAGTCTGTTACCTTACATGGCAAAAGGGACTTTTCAGGTGAGATAAAATTAAAGATCCTGAGCTGGGTGATCAATTTTGGCCTTTCTGGGGACTTGTATGTCCCTCATAAAGGGGGAGCAAGTGGTCAATGTTAGTGAAGGAAGCCTGATGAGAGCAGAGCTGCGGGTTCTCTGGAGAGCTTCATTAGGGACCTGGTGGGAACCTGGGGATCCCAGACCACCAACATCAACACATCGATTTCTTTTTCCTTCTCCTTCCTTTTCCTTTTCCTCCTCCACTTCTTCCTCCTCCCTATTCCTTCTTCCTCTTCCTCTTCTCCTACCCTCTTCCTCTTCCTGTCCCCCATCCCCATCTCTCTCCCTCAGCTCAATTTGTAGCCCAGGCTGGCCTCAAACTGATGACAGTACTCTTGCTCCTGGCTCCCAAATGCTCTTATTCTGACTATTAGACACCATGCCTAGCTTCTGTTCTGTTCTGTTCTGTTCTGTTCTGTTCTGTTCTGTTCTGTTCTGTTCTGATACCAAATTGATAGCAATTTATGACAGCTCCAAAAGGCACCAGGCATGTAAATCTATGTAATTAGACTAGCTCACCATTTAAAGAGCTGATGACAAGCAGATATTTAGTCAATATAGGCAATGGTGCAAAAATCAAGAAAGAAATATAGTCAGTTTTGAGTCTGTGTAATTAATATTTAAGTAGACCTTGGGAAGGCCTCCTAAGATCTCTCTGAATCGATGATAATATACATAGCCAACACTAGAACAATTTCATAATTATCCTGGAAGGAAATGTGATTCTGTGAAGTGGTTGTGGGTAAGCTGGAAGAAGCCAGATTCATAGTCATCCTTATACCTTTCTGGTGAACATCATCACATGGTTTTTCTACTTTACCCATCAGAATGGAATACTATTTGAACTGCTGATGTATGCTGAAGCTTGGTTTTTTCTGTTGACATAACTGAGAAACTATATACCATATATGACTAGTTTGAAAAAATGAGCAGGGCTGGGAACTGGGGAAAGATTCTCAGATAGAATCTGCATTAAAATATATCACATGGAAGGGGGAATAGGGTAGACACTGCAGGTGGACAAGGGGAGGGGTCTGGCTGGGTCTGTGGAGATGGGATCAGGAGGGGTCAGGTGGGGAGAGGATAGAGAAAGTACAGGGAGAGACTACTGGAATTAGAAGGGCGGCATCTCTAAAACCGGGTCCTTGAGGGAGAGGAGGGAGGGGAGACAGCAGTTGGGATATAAAAATAAATAAATCAAATCAAAATATTAAAGTAAATAAATAAAATCAAAATATTTTGCAAAGTATAAAATTTGAAGCTAATAGATTTGAATTTTCAGACCCTCTCAGCAAAATATACACTTTTAGTGTAGAATGTTTTAAAGTACTATGAAAATACAGACATGATTTTTATCCCTCCACAATTTATGTTGGAACTGAACCCATGCTACAGTTGCTTTAAGCGATGAGACTTGTAAGAAGTGATTAAGTTCTGAGGAGTTTGCCCTTACTTGTGAGAGTTGTGCTCATAAAACAGGGGGCAGAGGACTCTGGCTCATTCATCATTTTTTATTACGTGACGACACAGAGCTTGTCCTCCAGAGGACATAGCAAAAACAGTTCCACACTATAAGCAGAAAACGGACCTTACCAAATACCAAACCTGCTGGCACCAGGCTCGCGATTTCCTAGCTTCCAATAGTGCACCATTCTTTATAAATTATACAGTCTCATGTATTTTCATGTAGTAGCAAGAATGTTGTAGCTTCACTAATAACAATGGTTGGTGTTTCTGATATTATTTTAGATAATTTTTCTTTAAAGAAAAAAAAAACCAAACCTTTGACTCTATAATTTTCTGTTAAGGTACTGGGTGAGGGAAAAGGACTGAAGCCCTGAGGACAAGCAGAAAGAATGGAAACAGGCAACCTTGGGAAGATAGGAGGTCAGGGGGACCCTCCAGAATGCACCAGAGACCTGGGAGGTGAGAAACTCTCAGAACTCAAAAGGAGGCACCTTAGGTGATATGCCCTACAATAGGGAGAGAGAATTTACAGAGCCCACCTCCAGCAGGAAGACAGGACATCAAATGAGGGAGGGGGCATCCCACAGTCACATCTCTGATCTGTATTTGTCCCTGTCTGAAAGAATTACAGGGATGGACATGGAGAGGAACCTGAGGAAAAGAAGGTCCAGCCATAGGCCCAAAGTGAGATCCAGGGAGGTCCCAAGGCCTGACACTATTACTGAGGCTCTGGAGTGCTCACCAAAAGGGACCTAGCATGAGAGCACTCCGAAAGACCCAACAAGCAGCTGACTCAGATGCAGATAGTTGTACCCAACCAATGGATAGAAGCAGCTGACCCCTGTTGTTGAATTAGGGAAAGGTGAAAGAAGCTGAGGAGGAGGGCAATCCTGTAGGAGGACCAGCAGTCTCAATTAACCTGGACTCCTGAGATCTCTCAAATACTGGGCCACCAAACAGACAGCATACACCAGATGATAGGAGGCCACATACAGCAGAGGACTTCCGGGTCTGTGTTCATTCAGAGATGATGCACCTAACCCTCAAGAGACTGGAGGCCCCAGGGAGTTTAGAAGTCAGGTGGTGTCGGGTGGGGACATATTCATGGAGACAGGGGTTTGGGAAAGAGGTATGGGATTGGAGCAGTAGGAAGGAGAATAGGGCATGGGGAGGATGGGGAATTAAATATGGAGTGTAAAATAAATAAATAAATAAATAAACAAATAAATAAATTCTGGGCCAACATTCCTTCAGGGAGATTGCTGGCTTAGATCACTTGCTTTCTGTCCACCACTGCTGCCCCGCCTTCTGCTTACCTTCAACCACGAAGCAACTGCTATCCATGTACCAGCTCGGATTCCCAGGCCAAGGCTGATTCTTTAGATCATTTCGAGTACCAGTTTCTTCTGCCAGAATGTCAGTGCAGTGATGAGTAGGTGAGGAGTCATCAGTCTTAGGCAGTAGGGTAGCAGGATTGAGGACAGCAGGGGGAGCACATAAGAGCATTGGTCATCCATTTATCAGGGGGCTGTTGGATAATGCTTTCAAGAACATGGGGTGCCACTAGAATTATCTGCTGTCCCCGAGTGAGCTTATCAGCATCCTTGACAAGCAGGGCTATGGCAGCAATAGCTTTCAAACAAGAAAGCTACCCGCTGCCAACAGGGTCTAACTTCTTGGATAGGTAAGCCACTAGCCTAGTCCAAGGTCCCGAAGTCTGAGTAAGAACTCCTCTGGTGACTCCTCTCTCATCAGGCAAGGCCAAGGCTGGGGCCTTTAGTAAGGCCTTTTTAATTTCTTCAAAGGTTTTCTGGTGATCTAGGGTCCACACAAATGCCTCCCCTTCCTTGATTAGGGGGTACAACAGGGCAGCTAAGGTTGCAAACCCAGGTATCCAGAGCCTGAAGAAGCCAGTGGTGCCCAAGAATTTTCTTACTTGCCTTGGTGTAGTTGGGGTGGGGATCTGAGTTACAGTCTTTTCTCTGGCTTTCATTAGCCACCACTTCCCATCTGGAAAGGTGTATCCCAAATAAGTTACTTCCGTCTGACACAGCTGAGCCTTTTTAACTGAGGCTCGGTTCTCTAACTCAATTCTGTCAAGCACATCGGTCTTCTGCTGCCCTGATTCTCTATCTGTCTAGGACCTGTCTTTTCTTTCTCTCTTACCACTGCGGCCATGATTCTAGTCAAATTTCTCTCTTGTCTATGATCCCTCCTATTTTCTTTCTTTTGTCTCCCTCCTCTCTCTCTCTCTCTCTCTCTCTCTCTCTCTCTCTCTCTCTTTCTGCCTCTTTCATTAGATCACATAACTCAGCCTCCTGTAACTCTTCCAATCTCTGAAGTTTCTTTCTGATATCTGGAGCCGACTGCCTTATGAAGGCCAGGGCCACTGAGGCCTTCTGGGCTTCTGAGGTAGGATCAAAGGGAGTGAACTGCCTGAAGGCTTCCATAAGCCTCCCAAGGAACACCAAGGGAGGTCTGGTCACCCCTGCATTACCTCTCTTACCTTAGTCAAATTAGTTTTATCTTGAAGCACCTCGGAGATCAGAGCCTGGCTATAAGATTTTTCAAGGTCTTCCCTCCTTTAGCCATGATGTAGTCCCAACCGGGGCGAGTCAAAGGGTCTCTCTTGCTCTTTGATTGTGAAGAGTAGCAGCTGACAATCAGTTGGAGGCTCTGATTCGGGAGAAGCCTTCACTTTTGATTTCTCTTGTAACACCAGAGCACAATCACAATTTTGGGAAGCAAAACTCAATTTTAACAGTGTAAACAACCAATTTTCCTTAAAAATCAACACCAAAAACATTGTTACAAAGTTTGGAATCTAACTTTTCTGTTACCAATGTTACAAATTTTCAATCTTAATTAATAACTTATGAGCCAATAATCTATAACCAAGACATATAAAAACCTTTAAAACTATTCAGAAACAAAAATGAAATGGCTGCATACATTTGCTTATTTAAACCAAACAAAATTCTCAATTTTTCTCAGCTGTAATTTCCAGAGAGGAGCTCCTTGCTATCTGATGGATCATAAGCACAGAGATTATTCTAGGAGAAATAGCCATCAGTTCAATACCTGTTTATCAGTATTTTGCAACAACCAATTTAATTGCTGTTTGGAATAAGGGATAAATATTTCATCAGGTTCTTTCCCCAAATATTTCCTTCATCCTACAACTCTGTATTAACACAGCAACAGTCTCATAATAAGGTGTTAAAACTTTCTTTGGAGATGAAGAAATATGAATCCACATTAACTGTCCCTTTTGCCAAAGGACTCTTATGGGTGCTTGAGTTGTAGCAATAATGCAAGCAGCCAACAATTGATCAGAGTCTATATAATGCATCTATCATTGACTAATAGCTTCCTTTACTTTCTGCAAATCTATTCGTCCCTCATCTGTTAATTGTTGAGGGGAATTAGGATTTGAACTCCCCTTGAGGGTATCAAACGTAGGTTTAAGTTCTCTGTATAAACTTAAGATGAAGTCTCAGCCAATTAATATTTCCTAAGAACCTTTGAAAATCATTTTCTGTGCTACAATTTGTTTAGGATATAACTTATGTTAAAATTCTATCAGAGGGATTAGCTAATAAAATACCATCTATATGTGAATAATATACACTGAAAGATTCCCAATTCCTAACTACTTGTATTGAAGTAGTGACAAAATTTTTTACATAATTTCTTATAATGTAAGACTATTAGCCATTCCTTGAGGCAAAACTTTCCAATGGTATCGCTTCATGGGCTCTTTAAAATTATATACCCCAATACAGGGGAACGCCAGGACCAACAAGTGGGAGTGGGCGGGCAGGGGAACAGGGCGTGGGGGGGGCTTTCAGGATAACATTTGAAATGTAAATTAAGAAAATATTTAATAAAAAACTACAAAAGCAAAAAAAATTACAAACTGACTAAAAGCAAACCCTTTAATAATTCTATATGGTGTAGACAGACCAGATCGTAATGTCTCTACAAGTTCCATAGTTTTATTAACCCTTCCCAAACCCTGCAACAATCTCCACCTGCAGGATTTTTTTTTCTCAATTACAAATATGTGCGAGTCAGAATCCTGAGCCTGTGCTCAAACTGCAAACTGTAGACCATGGAACACTGGCAGTTTTTGAGTTTCTCTTACCATAGAGCTTGAGAAGCTGCTGGTCCCTTTAAGAGCAGTGTTTAAAATCAGCTCCTAGCAGGGCCTCTCTAGCCACACTAGACTCCTAACTACAGGTGTAGGGCTCCAAAGACCAATTGATATTGTGTGTGTGTGTGTGTGTATATATATATATATATATATATATATATATATTTTTTTTTTTTTTTTTTTTTTTTCTTACCAAATTATCTCCAGATAGTAGGAGAATACTGTTTTTATCAAAACCCATTCTCTCATGTCTCAGGTGTAAACCATCTTTAGTCAAGGTACAAAGCACCTGAGAATTACCTTCACTTCTCTAGATTTTTACATAGCTCTAAACAAATACACAAAAACACACACAACAGAAACCAACAGATCCCGACACACGTGACCCTTTCTCGTCCTTCACAAGCAGGCAAAACAATTAGATGATCTCCGAGGGGGAAGCTTCCCATTCAACACAAAACTCAGTCTCTCTGACCGATCTCCAGAGACTACCAGGCAACCCTGGCTCTCCCCATTTCCCAGGGCGTTCCCCCAGGGCTGCAGCCTGTGGTCCTCCTAGCATGTCTGCCGACCACAGTCCTCCAGTTCTTATAGCCCGAAAGGACAGCTGCAAATACAGAGTGTGCACATTTCAGAAAAAAACCATCATCTACAAACACAGTCGTCTGCTTCAGCCTAGATGATCAAAAGCAGAGAAATGACCCAGAGAGTAGCTGAATCAGATGGCCGGTTCTCACTACTGACCTACAGATGGGACAGAGGTCCCCACAACTCAGGCTGATCAGTATCTAAACTCAGACAGATCAGAATCCAAAACTCAGGCAGTGCTGTGCTTCAGAAACAAAGGACGAGACACAGACAAACAAACCAACACAAGTGCGTTTCAGAAAACACAAAACAGACACTCAGAACAGAGACACTGGCCGGCACACACACATTCCAGAGTGGATCCCCGAGTACCTCCAAGTTGGTTCTCAGGTGTGAGGGGTGGTCATGGTTCCCAGACAAAGCACCAAATGAAAGACCCAGAATGGGAGGACTCCTCTATGTTCTGATGCAGGAGAGGCGGCACCACAAATCACTCACGAGAAACGGTCTTGATGCAAACTGCAAGAGGACTTTTATTCCAAGAGCGCTCTGGGACCCATGTTGTACACAGGACCGTGGTTCCCAAGGAGCTGGGTAAGGGGATATTTAAAGGGAGAAACCACAACTCAAGGGGTGGGGAGGGCATCGTTGGAAAATATCAGAAATACCAGTTAAGAGTCACAAGGAAGAAAGTCAAGCGATGAGCCTGTAACAATAGCACATTTGCATAGTGGGTTCCAGCACAGGGTGGGTCAGGGTGACCACGAACACTCCCTGAACCCAGGAAGCAGATGGTAGAGGAATGTCATCTGTTAGCATGCCTTGGAGCATTGAGTCACAAAGGTCACATATGCTTTTTCAAAATAAAATGCTGTCATTATTATAGAAAACAGGAACTATTCTCCTGTGGTTAACTTGTTTAAAATATGTTTAGAGACTGAATTTACAATTATTTGTTTATAAATAGTGTTTTATAATTTAAGATTCCTTAAATTTGACTAGCTAAGAAATAGGTCCTACTTAATCAAGGTTGCTAAGTTAGCCTTCTTAAAAAGCAAGTAACAAACATAAAAAATTCTTTTTGATTCCATCTTAATCTCAGCATAAGTCCTGTTCACCATTTCTATCTGTGAAGTGAGAAGTTTTCCAATCCCAGATTGTCTTCACTGTCTCCTTCAGCCTTTTGTTGTGATTCCTTGGGCATGGTTCAGGCGTTTATTCTCTTTGAGCTTGCTTTCTATTAGTTCATTGAGCTGTTTGTGCTTTTTTAAAATTTGAATTATTTTATGAAGTTAATTAATTAATTAATGATTAAAGTTTTGTGCTCTGGATCCACCTAGGTAATTCTCATTGAACACCATTTCTTGGGGGCTTTGGAGGGTATGTATGGAGATAGTCTCTTGGTTGTTCATATTGTTTTTGTAAGAAGACCTAGACACTTTGGTGGTTTATTTTTATTTTTATTTATTTATTTATTTTGTCTCATATGGATATAGCAGGTTAGGCTGGCACATAGATGTTCCATCCAGTCCCAACATGGTTGTGAAAGGTGAAGCCCAGGAGTAAGGTCCCTGTGGGACATGGACTAAGTCTTGTGGTAAGAAAGGACATGAACAGGGTACGGTCAGGCAGACTCAATAGGCTGGGCTGGAGGACAAGACATGCAGGCCAGGCTGTTATATATGTCATGGTGCATTCTTGACATTCCTGAGGTGTGTTTCTTAGTGTTGATAGTGTGCACTCATGCACAAACATACACATGCACACATGCACATGCACAGCACACCTGTGCATGCAGAAAGAAAGAGAACCAGTATTAGTCACAAATATTAATGAGACTGAGATAGTCATGCTCTCTTACTCATGAGGATATATTCACATTCATGCATGTGTGCATGTTTCTGGTAATCACAAGTCAGGTATTTTTAATTTTCAAGTCTCAGTCTACCTCTAAAAATACATTGCACAGTAAAGCTCCTGCTTAGAGCACTCGGGTAATCTATGCATATTATTTGAAATGTGTGCCGGTCTCATTAAATTAAGCTGCTTTATGCACTGCCAATAAATGCCAAGCATGACTAAAATAATACACGGCAGAGGAGATAATCTCAGTTTCAAACTGCACACCTGTTTTATTGGGAAAAGAAAAAGCCTTTTCAATTTTTAAAATATAATGTTCAAAACTAGGGATTCATAGTAGATACAGTCTAAATATATATTCTCAGAAAAACAGACACAGCTCTGTCCACACGTGTCCTGAATTCACTGCATAGACAAGGGTAATTCTAATGCATTTCCAGACCATTTTCCCAGAGGCAGTAGGGTGTGAGTCCAGCCTAGGGGTTCACTGCTAGCTCTTTTGTTTGGTGTGTGGCCATTTGTTTAATGGTTCTAATGATCACTCTTATGTATAAATGAGAGGAAATAGTTCTGGCAGGTCATTAGAATTAAATGCACAAAACACTGTGTAATTCCAGGCAAGTTCCAGGTTTCTCTGTCCTGAAACAAAGGATTGGATAGAGGCACACAGTTACAGCACAAACCAGGGCATTTTATTGGAGAAAAGTGCACTCCAATGCAGGGAACAGACCAGAGGTTCCTAGTATCTCAGTGCTCCACTGTGGGGACCTTTGTGTTTAGCAGCAGTGGCTTTTTGGCACAGTGCCTAGCCCAAGCTTTCTCATTAGCATCTTAGAACTCCACTGTGGGTTGTGCAATTTAGCATCATAATGAGGCTTCATTCACCCCCTCTCCCCCAGGCACTCTGGGGTTTCCCTGTGCCTGAGCTCTTAGCTAGAGGTGCTCATCCTTGACCAAGGTTAACCAGATTTCCTTTTTGCCAACTGGTTTTCTAAGTATGCTAATTTTGTGCATGGCTTGTCTGACTTCACTCTCTCCCTATTCTCTTGCCTCAGAACCAAGCATCACAACAAACAAATGAACAAACAAACAAGCAATACCCCAAACATTGACAATTTCTTGATGGCAAAATAATTTTAAACATTTCTACGTCCCTGGAATGTTCTAGTATGGGCCTAAGAGAAGATGATAGATGACGGTGACTACCTGTAGTGACACACACAGATGACTCCAGGTTTCCAGGAACCAGTGCATGTCTCCCGCCATATATTTTCAGCAGAGCTGAGTGGCAACAGGTAACTATATGTCAAGCACATTCAGATCCTCTCCAACATGGGATGTGAGCACTGCATAGCTTTCACTCAAAGGAGCCGTGAAGAATTAGTCTCTTCAAGCAAATGTGCGGTGGATGGAAAAGTCTGTGTCTGTGATGGAATCGTAACTACATCGCATATTTGCTGCATATAAATGCTATCGACATAGTAAGAATTGTTGAGAGAGAAAACAGAAGTAGCAAGGTGCCCCAGACTGGCCACTGTGGAGCCATTCTAAGGAAAGTGATGCAGGGGCTTCCTATGTTATGTAGTCTCTGAGACGGAGCAGAGAAGAAATCGGTGGTGGTAATCCTGGAGGCACTAATTGTGGTGACAGGTATAGTCAGGAGCCTGAGGTTATGAACATCAGATTGCTACCTCTCAACTCTACTTTTCTTCTTATTGGATCACAATGTTCATGCGCATTTTCCCAAAATCCTAGCAGTAGTTCTGTGTTTTAAATGTTAGCCCGTGAAATAAGAGCAGAGATAATGTGTGTCTTCAGGGAAGGAGGTGCTCTCCTAGCTCTCTCTCCCTCTACATCAAAGCAACTGGACACAGACTGCTGACCTACTTCTTATACTACCAGGGCTATGTTTAAATCCTGTGTAGTTAGACTCCCTAGTCCATTCTTTTAGCCATCACTGCACCGTGCTATCTCTCATGCCAGAATCCCGTTTTGGAAGTCACCAGAAGGAATCAACACATATGGAGACTATGTTGATAGCATTTATATGCAGCAAATATGCGATGTAGTTACGATTCCATCACAGACACAGACTTTTCCATCCACCGCACATTTGCTTGAAGAGACTAATTCTTCATGGCTCCTTTGAGTGAAAGCTATGCAGTGCTCACATCCCATGTTGGAGAGGATCTGAATGTGCTTGACATAGTTACCTGTTGCCACTCGGCTCTGCTGAAAATATATGGTGGGAGACCTGCGCTGGTTCCTGGAAACCTGGAGTCATCTGTGTGTGTGTCACTACAGGTAGTCACCGTCATCTGTCATCTTTCAACCCAGCCAACCCATAGTCACTGAGGATTTCAGCACCTGCTTGGTGCTGAGTACTCTTCTATGGCTAAGTCATAAGTCATTTTTCTTTGCTTTGTGTGCTATGACTGAAGAATATTACATTTCTTTTTACATATGAAATTTTTGCAGTAAAAGATTTCAACAGATTATAAATGTGTAGCCATAAACAGGACATATATATCACACCCGGCCCCTAGTCAAGACTTAGGAGAAATCACAGAAGAAGGGATGGAAAAACTAACAGAGCAGGGGAGTGGTGTGGGTCACTGATATCCTGGCATGACTTGGCTGCTGCTTCTGGAATTCATAGTGGTTATGTTTACCTTTGCAAGATCTGTACAAGATTGTACATAAGCATCCAGTCAGGGGTAGCATATAGTGAATAAGGCCTCAAACTTCCCTCAGGATATTTATACAGTTGATGGAGGAGCAAAGGCATTTTTACTAATGATGTTGCCACAGGTGTGAACCAAGCTCCCGTAACAACCCTTCACTCATGCTCCTGTAAGGAACCCTAATAAAACTCATGATATTTTAGAAAAGAATAGAAGGTGGCTAGAAGCATATGAAAAAGAATGAGAGGGGGTAAGGGAAAACAGAAAGGTTGTGAACATGATGGAAATGCATTCTGTAAATGCATTGAAGTGTCATGATGAAACCCATTATTATATAATTAATATGTGCTAATAAAACACTTTTAAGAGATTCCAACAGCCAGATGGCAAAATATTGATCATCAGCTGTGACAGTTCACCATCTAATTAAAAAGAAAAGTTCCTAGGAGGCTGCCTATCTCACTTCTGTCCTTGAAGTTGTCTCACAATCTGATGTTGCTTATCTGTTGCCCTTCAAGAATGATACCTGTGTTTTGTTGTGACTCTTTGGGCAAAGTTTCCCTCTGCTGGGGATCACCGTTGATGCATGTGAGAAGTGGCTTGGTGCTCTACCCATGGTTAGGTCACGTGTTGAACAGCGCCTTTTCAGTCATCCATCATAGCATAGCCATTTAAAACATTTGCATACATTTATATAATATATTTTTACATAGCAACCCAGCACTGTGTTGCTCCTACTCTCTCCAGTGTTCCCCCATAGGCATATGGATGCAGGGCCATCTGCTCAGGGATGAGCAAAGTATTAGCAGTCATACCCCAAAGGAGAGTGACTTTCCTTCCTTTAGCAACTATTAAGTGTAAGAGTTTTTCTGCCAGAGGTAGGGCATCAGTGGCCATTTCCCTATTTATACTGGAATTTTGACTCTCTTAATCTTGTACGAAGGTGCAACAGCTTTGTCATGTCTTGAAGTCAACATTTCACCCTCTCTGGAAGTTTGAATGAAAATGGCCCCGATGGGTTCATAGGGAGTGGCATTATAAGAGGTGTGGCATTGTTGGAGTAGGTGTGGTCTTGCAGAAGGAAGAAGGTTCACTATTGGGAGGGCTTCCGTGACTCAGCTCAGAAAGACTTTCTGCTGCCTACTGATCTGGATGTAGCATTCTCAGCTCCTTGTCAAGCACTATGTCTGCGGCCTGTTGTCATGCTGCTAGTCATGATGATAATGAGCTAAATCTGTAAGCTGGCCCTAACTAAATGTCTTCCTTTATATGAGGTGCCATTGTCATGGTGTCTTTTCATAGCAATAAAACCCTAAGATACCACCTTGTCTGATGTTCTTTTGGCCCTCACTTGCAGGATGTTCCCTGGGGTTTTGATGGGTTACCATAGATGATTCATCCACAGATGAGTACTTACGATCTCTCATACTTGGCACTTTAGTTAACCATGAGTCTCTGCAATAACTCATACCCACTGCAAAAAGAAGCTTCTCTGATTTAAGATGAGAACAACACAAATCGATGGTTGTCAATATATTTCAGAAGCAGTTTGACAGCATGACCCTTCAACCTAACAACACTGGCAGGTTACACCTATGGTATATTCCTATGATCACTGATGATTAAAGATGATGAATATTTCTTTAAGAGTTTCTTCAACCATTTAAGTTCCCTCTTTTTTAAAATATTTATTTATTTATTTATTTATTTATTTATTTATTTATTCTCTTATATATTGCACTCCATTGTTTTCTCTCTTCCCAGTCAGTCCCTATTATCTCTTCTCTTGCCAATATCCACTCTTTCACCCTTGTAACTTTAATTTTTTTAAACCTCTACTTTTTTAAAAAAAAATTTTTTTTTAAATTTTTTATTTATTTTTTCTTTTATTTTTTAACACTCTAGATTTTATTCCCCTCCCGGTCCACCCTCTGACTGTTGCATATCCCATACCTCCTCCCCACCTTCTTGTCTCCATGAGAATGTGCCCCCTAGCCCCTCCCAGCTGCCCATACCACCAGATCTCTAAATTCCCTGGGATCTTCAGTCTCTCAAGGGTTAGGTACATCTTCTCTGACTGAATCCAGACCCACAGTCCTCTGCTGTATGTTTTAGGGTCCTCATATCAGCTGCCTGATTGGTAGTCCAGTATTTGAGAGATCTCAGGGGTCCTGTACCCACTAATAAGTGGATATTAGTTTAAAAAAAAAAAGGTACAGAATACCCAAGAAACAGTCCACAGAACTCAAAACGGTCAACAAGCTAAAGGGCCCAAGTGAGGACACCTCAGTCCCACTTGGGAGGGAGAAGAAAGTAACCACAAGGGGGAAGGGAGGGACATCGAAGGGAAAAGGGGTGTTGGGGGGAACATGATCTGTTATTAGGTGGGGGAAAAGGACTAAAGCCCTGAAGGCCAGCTGAAAGAATGGAAATAGGCAACCTTGGGAGGTAGGATGTTTGGGGTACCCTCCAGAATGTACCAGAGACCTGAGAGGTAAGAGACTCTCAGGACTCAAAGGGAGGGAACCTAGATGAAGTGCCCTACAAGAGGGAGAGGGAACTTGTAGAGATCCTCTCCAGAAAGATATGGCATCAAGTGAGGGATGCGGTGACTATCACACAGTCAAAACCCTGACCCATAATTACTCCTGTCTACAAGAACTGTAGGGATGGACATGGAGAAGAACCTGAGGAAAAGAAGGTCCAGCAACAGGGCCAAAGTGGAATCTAGCTCGAATGGAGACTCTAAGGCCTGATACTTTATTTGAGGCTATGGAGCACTCACAAAAAGAGACCTCTCATGACTACCTTCTAAAAGACCCAACAAGCAGCTGAAACAGTCAGATGTAGATATTTGTACCCAACCAATGGTCAGAAGCTGTTGACCCCTGTAGTTGAATTAGGGGAAAGCCAGAAGAAGCTAAGGAGGAGGGCAATCCTGTAGGAGGACCAGCAGTTCCAACTAACATGAGTTTCCTTTTTAAACAGAGAATTCTGTTTAAATCTGTACCTCATTGTCAAAAATCAAGTTGTTTTCTTTGAGTTCTTTATATATTTTGGATATTAGTAGTCTAGCAAATCTGTAGTTGGTAAAAGTACTTTCCCATTTGGTAGCACGTTGCTTTGTGCAAGTGCTGGTGTCCCTTGATGTAAACCTTTTCATTTGTGTGAGGTTGCAATTTTAATTTTCATTCTTAGTGTTTGTGCTATCAGTGTTCTGTTCGGGAAGTCTTTTCTGTTCTATATTTTTATTGTGTTCATTATGATGTGCAGAGCGAGATTTCTGGTCCTAACTATTTGGCCTTCTGTGTGTTTATTGTGCGTTAATAAGCACCTCCTCATTTATGTTGAGGACATTTTCTTCTATGATTTTGTTGAATATATTTTTTGTGCCTTTGTCCTGTGTTTTTTCTCCTTCTTCTGTTCCTATTACTCTTAGATATAGTTTTGTCACAGTGTCCCACATTTCCTAGATGCTCTGTGCCTGAGTTTTTTTAGACTTAGCATTTTATTTGCTAAGCATTCATTTCTTCTATCATATCTCCAATGACTGAGATTTTCTCTTCCAGCTTTTATATTCTGTTGGTGAGGCTTGCTTCTGAGTTTCCTGTTTGAGTTCTGAAATGTTTCCTTACCAGTTTTCCCTAAGTTCAGCTTTTTTAAAAAATGGATTCTATTTCTACTTGTATGCCTTCTTCCTTTCATTCCTCTATGTTTATATAGATTTCTATAATGGATTTGTTCATTTCATTTTTAAGGACCTCAAACATATTCATAAAGCCTTTTTGAAGTTCTTGTCTGTGCTTCAGCTATATTGCATTTCTTAGGTTCCACTAGAGAAGTGCTTTTTTACTTTAGTGGAGACATATTGTCTTGGATGTTATTGACATATTGTTCTGGCATCTAGGGATCTGGGTTTGGGATGATTGAAATTCTAGGTGCTGATATCTAGTCTTCTGGTTGTTGGATGTATGGATGTTTTGTCTCTTGGTTTCTGTTGCCCTTGCTAGTTCTCAGGAGAGTGTGGTAGCTGTGGGTTTCCTGGTAGAGAATTCTTATGAGATCTTGCCAGGTATGGAGATGGAAAGAAGGAGGTGCTAAAGAGGTACACAGGAGGGAGGAGAGCATAGAGTGCCACAAGGATCAGCTTCGTCCCCTGGGAATAGGAAGAGAGAGTGAGAGGAGGCCACAGTTGCTGGTCTGCTACAGAACAGGGGATGAGACTGGGGATTTAAAGGAGAGGAGGGGGAGTGAAAGTCTAAAAACTGACTTTTTGCTTCCCTTCCAAAGGTATAGTTTGAGGAGAGAAAGTGCACCAGGAAACTTAAGTTAAACTTAACTTAATCTCCTTGCACTGAAAGAGATAAGGAGAAATGAAATAAAGGGCTTTATGTTCTCCTAGTGTCCCCACCCAGCTAATCCTGCAATCTGTGAAACAAAACGACATAAATAAATTATTAGTTTCTAAAAAGCAGTAACAACAACAATTCAGAGCTTATACAAGTATACTTCCAGGAGAGAGCAAGATTCTTCCAAAACAGGTAGTGCTACATCCACTCCAGTAGTGACATGTATGACAGGCCAAAATCCTGGATGCAGTCCCGAAGTGAAAAGTTCATAGAAACTTAGTTTCCTAGAACTGTGGCATCCCATAGCACATATGCTCCAAACTTGTCCTTGGGAATGGATTCTTTTATTATAGGTGCCTCCACGCAATAACTTGCCAAATACCTAAGCAAAATCGAACGTTGCTTCTTGGCCTTTATCAATGCCCTAGGTAGTCCTTGAGCCAACTCTGGGCTTGGAATTCAGTAAGAATGTTTCCTATTCAGTGACATTCAGAATTGTCTCTAATATTGTAAGAGAGATAGTGAAAGAAATCAGGCATTGCTATCTACTACATAGAGTTAGAAATCTCAGGGCAAGCTTAGCAAAGTAAGTTTAGAATTCTTATTATAGTTATGTATGGCAGACTACATTACTTATTAGTAGAATGTCCCCCACACTAACACTTAGAATTAAAGCTAAGTTGCTCCTATATACAGGAATTTACAATGTTTTAGGAAGTAGATTGGGCTGTGGTTTTAGAGTATTACATTATTCATGAGAAGGTTAGCTAGAGCAGAACTCCCTAATTAGAACCATGACTTGGCATGAAAGCCCTTGCCCCAGGAGTGTAAAGACCTCACACCTGGCTTCTAAGAATATAGCTGACCTTAGATAGAGCTGACTTTGTCTCAGTTGTTTTATTGCCCAGTTCCTGCCAGTCTTTGTGTTTACATTCCTCTGTTTTGTGTAAGAGTCATTAAGCATCCGGTAACCTCATTGTACCTTGCCGGTGTGTCACCTAACTTTTCTATTTTCTTCTGTATAAAAAGTTTGATGCTTAATTTAACAAATTACATTCCGATACAGCACACTTCCTTTTGTCCTGTCTGTTTGTCACCCCATTCTTTCCGACCCTTCCTCACCTGCAACCAGAAACCCATTCCCTATAGATCAGAGATCCGATAGAGGCTCTTCTGTAGCAAGGTAGTGAAACTTGATAGCATTGACCATGCGGTTCTAGATTTAGGATCATAGAGGACACAAGAGTAAAAAGATTGTAGAATCTTCTTCCACTGTTAATGAAAGTTCCTGAAGCCCAGCATGTGGCAGGGCAGTCCCTCACGGAGGCTAAAAAAATCCACTGCACCATGAGGCTCTGAAAGTTAAACCTAGGTTGAGTTGGAGACTACATGATGCTAGACATACCAGAGCCATGAGACACTGCCAAGGAAGCTTCAGAAATAGAGTGGAACCAACTCAAGAGAGAAGGAAGCATGTTGTAGTATCTATTCCATATGGTCAGAATAGATAAGCCATCTAAGCCCTTTACCCTCTGATCCAGAGCTACAGCATTTGGAATTTTTCCTGCTGGATTTCAGTCTTGTTTTGTTTCAGTGTTTGCTACCTTTATCCTTTTAAATGGTAATGTATATTCTATGTTATTGAATTTTGGAAATATGTAATTGCTTTTTGATTTTATAGAGGGTTAAGAGATTGCTTTGAGTCTCAGACTTGGACTTTGAAACAGCCTTGAGAATGAAAGTCTAAGAATATATTTTAATGTTGTGTACCTGGTTGGCTGAACTGTTTGGAAAAGACTAGGAAGTATGCCCTTGTTGGAGGAAGTATGGCACTGTTGGGCTGCAGTTTCAAAAACTCATGCTATTTGCAGTTAATTTTTTTCTTTATATTTGTGGATCAGATGTGAGTTCTCAGCTACTTCTCTAGTGCCATGCCTGATGTCCTGCTACCATGTTCCCTACTGTGATGGTCTTAGACTCTACCCCTCTAGTACCATGAACATCTAATTAAATGCTCTCTTCTATAAGTTCCATTGGTCTTAGTATCTCATCATGGGAGTAGAAAAGACAATTACTGAACTCAGACAACTACTGAACATTTTGGTGTGTGCAAGGACCTGCTGTGCCTTTTTTCTTTTGCATGACAGTGGCGCCAATTTTGTCACCAGAGGAAAGTGAAATGAAATGGAAAGCAAAGAATAGTTTGAATCCCAAATAGATTGGCAAGTATCTCTGGCATTAGGGAAACGTTTCAAGAGATTAGAGACATAAATTGCATCTTTGGTATTCTGAGATTCTGGGCTAATATCCACTTATCAATGAGTGCATATAATGTGTGTTCCTTTGTGATTGGGTTACCTCACTCAGGATAATATCCTTCAGATGCATCCATTTGCCTAAGAATTTCATAAATTTCATTGTTTTTAATAACTGAGTACACCATTATGTAAATACACCACATTTTCTGTATCCATTCCTCTGTTGATGGACATCTGGATTCTTTTCAGCTCCTGGCTATTATAAATAAAGCTGCTATGAACATAGTGGAGCATATGTTCTTATTACATGTTGGAGCATCTTCTGGGTATATGCACAGGGGTGGTATTGCTGGGTCCTTAGGTAGTGCTATGTCCAATTTTCTGAGGAACCACCAAACTGATTTCCAGAGTGGTTGTACCATCATGCAATCCCACCAACAATGTAGGAGTGTTCCTCTTTCTTCACAATCTTGCTGGCATCTGCTGTCACCTGAGTTTTTGATCTTAGCCATTCTAACTGGTAGTCCAGAAGCTTAGAATACCCAAGGTACAATTCACAAACCACATGAAATTCAGGAAGAAGAAAGACCAAAGTGTGGATACTTTGATCTTTCTTAGAAGGGAGAACAAAATATTCATGGAAGGAGTTACAGAGACAAAGTGTGGAACAGAAATTGAAGGAATGACCATCCAGAGACTTCTCCACCTGGGGATCTATTCCATATAAAATTATCAAACCGAGACACTATTGCGGATGCCAACAAGTGCTTGCTGCCTGATATAACTGTGTCCTGAATAGCTCTGCCAGTGCCTAACAAATACAGAAGTAGATGCTCACAGTCATCCATTGGACTGAGCATAGGGTCCCCACTGAAAGAGCTAAAGAAAGTACCCAAGGAGCTGTAGGGTTTTACAGCCTCATAGGAGGAAAAACAATAGGAACCAACCAGTACCCCCAGAGCCCACAGAGACTAAACCACCAACCAAAGAGCACACATGGAGTGACCCATGGCTCCAGCTGCATATGTAGCGAGGATAGCCTTGTTGGACATCAAAAGGAGGAGTGGCCCTTGGTCCTGAGGCTAGATGTCTCAGTGTAGGGGAATGCCATTACAGGTACACAGGCGTGGATGGGTTGGTATGCAGGGGGAGAGGGGGATGGGATAAGAGGTTTTTCTGAGAGGAAACCAGAAAGGGGATAAAATTTGAAATGTAAATAAAGAAAATATCTAATAAAAAAAAGAAACATAAGTTGTATCTTTTCGCTGGAAGCTATCCAACTGTTACCAACATGTATCTGAGCACCCAGTATAAGAACCAGGTTTTCTGTCCTGGAAACAGCCAAAGCAGACAGAGTTTGCTAGGATATAGTGCCACAGGAGGCCATACATGCCTGATGTAAACCTGGTAAAAAGTCTATGAATGGTATGGCTTGGATCTGAAATGTCCCTAATAGGCTGAAGGACTTGAATACCTGACCCTCACTACTGGTGCTATTTGGGAAAATTGTGGGCAGTTAAGAGGTGAAGCATCACTGGAAAAAGTGGTTCACTAGAGACAAACCTTGAGACTATATAGACTGGCCTTCATTCTTATTCACTCTCTGATCCTGACTGTAGATAGAATGTGACCTACTGGTCCCCTCTTCTTGCCACCCTGCTTTCATTTTTTCTTTTCATTGGTGTGTTCAAGTATCTCTGAACAGCCATTCTGGATCCTTCTTTTTTTTTTTTTTCTGAAACCATAATTTAAAAATAAACTCTTGGTTCTCTAAGTTCCTTTGAGCATGGTGTTTTATCACAGCAATAGAAAAATAATCATTACAGAATAATATCCTTAAACTGTAAGCCATAGTATAATTCCCTGCCCTTAAATTCTTCCTTGTCAGAGCATTTTGTAACAGCAACAGGAAAAAATAACTAATTTAGTTGGGGTGGTTACAGAGCCTGGGGGGGGATCTATTTCTAATATTTTCCTAAATGGATGCCTAGTCTATCTTCTTTCTAAACCTTCATTTTTATAGACATAGAGTAGTGTGGCTCTCAGCCTTGGTCAGAGAAGCTCCTTCTGTCAGTTAGTAATATTTAATCAAGAGTCACATTATTTGTGGGGAATTGCAGGCTGGTCTCCAGTCGAGCTGAGATCTGAACCCTGATGGTCATAATTCACCTACATGACATGGTAGGCGTTCCCACATGCTCCTGGAACACCATCCCCTGCCTAAGGTACCACCTCCCACAGCCCCCACAAGAGAAGCATGGTCAGTAGTTATGTAAGCAATGGCCCAAGCTTCTGACCTTCAGGCTAAACTCCTCCCCAGTAACCTAGCAACAGTAAAGACCATAAAAAGGGGTGCTTAGACCATACCTCTTACTATTGCTCTCTTACTCTTACTCCTTTGTCCTCTCACTTCTCTCTCCTCCTCCCTTTCTCTTTGTCTCCTTTCCTCTCCTCTCCTCTCCTCTCCTCTCCTCTCCTCTCCTCTCCTCTCCTCTCCTCTCCTCTCTGTCTCTGTCTCTGTCTCTGTCTCTCTCTCTCTCTCTCTCCTACCTTCTCTTTTTCCCCTGCATTTCTATAATAAAGCTCTTAAACCATAGACAGTCTCTGTCCTTCAAGTTCCGCTGCGCACTCTGGTTAGTGTTGGGAACTTCTTCCCCTGTTCCCTCTCTCCCACAACCCTGGTGGCTTTAGCTAAATAGCTCTGGGGGGTCCCCAGGCAGGGCTGCCCCTTGACCATCCCCTGAAGAGTGGGATAGAGGAATGCCCACCCAGGGATGAGTGGATAGGGTAAGTAGCAGCCTTCCCATGCCTGACTGACCAGAGAATAGGGAAACTCTGGCGGGGCAGTGGGCATCTTTTCCTCTCCTCCTTTTTCCAGAGCCACCAGGCCCCCCCTTTTATTTTGTTCCTAACAATTATTGGCCAAAATACTGAGAATAAATTGGGATTGCATGACAATCCCAATTGAATTCCCTCATCAAATGATTAGGCTTTCCAATTTCATTAGAAAACAAGATCCAACTGTTTGTTGTTTACAAGAAAAATACTTCTCTTCCATAGAGTGAAAGGGTGGAAAGAAAGTATATCAAGCAAATGAGATCAGAAAACAAACAAGAATTGCTGTTCTAATATACGACAAAATAGACTTTCAGCAAAAGCTAATCAGAAGAGATAAAAAGGGTGACTTCATTTTGATAAGGGAACAATTCACCAAGATGTCCTTACAATTCTAAACATTACATGCATCAAACTTGAGTGCATCCAATTTCATAACTCAAATACAACTAGGCATTAAGCTAGAGGTATCTATAAACACATAATAATAATCAGGTCATCTAGACCAGAAATGAATAGGAAATTATCAGAGCTAAATTATATCACAGACCAAATTGATTTAACAGACATCTTTTGAGTAGTCCATCGTAACTGTATTTAATATATAGTATTCTCAACAGCCCACAGGCATTTCTGTAAAATAGGCCACATATTGTGACAAAAAATTAATCTCAAAAACTGAAGAAAGTTAAAATAACTCTATGTGTCTACAATGGAATAAAGCTTGAAATCAATAGTAAAAGTAATGTCATGAAATACATAAACTCATGGTAATTGTATAA
This sequence comes from Mus minutoides, assembly GCA_902729485.2. NCBI lineage: Eukaryota > Metazoa > Chordata > Mammalia > Rodentia > Muridae > Mus > Mus minutoides. Next base: position 1,141,735 of record LR749491.1, on the reverse strand, counting down.
CATACTATTGAAAGATGAATGGATCATTAAACAAATCAAAAAGTAAAAATTTAAACATATATAGTTAAATGAAAAAAAAAACCCAATTCGTATTAAAAAACACTGGACTACCATAAAAATGTTCTATAGTTTTAATTGCTTATATTTAAAAAAAATCAGTAAAAAAATCAAACGAATAAGACCAAACTTGTAGAGGAATTTCAGCTCAGCAACATGACTGTTATGGCAAGGGATCACATCCAAAGACCTAGATGATTTGGCTGGAATGCAGACATGCCACACACTTTTCATCCCTCTGTGACCTTAGTACACACCTTTAATCTCAATGTAGGTAAGAGTTTGTAGAAAAAAAATGCAGCCATAATTGAAAGACAGACAAAGTGATGAATCAGAGAACGATTTAACAGAATAAGTCAGAGATAGGATTTTTCCTACTTTCATGAGAACAGTACAAAAAAGAGAGGCTACTTAAAGACAGCAGTGGGGAGAGAGAGAGAGAGAGAGAGAGAGAGAGAGAGAGAGAGAGAGAGAGAGAGAGAGAGAACAGTTTTACCAGGATAATATTACAAAGATAGATTGCAAGTGAAGACAAAATGAATCTGAGAATTATAAAAAGCCAGAAGATTAGAACAATTATCCAGAGTTAGTTTAAGGCCAAGCAGAACAATTCTGTCAGAAGCCTAGAAAGCCAGTTTGAATCAGTCAGCTTGGAGAGGAGTTTGGAACAGAACAGCTGAGCTGAACCAGCCCCAGAGTTCAGAAAGAGGTAGAATGGGTGAATTTAATTAGCAATATTCCTCCAAGGCAGCAATTACATCTGGCAAGCAAAAGCATCATTTACAGAAACCAAATATCAATGAAACTGGAGAAATAACTAACACTAGGGCAGAAATAAATGAAATAAGAATAGGGGGAAACCCTACTATTATCAATAAAAGTAATATAAAACTCAATAAAATGAAGAATCACTATTTGAAAATGTACATAAGATTGACAACCCCTTACCCAAATTAATCAAAAGAAATAGAAGACTCAAGTTAATAATTAATAGGGTGATATCATAACAGAAATCAAAGAAATTAAGAGAGTAATAATGGATCCTTTAAAAACCTATATTTCATTAAGTTAGAAAACCTGAAGGAAATGGATGAATTTTTCATTACATCTGATCCACTAAAGTTAAATCACGATGAATTAAATAACTTAAATAAGTTATAAGAAGCAAAAGGATTGAAATAAAAAAATATCAAACCTCTGCTTTCTCATTTCTCCCATCATCAAGATCCAGATGGATTCACAACAAAATTCTATATCTTTAAGGGAGAACTAAAACAATGCATTTCAAATTATTCTATAAAACAGACGTCGAAAGAACACTTCCATACTCCCTTTACACAATCCACACTAGATAATAACACAAGAAAGAATATATCTGTAGGAAAATATTCCTTATAAACACAGGTGTAAAACACTGTCACTAGGCAGATGCCAACAAGAGCCTGCTGACAGGAGCCTGATATAGCTGCATCCTGTGAGGCTCTGCCAGTGCCTGGCAAATACAGAAGTGGATGCTCACAGTTATCCATTGGACGGAGCACAAGGTCCCCAATTAAGGAGCTAGAGAAATACCTAGGGAGCTGAAGTGGACTGAAGCCTCATAGGAGGAACATCAATATGAACTAACCAGTACCCCCAGAGCTCCTTGAATCTATACCATCAATAAAAGAAAACACAAGGTGGAACTTGTGGCTCTAGTTTTATATGTAGCAAAGGATGGCTTAGTTGGTCATCAATGGGAGGAGAGGCCCTTGGTCCTGTGAAGGCCCCAGTATAGAGGAATGCCAGGACCAGGAATGGGAGTGGGTGGGTTAGGGAGCAGAGGGAGTAGGGAGGAGATAGGGAATTTTTGGAAGGGAAACTAGGAAGGGGACAACATTTGAAGCATAAATAAAGAAAATATCTAATAAGAAATAAACACAGGTATAAATATTCTCAAAAAAATTCTCATAAACCAAATATAGCAACACATTAGCATTTGCCATGAACAAGTTGTATTTATCTCAGTTAGGCAGTACTAGTTCAACATTTACAAACTGATACATGTAATGAATTATATAAATAGACTTAAAGACAGAAACAAATAATATGATCATCTTAATGCAGAAGAGGCCTTTAACAAAATCCAGTGTCCCTTCATGATAAAAGTCCTAGAAAAAACAGTGTTGGAAAGAATATACCTAATAAAATTCCTAGAGAGAACAGTGTTAGAGGAAATATACCTCAACATAATAAAGGTTGTACTGACATATCCATAGCCAATATTGTGCTGAACAGAGAAAAACTGAAAGTCAGAGGTAAAACAAGTCAGTCCATCATCCACTGTTTTATCTTTTATTCAAAATTCTACTTAAGAACAATAAGACAAGAAAAGAAAATGAGAGTGATAAAAATAGAAAAAGAAGTCAGAGTATCTCTGCAGTTGATTGGATGACCAAACAAATAAACAAACAAACACAAACAAACAAACACAGACAAGTAACACCTTGGAAAAATCCAAACCAAGAATGTCGAAGACTTCCACAAGAAAAATTTAAAACTCTGAAGAAATAAATCAAGGTCAACACCAGAAGATGGAAAGACATCTCATGACTATGCATCATAATAACTAATATTGTGAAAATCACAGTCACCAAAAGGAATTTATAATATTTAATGAAATTTCAGTTTAAATTCCAGGGCCATTTGTCTCAGGGTTTGCATTGCTATGAAGAGACCATGACCAAGGCAACTCTTTAAAGGGCAACATTTGACTAGGGCTGGCTCAGAGGTTCAGTCCATTATCATTATGGCAGGAACATGGCAGCATCCAAGCAGGCATGGTGCAGGAGAAGCTGAGAGTTCTACATTTTCATTTGAAGGTCACTAGGATAGGACTGGCTCTCATGTGATTAAGACGAGGCTCTCATTGTTCACCTCCATAGTGACGCACTTCCTACAACAAGATCATGCCTCCTAATAGTGTCACTCCCTGGAACAAGCATATTCAAAACACTATACCATTCTTCACAGAAATAGAAAAATAAATAATATCAAAATTGATATGAAGACACAAAAGACACTGGATAGGCCAAGCAATTTTGAAAAAAAGTAGTTAAAGGTGAAATATTATCATATATAATCTCATGCCCTACCACAGAACCAAAGTAATAAAGTCAGCATGGCCTCAGATAAAAAGAGACTTTCAAATAAGTAGTTTAGAATTGAAGACCAGAATTAAGTTTAGGCAATTATAGTAACTTGATTTTTCACAAATGTCATAATTAGACACTATAGAAAAGACAATGTTTTCAACAAGTGGTTTTGAGAAAACCGAATGCCTACCTATAGGAAAATGAAACTAGATCCTTATCTGTCATCTTCCACAAAAACATCAAACCCAGATGAATCGAAGATCTTGATATAAATTCCCAAACTCTGGAACTTCTGAAGGCAAATGCAGGAGCCATATTACAAGGTATGATCATAGAGAATAACTTTTAAAGTAGGAAATATTTAAACTTAGGAAATAGGGTTAGCAAATGACAAAATGACAAATCAGACCCTGTGAAATGAAAGAAGTCTCTGTATAGTAAAGGAAATGACCAATTAAGTAAACATCTAGCATACAGTGTGTGTGTGTGCACTCGGAAAGGAAATCTTTGCCAGGCATACAGTTGGAGGAGCTTTAATGTGTAGAACAGGCAATTCAAACCATCAAACATCAAATAACAAGCAAACAAACAAATGAGTGTTCTCAAAGGAAAAAATACCAATGTCCAATAAACACTTGAGTGTTCAACATCAATAGTCAGCAAGGTGATATAAATTAAAGCTACCTTGATATTTCTTCTCAGATAAGTCAGAATTGCTATGAATTAGGTGGCATGGATATGGTTAAAGGGAACAACATCATATACTGCTGGTGGGAGTGTAAACAAGCATACCCATTTGCAAAGCAGACTTGAGATTTCTCACAAATTATAACTAAAACTAACAATCACCTCTGTTGGGCATCAACACAAAGGATTCCCTATTCTACCATAAAGACCCTTGTACATTCATATTCACTGTTGCTCCATTCACAAGAGCTAGGCAACAGAATCATTCTAGGTACCCATTCGCTGATGAATGGATAAGTTAGGCATGGCATACACGTGCACTCTGAGTTTACTCAGGCTGTAAAGAAAAATATAATTTGCAGGTAAATAGAAAATACATGCTGAGTTGAGGTAGCCCAGGTCCAGACAGACAAATGGCACATGTTCTCTGTCATATGTGGATCTTAGTGTGTCTCCTGAGGTATGTAGGCTCAATTGGCAGTACCCCGGGAAGCCAGGAAATTAGAAAGGGAACATTGGGAGAGGAAGACTGTCTTAAGGGAATGCAGGGCATAGAACATAGTGAAAATAGAGTTAAGATGTGGATACTGGGGTTGGAAAGCCTGAAGCAGGAAGGAGCCAAATAGAAATGCAGGGGAAGTGTTAATCAAAATGAAGGGTGTATCTAGGGAGGAGGGGCAATCCTGAGTGAGCCAGGTCCTGATGAGTGTGTCCTGTCGAGATGGGTATGGTCATGTTGGAGAAGCGAGCCTCAGACTCAAAGGGACCCCTGCCTCCCATTTTCTTTCACTGGGTGGGGCTCAGAAGGATGACAGAGCCTTACTCTATTCCAAGTGTGGATGTTGATACAGTGCACGGGATTTTACACACTGAAAATTGCCCCTTTATAGACACAGATCTACAGAGATTAGCTAAAACTGTCACCTTGACCCACGTGTTTATCTGAGTGTAGAAATCTTGCCATCCTGTTCTACTGTGTATGATAAAGATGGTGAGCCTCTTGGGGGGCAGGGTCTCTCTGTAGCAGTAATTGATTAATCCACTCTAATCACCAGGTGGAGATGGCACAAATTCCTTGTTACCAACCCCAATGCTCTGTATTCTTGAATTAAAGATGCACACACACACACACACACACACACACACACAGTCCTATATTTAATATGCTTTAAATAGTTCAGTGACTGGGCCTCTCCTAAACTTCCACATTGCTAACGCCTCTCCTCCGATACTATTGAGTTACTACTTACTAAAATCTATATTCCATCTTTGCTTCCCTAGACCCAGACAGGGTGCCTGGTTCTTACATGATTCGTATGCCTCTCTTTCTGCCACTCTCAAGTCCATATCTCATTTCTTTCCTGGCATGACGACTCTGTTTTCTCTCTCTCCTGCATTCCTTGTTGGGGAATACTAAAAGTCTCATCTCTGTGTCTGACCAGCCATTAGCCTCCAGCAACTTTATTTACCAGTCAAAGGCAATGGGAACCAGAACCCTCAGTGTCCTACTGCAGACATGCAAACTATGGTGTAATTTCGGGAACCCATGTAATATAATATAAGCAATAAACAAAATGTACAACATCTCACCATTAGAGTGCCCTGTCCATCTGACCCAGCATTTTTTGTTGTTTGTGTATACATATTTGTCTTTTCTTCATCCCTTCATCATCGCCAGGTCTGCTTATGAATCCTTGCAAGAATAAACAGAAGTATATGAAAAGTCGCCTGGAAAATTAGTAATTCAATAAAGATATATATTTTTAAACGTTTTTATTGGTTTCTTTGACTTTTACATCATGCACCCCACTCCCACTCATCTTCCCCTCCCCTTACACCCACTCTCCTCCCTTGAAACCTTCTCCCAGAAAGAGAAAAATAATCTGTGGAAGCTATAGTTTGTCACAATGTGTTCCCCGGTATACCCTTTGTCCACACTTCTTTGCTTGCCAATGTTCATTTCAGTGATTCATTGGTCTGGTAGGAGGGCTCTGGCTTCTGTTTTATTATCAATACTGAACTTCACTGGGTCTCCTCTTGTATATCCTGTTGTTGTTATGGAGATTTTATAGTTTTGGATCTGTAGGACCAGCCCCTTCTTGCACTACAGAAGTTCATCGGTGGGTAGATGTTGGGGTGGACTAACTCAAAGCCCTCCATTTGGGCCCAAGAGGTATCTGAGCTGGTGAGTCTGCTGGCTCTTCCACTCTCCAGTTCTCTGGGCTGGCCACCCACAGCCCCTACAACCAGGACCAACTCTACTTTGCTGCCCGGATGAGGTGAGGGCTCGATCTCATGAGTGTAGTAGATGGTGAGAGGCACGGCCAGTTCTCTCACTCTCATGACCCTGGTCCAACTCTCCTACCTGCCAAAGGTGGCAAGGAATGAGGGAGGGAAGGAGGGTGTCTCTTCCATGTCTGTGCCACCACACAGCAGACAAAAGACAAGGACAGCTCTTACTCTCACACCCATAGAACTGGCTCCCATGCACCCCCCCACACACACACACATTTAGGGCTAGCTCTGCTGTGCTACAACAGGTGAGGGGTAGGGACAGCTGTCTGGATCTCACTACCTCAAGGCCAGCTCTCCCATCTGTGCCCACGTGGCCAGAGGTGAGGTTAGGGGAGGGCATCTCACCCTTGCCCACACTGCTGCACTGCCACATTGCAAACAAGTTGGAGAATCAGCTCTCCAGCTCTCCTATGCTCACACCCTTAGGGCTAGCTTTCCCATGCTTCTGCCACCAGGGTCAGCTCTACTATGCTGCTCAGGCAAGGTGTTGGGCCATTCTCCCAAGTGCTGCAGCAGGTGAGGGACAGGGCCAACACTCCTACCTGCTGCCAGTGGCAAGGGGAGAACAGAGAGGGGGTATCTCTCCTTCCTTCATGCTGCTGCATGGATGATGAGTAGCAGAGCCAGATCTCCTCCACCCATACCTTTGGGCAGTCTTACTCAGAACTCCCAACATCTGTGGGGTCCTGCTCTCCAGAATATTGATGCTGGCTAGGGGTGGGTGCTCTCCTGCCTCTCCCACAAACAGCTCTCTCAGGATGCCTAGGTAAGGGGTAGGGCAGTTTTTTAGAGCCCTCAGACATTAACATAGACCCAGATGGCAGCCAAAACCAGGGACATCTGCCTGGCCATTGGTAGTAACAGACCCCTGCTGCTGTAGGGCCATGGACCCAGATGTAGGCCCCTGTGGCAGCACAGGACAGAACCCCACCACTTTCCCAGGTGCCATCTCCAGATACTCACATTAATGGCTCACTACCCTCAAGTTTCCGCTCTGCATCTCTTTGTGCCCACAGCTTTCTTTCTGGTTTCTTTCCCTTCCACTTCTCCACCACTTACTTACTCCTATTAGTGGCAGCAAGGGTCTCTGAGTGTCTGGGGTCACCTCAGACATGTTATGCCACTCTTGTGCATTATGGCACTGGGCAGGGTCCATCTCAGGCATGGGTTGCTCCCCTGCACCCAGACCTGCATGGCACCAGATTGGTGGCCATCTCAGTTGAACTCTCTGTCTGGGGCCCCTGTTGCCAGACTCGTGGTCATCTCAGGCTTGCTCTTTTTCAGGGTATGTTAGGCTACTAATTCAGATGTTGTTGACAGGTCAGAACAATGAGCACAGACATAGACTTTTGCTTTTCTGCCACCAATTGATACATGTGTGACAGAGGAGCCACACCTGTGACATCTCTAGGTAGATAAAAAACCATAATGTTGATAAATGGGTTAAAGTACAATATTCTTCAAAGTTGGATAACATCACGGAATCCATGTGTTATTAAATCAAAATCCAGTGCCAGGTGTGAGATCCTGAGATATGAATTGGTGATGCGGGAGGCCTCAGTAGCACCCCTAAAAGAATATAGTTTCTTTCAGTTCCTTTTGCTTTCCACTAGAACTGTGATAAAACCCTTTCACAGAAGACACTACACATCTTATTCATGAGATAACAGAGAAATTAAGCTGGAGCTGAGCTGGCAGCTTCAGTGTCTGGCTAGCTTTCATGGTGCTTTCCAGAAGGTGCTACTCAGGATCCTAAGGGAGAAAAGGCATTGATATCTTACCTAGATGTGAACTGTATGAACTGCAATACCAACCTCTTAGGCGAGATAAGTTTACAAGACTCTTTTAAGGGTAACAAAGTGCTCTCATATGGATTTGACACTCATTCTGCAGGAGAGAATCCATGCCTAGTACTGTAAATGTGGTCATTAACATGTGGCTTTGAAAGTCATAGGCCTTAGGGCATGCTTACAACTGTTGTTTAGCCAAACTAACTTTGCATCAAATTGCCTTCTAAATCTCCGTGTTTCCATGCATAGACTAAACAGGCTACTCTCAGCCATCATGGAAGAAGCTTCTTGTTGCAGTGAAGGGCAGCAGGAGCAAAGACTCAACGCTGCTAGAGCTGCTGACGGTAAGAAATGGCTGAGTGCTCAGCTAAAGAATACGTTGGTGGGTCCCCCCCCCCACTGTGGTGTAGTCTCTGTATGGTCCATCCTTTCATCTTAGCTCTTAACTTTGTCTCTGTAACTCCTTTCATGAGTATTTTGTTTCTTATTCACAGGAGGAATGAAGTATCCACGCACTGGTCTTCCTTCTTGATTTTCTTGTGTTTTGCAAATTGTATCTTGGGTATTCTAAGTTTCTGGGCTAATATCCATTTATCAGTGAGTGCATATCCAATGACTTCTTTTGTGATTGGGTTACCTCACTAAGGATTATATCCTCCAGATACACCCATTTGCCCAAGAATTTCATAAATTCATTTTTTTAATAGCAGAATGTCTGCAACCCTAGAAGAGGATCAACAATATGAACTAACCAGAACCCCCAGAACTCGTGTCTCTAGCTCCATATGTAGCAGAAGATGGCCTAGTTGGCCATCATTGGGAAGAGAGGCCCCTTGGTACTGCAATCTTTATATGCCCCAATACAGGGGAACTCCAGGGCCAAGAAGTGGGAGTGGGTGGGCAGGGGAGCAGGGAGGGGGGAGGGGGGAGGGGACTTTCGGAATAGCATTTGAAATGTAAATTAAGAAAATATCTAATTAAAAAATTGGAAAAAAAAAAAGAATACGTTGGTGCTGTCCTGGGTAAAGGAGCGTTCTGAGAGAAGGGACAGAAACAATATAAGAGCCAGAAGACCATCAGAAGGGTTTCTTCTGGTATGGGGAGAGTCTTAACTTGATTGGCTGCAAGTTATGGATGGACTGTGCTACCTATCGTCCTAAATTCCTGCAGAGACTTGAGAAATAGTTATTAGAGGAATGTTAGCAGATGATTTTTCTGGAAAGGCTTAGGGATAGGATAGAACAAAGGTGGGAGAAATGGAGTGGGCTCGTGAGAGGAAGTGGGTGGAGAGCTGATTCCTGGCAAATGTGACTGGTCAGGAATTTTGCACCAAAATGAGCTTGCAGAGGAAGTAGGGAACTACAGAGCTTCAGAGGAAAGGGACAGAAGAAAATAGAGAACAGATGTACAGAGTTGTATCTGTCCATAGAATTGTCTCTTTACATAGCCTGACAATATAAAATATACTTCTGTATGATCTTAGAGTCTGGTGTAAATAAACAGCTAGTACAGTTACCTTATCCTTCTATAGCGTTCTGGTATATTACCCAGCCAGAAAGGGATAAAGTTGGGTTTTTGCTAGAGTTCTCGCTCAATTCTAAATGGTCTTTTTGCTGTAGTATAAGGAGCAAAGGATGCTGTGGTAGGAAGAGAGCTAACGAGAGTACATGTGGAACAGTTTGTTTGGGATAAAGAGAAGTTTAGCAAGTACAGCATTTAAAAGGCAGGGTTAAGGGGCTGGTGAGATGGTTCAGAAGGTAAGAGAGCTGACTCCTCTTCCAAAGGTCCTGAGTTCAAATCCCAGCAACCACATGGTGCCTCACAACTACCCATAATGAGATCTGATGCCTTCTCCTGGTGCATCTGAAGACAGCTACAGTGTACTTATGTAAAACAATTAATAAATCTTTTTTTTTAAGACAGGGTTAAAATATAGGAAGACAGTATAGAGTCAGAGAAGGAGCCAGGGTGGAAGGGAATCCGAAGCCCATACACAAGAGGAAGCCGTGTTTGATTTCTTCTGGTTTCCATTTCTAGAAAACATCTCAGACTAGTTCAGATTTGTTGTAGAAGCAGCATTGTCTGCAGAGGAGAGCAGACATCTTGTACTGTAGCAGCCAAGGAATTGAAGCTGATCTGAGCTTTCTCAAAGTTTTATATACATATATATATATATATATATATATATATATATATATATATATATATATATATATATATATATATATAAAACATATATACACACACACATATATATATAATATATATATATATATATATATATATATATATATATATATATATATATATATATATATATATATATATATATATATATAATATATAAACACACACATATATATATAATATATATATATATATATATATATATATATATATATATATATATATATATATATATATATATATATGACCTATTGAGGCAGAGAGGTTAAATGATTCCTAGAAGGCTTCAGTCCACTTGTTTTAGTTATAGTCCATACCTGCCCCCCTCCCCCAACACCCTCAAATGTCCAGAGGCAAGATGAGGGATGAGTTGGATGACTATGGCCCTTTAGAAGGCACCTGAATTCCTTTTGGGGTTTGAGGGTGTCGGTCTCTTGGTAACTGCTTCAAGCCTGACAGAAAGGTGTTGAAGGAGCAGCAGTTAAGAATACCTCAGCAAAGGATCCAAAGGGCCATGATAAAATTTAACAGTTGGCAAAGATCCAGAACATAAGTCAGGAGGTAATAACTACAACTTTGTGGGGGACATTAAAAGACAAAGGACTGTGTGGAACACTTTTATGTCAAGATTAATACGAATCAATACATGGTTAAGTATAAGGTTAACATAAGGTTAAGCGTACTTGTACAACTGGCTGGGTCATGTACCAGAGCTCTATAGAAGGATAAGGTAACTGTACTAGCTGTTTATTTACATCAGACTCTAAGATCATACAGAAGTATATTTTATATTGTCAGGCTATGTAAAGAGACAATTTAATTCTAAGTTGCATTCGCCCAAAAGAAACGATTTCCAATTTTCAATTAAAAATTATATTCCCAAAGACAGTGGCTGCCTTGTCTCTAGTAAATGATCCATTTTACAAAGCTTTTTTGTTATTATTTTCAAATTAACCCTATGAAGAGAAGGTTTACAAAATTTGTACATTTTGTTCCATATGCTCAACTGACAGATGTATGATGAAAACCACCAGTCATGTCAAATCTGTAAGAAATAATTTATATGTAACACAGACTGATTTAACCAAAAAGGCTAAAGCCAACTTTTTGGTCCTTTTTCGATGGACAAATCTCCAGGTCACCACATACTGACAGCAGTAAACATGTTTCTTAACATCTATTTAAAAATAGATTGGTTTAGAGGCATTATTTGCAAAACAAGATGGCCAAAATTAAATTAAACACATATTGGCTTTTGAAATTTCTCAGAAAACCCTCGAAAGCATGGATGAGCCCCTGGAGAACCAGGATGTCTCCTTTTGACTCCGGCACTTCCCTGCAGGTGCTTATACCTCTTGTAAGACTGCTGCACATCTGGGTCCTGGGAAGATTGTGCTCTCAAAACACCACAGGTGATCCAAGGTTGGTGAGACTCTCCTGCATCTAAGTCATCTCCTGTGGGATCTGAGGGCTTGGCTTCTCACTTAACAGGCTCATCTACTGACTCTACAAACACCAAACTGTCAAAGATACTGCTTGGATATTCTGAATAGCTTCCAAACACATGATGTAGATGATAGAGTATCCAGTGTTCTTCTTTAATGAGGGAATGTGGGTGGCTAGGGTGTGGGCCCTGGAAGTGGCTTTTGCTAAGAGGAAGAATTAAAAGCCTAGCTTCATTAGGGCACCAATTAGCAAATGTAGATAGTTCTGCCAAAGGAGAATACTTGGCAAACTGAGGACTGAACAACTGGTCATATCTCCCTAATATCATTTTTGCACCAGCTCATTTAGGGCACACCTGTTAGCATTCTAGGCTCTGCCCCATAGTTACCTGGCAATATCCAGGTATGCCTGACTTAGTATAAAAGGGGCTGTTTGTACTCTCCTCTTACTGGCTTACTCTCTGTGATGGTTTGTATAAGCTTGGCTCAGGGAGTGGCACAAGTAGAAGGTGTGGCCCTGTTGGAGTAGGTGTGTCACTGTGGGTGTGGGCTTTAAGACACTCATCCTAGCTGCCTGGAAGCCAGTATTTTGTAAGCTGCCTTCAGATGAAAATGTAGAACTCTCAACTCTGCCTGCACCATGTTTGCCTAGACGCTGCCATGTTCCTACTTTGATGATAAAGGACTGAACCACTGAACCTATAAGCAAGACCCAATTAAATGGAGTCCGCATAAGAGTTGCCTTGGCTAAGATCCACTTATCAGTGAGTGCATATCAAGTGACTTCTTTTGTGATTGGGTTATCTCACTCAGGATGATATCCTCCAGATACATCCATTTGCCCAAGAATTTCATAAATTCATTGTGAGGCTATGCCAGTGCCTGGGAAATGCAGAAGTGGATGCTCACAGTCATCTATTGGATAGAACACAGGGCCCCCAATGCAGAAGCTAGAGAAAGTACCCAAGGAGCTGAAGGGGTCTGCAACCCTATAGGTGGAACAACAATATGAACTAACCAGCACCCTGAGAGCTTGTGTCTCTAGCTGCATATGTAGCAGAAGATGGCCTAGTAGGCCATCATTGGGAAGAGAGGCCCCTTGGTCTTGCAAACTTTATATGCTCCAGTACAGGGGAACACCAGGGCCAAGAAGTGGGAGTGGATGGGTAGGGGAGCAGGTGGGGGGAGGGTACAGGGAACTTTCAGGATAACATTTGAAATGTAAATAAAGAAAATATCTAATAAAAAAAATAAGAGTTGCCTTGATGATGGTTTCTGTTCACAAGAGTAAATCCCTAACTAAGATACTCTCTTACCCTCTTACACTCTTCCCTCTCTGCTCTTTCTCTCCCCATTCACCTCTCTCCTCTCTCTCCATGTTTATGGACAGCCTCTCCCTCCTCTCTCTCTTTCCCTCTTCCTCCCCTCCCCCTCCTCCTCCCCTTCCCTCCCCACTCTCTCTCTGCCTTTTTCTGTCTCTACTCCCTCAACTCCCTGCCCCATGCCCTAAATAAACTCTATTCTATACTATACCCATCTTGTGGCTGGTACCTCAGGAGGGAGGGATGCCTCAGCATGAACCCACAGAGGTACCCCCTTCTGCACCATACCTCACTCTACCAAGCATATCCTGGTTCATTTTTCCTTTCCTTTCCTTTCCTTTCCTTTCCTTTCCTTTCCTTTCCTTTCCTTTCCTTTCCTTTCCTTTCCTTTCCTTTCCTTTCCTTCCCTTCCCTTCCCTTCCCTTCCCTTCCCTTCCCTTCCCTTTCCTTTCCTTTCCTTCCTTCCTCTCTCTCTCCCTTTCTTTCTTTCTTTCTTTCTTTCTTTCTTTCTTTCTTTCTTTCTTTCTTTCATCCTTCCCTCCTTCCTTCCTTCCTTCCTTCCTTCCTTCCTTCCTTCCTTCCTTCCTCTCTCTCTCTTTCTCTCTCTCTTTCTCTCTCTCTTTCTCTCTCTTTCTTTCTTTCTTTCTTTCTTTCTTTCTTTCTTTCTTTCTTTCTTTCTTTCTTCTTCCTTTCTTTCTTTCTTATACACAGCACACCTTCCTGCCTTTTATTTTAGGGAAGATGAAGTCTGTAGTAGGCATGGGTAAAGTCTACCTTACCATTTAACTCTGTACAATGCAATTTTAAATTTGAGGTTAATTTGATGTGAAGCAGCTGGCCTCCTCATCCACAGCCCCATGCTGAGGCTTACCAGGTTCTCTGATGCTAGTGGGTCAGTCAGCAGTGGAAGTGACTATATTAGTGACAGGGAATACATGCAGTTAGATCCATCCTGTGTCTATGCACAGATGTAGCCATCTCATTTTTATCTTTGTAATTTAAAAACAAGTTGTGAAAACTGTCCCCATTTCTGCAGAATATTCATTTTTCCACCTTAAATTGTCATCCTCAATAAATTTCACAAGAGTAATTATTGCTAACTTATTGATTTATCCTAATTTCATCAACTGACCCATCGATGGCTCTTCTGCACCTTTATTTGCAAAGCTTAGAGATATCAGGTATTGGAGTTAACTGTCATGGCTGTTTGATCTTTTTTTCTAAGCTTGAGATTCTTGACGAATGTGATTTTCTCCACCATGTCTCACATTTTAAAACCGAACCTCTCATGATTTGGGCTTCACTGACTCTCATTCACAAATAGTCAGGCTGTATGCTCCATGAAACAACATCACATGGGTGTGGGTGTATCTATCTGTGTTAGTTAGTCCTGGGGTACATTGGCTTGTGTGTTCCTCACTTCTGATGCTCGATCTATGAGCACAGTACAGTGGCATTTCTCAACTGTGTACTTTTTCTCCTTTTGCAACTAATAGACTGCCCTTGGGGAAATTGAGCCGGACCACCCCTCCCTCCTGAAAAAAATCTTGCTCCTCTATTGTGGTGCTTACACTTCTGTTCTTTGTCGTTGTTTTTTTGTGTGTGTGTGTGTTTTGTTTGTTTGTTTGTTTGTTTTTGAGACAGGGTTTCTCTGTGTAACACTGGCTGTCCTGGAACTCACTCTCTAGACCAGGCTAGCCTCGAACTCAGAAATCCGCCTGCCTCTGCCTCCTGAGTGCTTAGATTAAAGGCATGTGCCACCATGTCTGGCCTTTGTGGTTTTTTTACTGATTAGAAACACAGCTCTATTCATTAGACTATTTCAGTTTTACATTCATTTTTATTTTTTCTGTTTTAGTTCATTCCCATTTCTTATCCTTGATATTTTCATCCTTATTAATATTGCTTTATTTAATATAGAATGTAGCCACCAGCAGCCATGAAGAACTGGGTTCCTAAAAGGAAAGCTGGGGATGGATGGGAAGGATGGAAGAGAGAGGAATGAGACCAAGATAAAATTTCTGATCAAGGCCCAACGTTTAATTCTTAAGTCTGAATTTAAATGGGGGAAACCCATCCCCCACTTTGCGAGGATCTCATCAGGAAAAGAAGCTCAGCCACTCGGCAGGTAGTGGCTACTTGCCGGAAGCTGTAGATGTGGCAGGACAGTAGACTTCACCTAGGTTGGAAGACTCCGCCCTAGGTGGGCTAGCCGACTGTGGCAAAACAAGGTCTGATTTAGCCTGCACAGGGCTGGGAGAAGGGTACAATAGAGAAGACTGGCATGCTTTGAAACATAACAATTGTATACAAAGGTCTTTACAGAGACTGTCACTTCAGCCATATCTGCTACATAATTCTTTCCCATCCACCATTTTCAGGTAACAACTTAGGTTTTCTTTGGGGGGGATATCTTATTTACTTACATATCAAATGTTATCCCCTTTCCTGGTTTCCCCTCTGAACCCCCCCTTCCCATCCCCCTCCCCTGTTTCTACGAGGGTGTTCCCCCACCTAGCCACCCACTCCTGCCTCCCTGTCTGGCATTACCCTATACTGGGGCATCAAGCCTTTACAGAACTGAGAGCATTTCCTCCCATTGATGTCCAACAAGGTCATCCTCTGCTACATATGTTGACAATGCCATGGGTCCCTCTATGTGTACTCCTTGGTTGGTGGTTTATGAAGGCAAATTTTCATGTGTTTTTATTTCCTTTTAAAAATAATTTATTTATGGTTATTTTATGTAGGTTGGTGTTTTCCCTGCATGCATGTCTGTATCTGGGTGTTGGATCCCTGAAACAGGAGTGACACACAATTGTGAGCTGCCATGTGGGTGCTGGGAATTGAACCTGAGTCCTCTGGAAGAGCAGCTGGTGCTTGTAACTACTGAGCCATCTTGACAGCCCCCTCCTCTTTTTGTTCTTAAACAAAAGTAAACATAAGCTGTGCTGTACTTTGTTTTAGTTTACTTAATTTTTTTTTTTGGAAAACATTGCACATAATGTGTTAATTTATATTAGTGTATTGAGTGAAACTTAATTGACAAACAATTCAAAACAACCCAATTGTTAAAAATAAAGATGCTATCTGAATTCCAGATAGAACAGAGTCTTATTTAATCCACAAGTTGAATTACAAGTGCTTTCTTTTTTTTCCTTCACTTTTATTATTAGATATTTTTTAAATTTATATTTCAAATGTTATCCCCTTTCCTGGTTTCCCCTCCAACCTCCCCCCCCCCCCCCCCCCCCCCCCCCCCCCCCCCCCCCCCCCCCCCCCCCCCCCCCCCCCCCATCCCATCTCCCTTCCCTCTGCTCACCAAGCCATCCACTCCTGCTTCCCTGTCCTGGCATTCCTGTATACTGGGGCATTGAACCTTCACAGGAGCAAGGACCTCTCCTCTCACTGATGTCAGACAAGGCCATCCTCTGCCAAGTATGTGGCTGGAGCCATGGGTCCCTCTATGTGCATTCTTTGGTTGGTGGCTTAGTCCCTGGGAGCTCTGGAGGTTACAGGTTAGTTCATATTGTTGTTCCTCCTATGGGGCTGCAAACCCCTTCAACTCCTTCGGTTCTTTCTCTAGCTCTTCCATTGGGGATCCTGTGCTCAGTCCAATGGTTGGCTGAGAGCATCCACCTCTGAATTTGTCAGGCACTGGCAGAACCTCTCAGGAGACAGCTTTATCAGGTTCCTGTCAGCAAGCACTTGGTGGCATACCCAATAGTGTCTGAGTTTGGTAACTATATGGGATGAATCCCCAGGTGGAACAGTTTTTGGATGGCCTTTCCTTCAGTCTCTGCTCCATACTTTGTCTCTGTATCTCCTCCCATGGGTGTTTTGTTCCCTGTTCTAAGAAGGACTGAAGTATCCACCTTTTGGTCTTCCTTATTCTTGAGTTTCATGTGGTCTGTGAATTGTATCTTGGGTATTCTGAGCTTCTGGGCTAATAGCCACTTATCAGTGAGTGCATACCACATGCGTTCTCTGTGACTGGGATACTTCACTCAGGATGGTGCTTTCAGAGGTTCCTGAGACCTGAGTGAAGACAATGCTCTGGCCATGACTTTCTTTTGGCCACTTTCTATCAGAAGTCTAAGATGCTTAACTAGAGCCGGGCAGTGGTGGTGCACGCCTTTGATCCCAGCACTTGGGAGGCAGAGGCAGGCGGATTTCTGAGTTCAATGCCAGCCTGGTCTGCAGAGTGAGTCCCAGGACAGCCAAGGCTATACAAAGAAACCCCGTCTCAAAAAAAAAAAAAATGCTTAACTAGAAAAAAAAATAAGACATAATCCTTGTGGTCACCAAACTAAAGTGCCCCATTATATATGCTAATTGTAAAATTTCATCATGTCAGCATAAATACATTTCAAAATTCTCATGACAATTGTAGAATTACTGCTTTCCTGAGTCATCTTTTTTTTTTCTCCCTTAAACACATTGAATTTCTTCTTATTTTGGTATTTCAATTACTTGAGTGTGGGTCTGTGGGTCATTACAAACTCATTTGCCTGTGCAGAATGAGTGTAATGCTCCCATAAAACATAGAACTCACAGCTTTCAAGTTTCTTGGAGAGAGAGAGAGAGAGAGAGAGAGAGAGAGAGAGAGAGAGAGAGAGAGTTGAAAATGTCTGTATGGATAACACAGCCCACTTAGTTAATCTGGATTCAGTGCAGCTGAACTTACTAGGGCATTATCACTGAGTTATTAAAATAAGATTATATAGCCACAAAGTTGTTAGTTTGTTTAGGTCAGGAAGTTTAGAGCTGTTTTGGTTTAGTATGAGCATGGTGATTACAAAATTAATGTGAGTTAATAAAAATAACATTGACCTGAAATTATATCTCTCAGTGCAAGGACATGCACTGCTCATGTTATTACTCTCTCTCAGTTACAGGCACTAAACTTCAGATGTTTTTACTTCTAGCACATAGAGATCGATAGAAAGATAATAGATCATAAGGCTAATAGCAGCGATTATGGTCCTGGCTCTAAAGGATTTGACTAAATGACCCCCTTGGAAGATATTCTTGACAGGACAAGGGAGGACAGTGGGGGTGTCAGAATAGCCTAAGAATGAAGCCATGTGGCAGAGAGGAAGATCAGAAACTTTCCTGACAAATGGGACAAATGTGTAGCAATTACTGCATGAAAATGTGTGAGAAAGTTGATGCAGGCTCAGAACTCTTCAGGGACAAGGACCTCAACAGAAGCACAGAACCATTGAACGTCTGTGCTTTTCCCATCTCCTGCCTTTTACCCTTTGGAACTCTATGCTTTTTATATGAAGTGCCTGCTTTTAATTCCACTTCTGTCTCTGTCCATATTTTTGGTTCTAGGACATAAGAAAGTGGAAATCCTAGTGCTACCTCTAGTCTCTAACAACAAATGATAAGCCTTATAACATGATCTTGTCTAGTTC
Organism: Mus minutoides; assembly: GCA_902729485.2. Classification (NCBI taxonomy): domain Eukaryota; kingdom Metazoa; phylum Chordata; class Mammalia; order Rodentia; family Muridae; genus Mus; species Mus minutoides. The sequence goes on along the minus strand of LR749491.1, from coordinate 1,123,395 downwards.
TGTGGTTTATGGATTTCCCTGAAGAAGATATTAACAAGACAATGGTGATGTGAGGTTGGAAATTATTAATTGGTCAGGAAAGACATTAAAATCATATTAGTGATTATTGCCAATGTTCCATAAAAGAAAAATCATTTTAGTACAGACAATTATGGATTCTGAATAAGTATACAGACTAAATTGAATAAATAATTGCAATTTAGATTGAACAAATGAAAACAGAAGCTTTTAGTAAGTACATTGAGAGAAATGTCTTTCTATGTTATTTCTCTTTTCTTTCCATTTCATACTGTTAGAAATTTAAAAAAAGACAGACAATTCAAAATTAAATGTTGCATGACCATCTGAGTGGCAAGAGGAAGATTTATTTTGTTATGTGGATTCCTCAACCTGAAGACCTGGACTTCTCAACAGATGTAGGTATAACTCAGGAATGAACCCCATGCCTGCAGGAACTGGAAGAGAAAAAAAAAGTCAAGAAAGCTCAAGAATCAAGATAATGGAGGGAGGGGAGAGAGAACAAAAGGAAAATTTGCATATGCAAATGTAGACACTATCCATCTCTACTGAATTGAATTGTCTTGTAACGATATTAATGCATAGTTGTTTCCGTTATTTCCCTCACTGCTGTAACAACATACCTTACTTAGAAGAGGAGTTTAATAAGGACAGTTCAAAAAGGACGGTGCTTATTTTGGCTTGCAGTTGAAGTTACAGTCCATCAGGGTGGAGAAGATAGGGCGATGGGAGTGTGAGATCACATTTTGTCTGCACTGAGGAAGCAAAAATAACGAATGCTTGTGCTCAGCTTGCTTGCTGTTCTTTACACAGTCTTTACCACCCTTGGAATGGTCCACGCATGATTAGGGGGCAGGGAAATTGGGCTGCTATGCTAACGCCCCTGATTTCATTTGCTCTTCCAACTGTGAACTTCATGTGACTGGCAGTTTTAAGCTCCTTTTCCTTGTGTCTTTCTCACCATGACAGACTCTGCCTTGAATTGTGAGCTGAAGTAGTCTCATTTCTGCTTCAGTTGCTATTGTCTCGATATTTTATCACAGCAATGGGAAGAAAAATGAAGGCAAGCATCCTACCAAGTTGACAGTATGTGTTATGGATACAATACCCATCCACTAGGGAGATGCTAGTGATCTCCCTGGCCATATGAAAGTTACACATATTTCTCAAACCTTTAATATGATATTTACTAAATTTACTTCTTAAATTTTATTTTCAGGGCTTTTGGCTTGGGGGAGGCTGCTGTACTGTGCTCTGCTTCTCCGAAGGGAGAAGGCAGGGCCAAGTCCAAAGCAGGGAGTCCACAGTGGTTTCGGGTTTTCTCCATGGAAACCAGAGTATCGTTAGTATAGCACCTAGAGAGGAGTTGGAAACCCTGGGTCTCTCTTTCCCTCCTGCGTGTGGAAAGGCAGAACCCTGAACAGGTGGAATAGCTCTGATTCTGCGTGAGTCCAGAAGCACAGAAAGCACAGAGTGGATGGAGGAGAAGGCCTTCCCCATAGGGATCCTTAATGAAGAGATGATCCTTGCTTCTTCATACCGGTTATTTGATGGTGGATTTGAATGCATGAACTTTATTCAGGGAGAACCAGGGATTAAATACCTTTTGCAGGAAGGAATGCCCAGGAAAGGAAGCTCATTAGCTGAATAGGGGTGGAAAGTAGCTTAGCTATCTAGATAGTTCACTAGCATGGAGAACTCCAGGTGTTTATGCGATCTGACTGATTGCCATGGTCCTCTTAGTAGGGTGTCATGGTCAGGTGTTCAAGAGCACATACAGAAATGGAATGGATAGAAAGTAGCTCCACTCTTGCCAATCTAGCGTCTCTGAGATTGTGCTCTAGAGAGGCTAGCAAGCAACTTTAGTCATTCCAAATTGTGGCTTTTCTGACACCATTCATTTCCACCATACCACCCAACTTTGACCCCAATAAGGTTAAAATTATATACTCGAGGTGCCCTGGAGGCAAGGTTGGCACCAAACCTACATTGGCCACCCCCAGGTCCATCTCCTCTCCAAAAGAGGGAGGCGATGACATTGCCAAGGTGACACATGATTGGGAGTTTCTGAGGAAGACATTGAAACTGACCTTCAGAACAGAACCAGGCTGAACTCGAAACTTCTGCCTCTGCCTTGCTCACCAAAACCCTGAAGGAGCCAGTAAGAGGAGAACTTATGAGATCTTGTGCGTTGGGCATTAATTGTGTGTTGGGAACTTATAGTCTACACAACATGCTGCAGTATTTTAGTAGTCAGATAAGTAAAACTATGAAAATCACCCCTCAGACATTATCAGAGAGCTGTCAAGTTACTACTGTTTGTACTAATAACCAAGAGTGCTAGGTAAACATCTTATTGTTTATTTTCTAATGTACTGTCAAAGTTACTTGACTATAAACCATAGTAAGTATCTTTTTACTTTATTGTACTGTTTTCTTTTAGTGGTAGAAGGTAAATTTCATTAACAAAGAGAATATTTCCAAAGAACAACACGAGTCAGACCAATGGCAGTAAATGAACAAATGATTGAAAACTCACTTCCAAGGGTACATTTGCTTTCATACTCGGGGTCAGTTTCCAGTCTTTCTCCCTGTTATTTTCTCACTTAAACTTCAAAACAACCTCAAAACAATGGTGCAGTAAAATGGATGAATTTCGGTGAATGTAGAGGTGAAGTTGGGATTTGAACACACAGAGACTGGCTTCCAGAGCACATGATTGTCTTTGCATAACTGTCTTTTACCCAGACCACAGTGAGTCATACTGATTTACACTGGACAAGAATATCATCTTTTTTCCCTTACAATGAAATTATATTTGCATTTATCTGTTATGTTTAACCTGGAATAGACACTTTGTTCTTTGCTCCTTCCTTGGTTAGGCAGAAGGTTCCTTTACAAAATAAATTAGTGTTGAGTTGTCAAGAATATGAGAGAGAAGAGGAGCTATTAATAGTAAGACCAAAATAGCTCCTTTAACAAGTGTGGATGCAATGGACTGGAAGCAAATCTAAAGGAAAACATAGCTAATAAGATAGTTTAACTATTTAATGTGGTTAATTTTAAATGCCAGCTATAAGCCATAAACAATAAAATGAGGGAGCAACATTTAGGATCTTTATAAATTTCAGTGCAGCATTTTTCTCTGAGCCGCTACTGCTTAAAAATATGCATTAAAATGTGTGTATATGGGTGTGTGTGTGTTGATGTATGTATATGTGTGTTTGTGTGTGTGAGAGAGTGAGTTGTATGTATGTGTGTGTTTGTGTGTATCTGTGTGCACATGTGCATACAGCATACACCTGTACCTAGAGCTATGAGCATCTGAGAACCATCTGAACATGTGCATACAACATACACCTGTACCTAGAGCTATGAGCATCTAAAAGCCATCTGACACTGGACATGGGTGTTAGAAACTGCACATGGTCCCCTAGTAAAGCAGCAAGAGTTCTTAGCTGTCGTGCCAGGCATCTCTCCAGTCACATCCTCTTCTTGGTAGCAGTGTGAACTTCATCAATTTCCTCACCTGTAGGACAGAGATACAAAATACCTACCCTGTAGGAAACCAGAGAGAATGGAAGTGTTTAAGTATTTAGCTTAGGTCTTGTCTGTAAGAGTTTCATTCATCCTAGCTATTATACTGTCTTAAGTGTTCTTCCTTAGTCTCAGTTTCTTTTCCCATTGCTGTGACCAAAATGCTCAGACAAAAGGAATTGAAGGGAGAAAGATATGTTTGTCTCATGGTTCAAGGGTAAAGTATACCTTGGCCAAAATGTCCAGGTATATGGTGATGTTACACTTGCAGACAAGAAGCAGATAATGCTGACTTGTGCTCAGCTCACCTGTTCAAGATTCTAGCCTAGGGAATGGTGCCGCCCATCATGAGGTTTTCCCACTTCAATTAACTTCAAAGAATCCACTGCAGGTTTACTTAGAATCTTATCTGTCTGGTAAGTCTAGATTTTTTTTTCAAGTTGAGGATTTTGCAGTGAGAATTTTTAATCTCACAGTTTTATCCTGAAACACAAATTGAATCAGTTCTGGAAAGAATAATAAATGTAAATACAGAATAAAAAACAAACAATTCAAAAATACCAGAATAAGCTGAGATCCAGATCCTTATGGAATGGAGAAGTCTGCTGTTAGTCACATGACAGGTCAGTGAAGGGCCTGGTACAGGTCACATAACAAGACAGTGCAGGGACTGGGATGGGACATGATTCATGCTTAGAATTTCCTTCATATTTCCACAACTTTCCCTCAATAAGTGAAATGAGATTTAATAAAACCAAGTCAATGTTTTCCTTTAAAGATGATTCAACTTATATCAAATAATTCAAGAAAGTACCCATAGTAGTCTTATAAATAATATTATATTTACCATTAAAATGAGTTTAAGTTTGATGTGTGTTCTTATCAGTTTTCAGTATTATAGAAATTGACCAATTTGGGATAAAGTATTGACTACATTTCTGGTTTGATCCAAAATTGAATTTTCAATTGAATAACTGCAATAAAAAATAATTGTAAATACAGAATAAATGAGCTCGGGTTTTTTTTTTTTTTTTTTTTTTTTTTTTTTTTTTTTTTTTTTTTTTTTTGTAATTCAGAGATTTAACTGAATCAAAAATCAAATATGGTTTTCTATGATCTAGCTTCAAGATTCCCTACATATTTACTGTTTGGGAGTAAGTTCTATTTATTTATTTGGCTATTTGTTTATTTATGTGCACATTCACATGCTATTGCAGACATGTGGTAATTGGTTAGAAGACAGTTTCTGGGTTCTAGTACTCTCTTTCCATGAGGTGTGTTCTGGTGATCAAATTTAGCTTGTCAGGCTTGATAGCAAGCACTATTACCTGTGAACTATCCATCAGTCTTGGGTTTTGTTTCCTCTTTGCCTAATTATGTTCCTGTTTCAGTTCCAGCTGGGAATTATAAAAAGGCAAGCAATTGCATTTTTGGAGGACATTTTTAAAATAAAGTAATTTATTGGTTTTTGGATACTAGAGGCCTCTGGGAATTTGTAAATCCAGTTTTTGGCCCTTGATTAGTTTTAATCTCATGTTAAAAGCAGCAGCAGCAGCAGCAGCAGCAACACCAACAAAAGCTTAGAGGAAGCAATGCTGTGCAACTTTATCCTGTTGTAGGTGTACACTGTATTTACATATTTTAAATCATAGAAAATGATTAAATATTTTGAATTTCTTTTATAAAAAAATTTGAGAGGAAAACATGCTTTAAAGGGTACAATTTTTATAACTATAGAATAGTAGCCAAAATTTCAAAAATGGTACAATTTTTATAACTATAGAACAGTAGCCAAAATTTCAAAAATGGTACAATTTTTATAACTATAGAACAGTAGCCAAAATTTCAAAAATATAGCCCCTTTGAAAGAAAGACCATGCTGGTATCTTGGGTGACAAGGGATCTTGAGTGACAAGGCCAGTTACTGGAAAACAAATCCAAATTCTTTAGCTTCCTAGTAAATGAGAAAAGTTTGGCTCATTGATAGTAAATAGCTGTGGAAAACTGATGTAGCCAGTTAACCACCAAGATGTACTGAGACAAAGACTTAAGGAGACCAAATATAATGTTATATAAAATTAATTACTTAAGAAATTGTTTTATTGAAATGTCAATAAAAAAGCACAGTGACTCTGCTATGAAAACAAATGGTTCTAAGAAGGAAGAGAGTTACTGTAGCATGTATTACAAATTTCCCATGGCTTTAGACACCATTCCCTGTTTCTCAATTAATTTTACTGCTCTTATGAATTTAGTGTTGGTGCGGTCATATTTAAGACATCCAGTCAAAACATATGTCCTTTAGATAAGCTATTCAACAAATTGAATACTAAGTTTCTTAGCTGATGTTGAATTGATGGATTAATAAGATTTCTCTCTCTCTCTCTCTCTCTCTCACACACACACACACACACACACACACACACACACACACACACACACACATGCACACACATATTTTTGAGATGATGTTACTTATTATATAGCGCCTGTTGTCCCAGAACTCACTATATAGAGCAAGGTGGTTCTCAACTCCCAGAGATTCAACTACCTCTGCCTCCCAGGTACCCAGATTAAATGCATATGAATCATTCCTAGCTCAATATATTTTGGAAAAGAAGATCATGAAATATGCAGCTTATCTAAAGCAAAATATATACTAGAGTTATAACAGTTCACACTGGTAGCATTTGTCAAAAGAGTTGTACATGATGACAGGAAGAATTGAGTTTGCTAGAATTTGAATGGGGTTGAATTCTGGTGGTATTGTGACACTGCCCAACCCAGAGAAATTTAAAAATAATATGTCCCATAAAGAGCTGGAGATTTTAACCTGGAAAGACTGATAAATCTTAACTTTAGAAATAGCAGATTATAGACCCATGCTAGTAAATCACATGACAAACAGGATTCATCTATTTTTGACCCTTTTTCCCCACCTCTCCCCATCTCCCGAATTCCCCCTTTACAACTGCAGCCCACATAGACTCCCTGTTGCTCCTGCATTCCTGATGTCCTATGGCCCCTCCCTTTCCTCAGGACCTCTTTTTCCCCTCTTGTGGTCCCCTCACTAGATTCACGATCTATACTTGTTAGAAAACCTGGCACATAGGGGATTCCCTTTCTGATCCAGATCTTTCACAGATTAAGCAGGAAAGAAATGTTATAGTGTCTGCTTTCTGACCCAGGCAGAAAAACAGCAGCAAATGACTTTGTAGATTTAACTTTATAGAAGAGAAAAAGAGGAGGGCTGTCTTAGACTCAGCTAGGATGTGGAGGTTTATTTTGATTGGGCATGTTAATTAGGTGAAGCAAAGGGGGCTTTTGATCCTTTGACAGCTGGACCTTGGCAGTCAGTTTCAGAAGGAAGAATTGGCCAAATAAGGGAATAGACCTTGGTGGCTAGCTTTAGGAATTTAAGTTAAAGGTTTTGTTAGCAAGGCAGAGGGAATGGAGGACAAGGTTCAGGCCTGTCAGAGCCACACTAGAGTTGGCCAAAGTCCCTTCAATACCCACACTCAGTTCCTCTTTTACACATATATTGTCTTTGTAAGTTGAGATCTGCACATGAAGAAGAGCAGACATATACCTTTAATCTTTTTGAGTCAGAGTGACCTTGCTTGATATAATATTGTCTAGATCCACCCACTTTTTATTGGAGATTTCATGATCTCATTTATGTTTACAGCTGAACACAACTCTCTCTGTACACATTTGCATTATCTATTGATTTGATGATGGAAACCTACACTGGTTCTGTTTCCGTGCTGTTGTGTATAATGCAGCAATGAACATGGATGGGCAAGTGACTCAGTGATAGGACACAGCAGCCTACCAAGTGACTCAGTGATAGACACAGTAGCCTACCAAGTGACTCAGGGTTAGGACATAGTAGCCTACCAAGTGACTCAGGGATAGACACAGTAGCCTACCAAGTGACTCAGTGATAGGACACAACAGCCTACCAAGTGACTCAGGGATAGGACATAGTAGCCTACCAAGTGACTCAGGGATAGGACACAGTAGCCTACCAAATGACTTAGTGATGATAGGACACAGTAGCCTACCCGTACAGATCTATGCCCAGATGTGGCTTAGCTAGATTCGGTGAAAGCTCCATTTTCACATTTCTGAGAAACCTCCATACTGATCGTCACAAGACTGCTCTCTTCCATCAGCCAGGGATAAGTATTCACGGTTTTCTTCATCCTGGACATCATTTGTTGTTTTCTCTTTTCTTGATGATAGCCATCCTGACTGGGATGAAATGGAATCTCCAAGTGGTTTTAATTTACATACTTCTTGATAACAGCGGTGTTAAACATTCTTTTACATGCATGTTGACAATTTGTGTTCCTTCTTTTGAAAACTATCTATTTGATTAGCCCATTTGTTGATTGGCAATTTTATTCTTTTGGTATGCATTTTCAAAAAGTCCTTTTGTCCTTTTGGTTGTGAGCCTAGCCATTAATGACTGAGCTGTCTCTCCATCCCTAGATGTTAAACCCCTGAGTGAAGTTAAGCTCACAAAGCTCTTCTTCCACTCTGAAGGCAGTCAGCTTGTTCTGCTGATAGACATTCTTGCTTTGCAGAAACATTTTAATTTCCCATACTCTGCCTTGTAATTCCTGGGGCTAGTTTGTGTATTATTGAAAGTCTTGTTCAGAAAGTTCTAGCCTATACCTCTATCTTCATCTGGATTTCCTCTGACAGGTTCAGTGCTTTAAAGTCAGGTCTTTAATTCACTTTGAATTGATTTTTTGCAGGTGAGTGATGTGGATCTAATTTTAGTCTTCTGTAGGTGAGTATTCAATTTTGCTAGCACCATTGATTGAACAGACTGTTTATTTTTGACACCTTTGTAAAAATTTTACACCTTTGTAAAAAAAAATTAAGGTGGCATAGTATTAGGAAGAAAAATCTGTCTAAAAACACTGAAACATCAGAGCGTTCAAAGCCAGTCTCTGCAACCTAAGGAGTTCGAAGAGGCTAACCTGAGGTACATGAGGTTCTGTCAAAACAAAACAAGTCAAAACAATCACAAAATTTGGACAATAGAAATTTCCCTTTTCTTTGTCCACTCAGTGGCATTAGAACATGTAAACTGATATGAAAAGTATGGCAATGAAATGGTAGGCAATATAATCACCATCCAATGAATAATACTTAAGACAGGATGCATTTAATTTTATCCAATGTAAAGTTTCAGCTGACTATCTAGAGCTATTTACAATGTGGTTTGGGAAACTGGATACCTCTGTTAATCTGAAAAGGCATAAAAATAGCAGTTTCTGTTATTTTTACTGTAGCTCCTCCTGTGAATCTGTTTGCCATGATTTAACAGAACACCTTTCTCCCACACCTATTGACACTCTCCTTGAATATCTCTTCTTCTTATCAGCAGTGATAGAATGGCATCGAGTATTGACTCCACCTCACACCAGTCAGAATGGCTAAGATAAAAAATTCAGGTGACAGCAGATGCTGGCGATGATGTGAAGAAAGAGGAACACTCATCCATTGCTGGTGGGATTGCAAGCTGGTACAACTACTCTGGAAATCAGTCTGGTGGTTCCTCAGAAAACTGGACATAGTACTACCAATTGATCCAGCAATACCTCTCCTGGGCATATATCCAGAAGATGTTCCAACTGGTAATAAGGACACATGCTCCACTATGTTCATAGTAGCCTTATTTATAATAGCCAGAAGCTGGAAAGAACCCAGATGTCCCTCAACATAGGAATGGATACAGAAAATGTGGTACATTTACACAATGGAGTACTACTCAGGTATTAAAAAACAATGAATTTATGAAAGTCTTGGGCAAATGGATGGATCTGGAGGGTATCATCTTTAGTGAGGTAACCGGATAAAAAGAAGTCACTTGATATGTACTCACTGATAAGTGAATATTAGCCCAGAAACTTAGAATACCCAAGATACAATTTGCAAAGCACATGAAACTCAAAAGGAACGAAGACCAAACTGTGGACACTTTGTCCCTTCTTAGAATTGGGAACAAAACACCCATGGAAGGAGTTACGGAGACAAAGTTTGGAGCTTAGAGGAAAGGATGGACCATCTAGAGACTGCCCCACCTGGGGATCCATCCCATAATCAGCCACAAAACCCAGACACTATTGCATACGCCAGCAAGATTTTGCTGAAAGGACCCTGATATAGCTGTCTTGAGTGAGGCTATGCCAGTGCCTGGCAAATACAGAAGTGGATGCTCACAGTCATCTATAGGATGGAACACAGGGCCCACAATGGAGGAGCTAGAGAAAGTACCCAAGGAACTGAAGGGCTCTGCAACCCTATAGGTGTAACAACAATATGAACTAATTAGTACCCCCAGAGCTTGTGTCTCTAGCTGCATATGTAGCAGAAGATGGCCTAGTCGGCCATCATTGGGAAGAGAGGGCTCTTGGCATTGCAAACTTTATATGCCCCAGTACAGGGGAATGCCAGGGCCAAGAAGTGGGAGTGGATGGGTAGTGGAGGGGGGGGGGAGAGTTTAGGGGAATTTTGGGATAGCATTTGAAATGTAAATGAAGAAAATACCTAATAAAAAATTGGAAAGAAAAAAAACAGAATGACATCAGTTACCATCAGCTGCTGCTTTCCCCGATTCTTGATGCTGGTAGGTAGCTGTGCTGGCTAGTGACTGCTTGAGACACAGCTCAAGTGGGAAGTTCACAACCACAGCCTCTGGGTCTTTGGAACTCACATAACAGCTGAGGCTCACATTGCTACGTGTTACTGATAAAACACGGGTATCTATTCACTAGGGAAAGTAGAAGAGAAAGAAGAAAGGAATTTGGAGATTCAGCCATTTTTATGACACTGGAGAGAAATAAAATAGCCTGAGTATGATGCCAATGCTGTTTCTGGAGTTTTCTAACTTAAGTGAACCTCAAGTGAAGGCATTCAGTAGTCACGCTCAGCTCCAGGGTGTGCTAAAATCTCCACCATGAATGGTCAGTCTAAATAGCAGACCTTCATGCTGATTAAACGTGAACTCACTGTTGCTAAATAAAGTTTCTTTTGTTCAGAAATGTGCACACGTTGATATACTTTATATTTTTATGCTATGCAGTATAAGCACTCTAATGATTTTGTCTATCCTTTTCTCTGGGAACAAATGGTACTTTGCATTGTATTAGTACTGCATTAATGGATTTTATAGGGATTTATTTGAGTAAACTATTTGCATTTTCCCCAAAGAGATCTGAAAGAGAGCAGTTTTATTGTTACTTTGGGGAAGTATAAATAATAAGTTTGGTCATAAAATTTTAGCTGTTTGAAGCATTTGATTTTAATTTCTGCTGCCTTGAGCATATGTTTCTTGTAATGAATTAAATTATATTATATTGCCTGTGTTTAACCAGACTATCATTTGCTTATGAATGAGGAGTAGAGTCCTTATAGGAATGTTTGAGAAACACTTAACCTTGTTAGATCCAGGAAGCCTCCTTGTGGAATATTTTAGAATACAGTGCTCAGGGGTTTATAATTTAATCTAGATTTTTTTATTTCAATAACTAATTTTAATCTGTTTCTCCCTTTTTCTCTCCCTCTCTCTCCCTACCTCTATCTATCTATCTATCTATCTATCTATCTATCTATCTATCTATCTATCTAAATATAGCTTTAAGATATTAAGACACCAGTTAAGAACTAAAAATTGTTTTTAATAAATGTTGCTTATTAGTAAAACTATTTTGTTCTGATTATACACATAGACTAAACTATGTTCCTCACAAATCTTATTTTTTGAGATTTTTTTTCTCCTTTTAAAAAATTATTTTCTCTATTTACATTTCAAATGTTATCCCCTTTCCTAGTTTCTTCTCTGAAAACCTCCTACTCACACCCCCTCCCCGTGCTCACCAACCCACACACTCCTACTTTCTGGCTCTGGCATTCCCCTATACTGCGGCATAGAAACTTCACAGGAACAAGGGCCTCCCTCTCCTCCCATTGATGACCAAGTAGGCCATCCTCTGCTACATATGCAGCTAAAGCCATGAGTCCCAACGTGTGGATTTGTTGTTGTTGGTGGTGGTGGTGGTTTAGTCCTAGGGAGCTCTGGGGGTACTGGTTAGTTCATATTGTTGTTCCTCTTATGGGGCTGCAAACCCCTTCAACTCCTTGGGTACTTTCTCTAGCTTTTTCAGTGGGGACTCTGTGCTCTGTCCAATGGATGACTGTAAGCATCCAGTTCTGTATTTGTCAGGCACTGGCATAGCCTCTCAGGAGACAGATATATCAGGCTCCTGTCAGCACGCACTTGTTGGCATACACAATAGTGTTTGGGTTTGGTGGTTGTTTATGGGATGGATCCCTAGGTGGAGCAGTCTCTGGATGGTCTTTCCTTCAGTCTCTGCTTCATACTTTGTCTCCATAACTCCTTCCATGGGTATTTTGTTCCCCCTTCTAAGAAAGATCGAAGTATCCACACTTTGGTCTTCCTTCTTCTTGAGTTTCATGTGTTTTGCGAATTGTATCTTTGTTACCCACAAATCTTTATGCTGAAGTCTCATCTTCAAGTGTGATCATTGTGTGAGTTTGGGGAGTGGTGGGAGGTGGCTGAGCTCTGAGAATGAAACTTGTTTGAGGTGTATCAGTGCCTTTATGAAAGAGCCAAGAGCCTCCTTGTTCTTTTTTGGTCTTGTGATAGCTCAGAGAGGGTTTCTCATCAGACCCAGAACAGGTTGGCACTATGTTCTTAAGCTGCTGTCTCCAGAACTGTGAGGAATAACTGTGGTTTAACTTAATGTGCTTTTTTAATATAGTGGACTAAAGAAAACTAAATGCTTAGATGTGTGTATCTGCACACATCAATTTGAACATTTAGGTATATGTATCAATTAGCAATATAGGAATCATATTTTCAGTTTCTGGATAGTGGGTAAGCCACAAATTTGTAAACAGAAAACTACTTTGTTAGAACAAAAATCATAACAATATTTTAATAAAATAATCCTGACAAAATATATAAATGAGAAAGTTATAAAACTTAAATATTCATTAAAAGGAAAAGACATAAATATGTTTGAATAAAATGAAAGAAAACATCACATAGTAAGACAGCAAATTCTAAAGACAAATAGTAGAGTTTTATCATTATTCATTTATTTAAAAATAGATTTTTTTCACATAGTATATCCTGATTATAGCTTCCCTTCCTTTTGTCCCTCCCACCTGGATCCAACCCTTTCTGCCTCTCATTAGAGAACAAAGCGGCTTCTATGGGATAATATAACATATAGGACAGAAAAACCCTAACACATTGGAATAAGACAAAACAAACAAGGAAAAGCACCAAAGAAAAGTCCTAAAAACAAAATATAAATGTAGAGACATGCTGTTCTCATACTAAGGAATCCCATAAAAACACTAAACTAAAAGCTATAATATATATGTAAAGGACTGCTGGACAAAGAGAAAAGGAGAGAGAAAAAATACAAAAATAAACTAAAAGTAAAAATCAAACATAAGATAGATTTTTTTTTTTGAGACAGGGTTACAGGGTTTCTCTGTGTAGCCCTGGCTGTTCTGGAGCTCACTTTGTAGACCAGGCTGGCCTCGAACTCAGAAATCTGCCTGCCTCTGCCTCCCAAGTGCTGGGATTAAAGGCATGCACCACCACACCTGGCTAAGATAGAAAAATTTTAAAAAGTAAGGAGTAAATGCCTTGACACAACATTATGAAATAAGAAACATCTAAAGAGGTCATTGAGTTCTTTTTCTGCTGACCATCTCCTGCTGGCCACCATATTTGTTCCAAGCAAGTGCCAAGGGGACTGTGAGTCCAATATTTAAGCTGTTTGTTTTTTGTGTCTTTCTTTCTTTCTTTCTTTCTTTCTTTCTTTCTTTCTTTCTTTCTTTCTTTCTTTCTTTCTTTCTTTCTTTCTTTCTTTTCTCTGTGTAGCTCTGGATGTTCTGGAACTTGCTTTATAGACTAGGCTGACTGCAGATTCAGAGATCTGCCTACTGTTGCCTCCTGAGTGCATGAATTAAAGGCATACACACCAGAACACGTGGCGTTAAAAACGTTTTAGCAGTGTCCATTGCAGTGTGCTAAGATCCCATTGTTTTGAACCGTCAAAAGACAATTTAAGTATGGTGGCATTGACAGTTTTCATTTAAGTCCCTTCCAATTCGAGGTGCAGAATAACCCATGATTTTCCAGTTTGCTCTCTGGGGTCATTACAGGGTCCCCATATGCATGTGGCCCCATGGCGTTACCTGCCTCTGTATTAAGGTTTGTACTTGAGGGAATCCTCTCTCTCTTCTAGTTCTCTTACTCTTTCTCTCTTTACTGTCAGATGCTTCTCATGCATTCCAAGTTTGGGGTCCTAGAAAGGCTACTTAAAAAAGACATGATTTTACTCTTCCCCATTTGCCATGCCATTTGTAAGGTATGACAAGTTATTTTTGAACTCTAATTCTGCAAAATCAGAAGCTGTTGCCGAGAACAGGATTTATATGTCTCTTTCCCTCTGTAATCCTTCCCATAAGCAACTGGGCTGTTTTGGGGGGTTTGAGTTCAGTCTCATTTATGGTCTTTTTACTCACAGTAGAAACCTTGTAACTCCACAGCCTCCTAACAGCAGTGTCCCACTGCTTACAGCTATGTCCAGAGGCTGCATTCTATTCTAGACACTATATAGATATTCTGTAGTCCAGCAGCCATGTTCGGAATCATCTCAGTATTCATGTCCTGAATCTTCTCATGAAGGAAGTATATCATCCATACCACATAGAAGAAGGTAGCCAGCCTGAAAATTGTCCCAAAGATGCTTCACTGTCTTACCCCCCCACAGTAGGGGACACACACTTGCCATTACAAGCAAAGAAGCATACCAATTCATAATGCATGAGGAGTACAGCTACATTGGTATGCTCCTGCCAATGGTTTACTTCTAAACAGATCACTCTCAGTTTCATACGCTATCAGCCATAGAAGGGATGAGGCAACCAGTCCTTCAAATCTCATATTAGGTTTTGTAGAGTTCTTGAGTTGCCAACTGGTTGCAAATGGAAAAATGACTATACGCCTCAGATATGGCACCAGCAACTGAATTGTTTCTACTAAGGTAAAGAGATGATTCTACCAACTTGGAGAGCTAATGAGTTTATTGAGATTACTTACAGAAGCATTGGGAACTCCCAAACAAATGTATCACTGAGAAGTCCTACCCAACCTTGAGTGATGCCTCATAAAATCCATAGAACTAAAATTCTTTGCATAACTTGAAGAACATTCCACTAAAAGGCCCACCTATCCCTAGTAATTGTTTACTTCTTATATAACCATAGGGATGGGTTTCTGACTCTGATCACTTTCTTGTGAGTTTCCTGAGGGGATGTTTCATCTACAGAAAATAGTCGTGGTGTGTACTATATATTAGGACTTAGACAAACTTCTTAAAAAATATAATAACTGTTCACACCAAACTGTAAGTTTGATGAGCTTGGTCATTTTCTCTAAATTATCTAAGTGATCAAAATCTTTTCTTTAGATTTACTTCAGATTCCAGTATGTGATTTCTGGGCTATGTTAGCAGCTGTTCAGGAATGTTTCTGTAATTTAATAAACTACTGATACAGAAGGAGTAAGGACATTGACTCTTCAGAGAAAACATTATAGAAATGAATTTTCCTCTGCTTCTTACCATGTCTTATTTGCATATGTTAGATTTAAAATTAAAAAAAGACTTTTCATTCTGAAGGAAATCATATTGCTGTAACAAATATATCTTAATAGTTAGCTTAATATCCTCCAAGTGTTCATGGATCAAGGGACTTTGTGAGGAAGAAACAATGGGGAATCGCAGTCAGGGAAAGAGCACACTATCCCCCATGGAGCTGCACATGTTCCTTGCCTTTGACACTGGATGTCTCTTTTTCCTTAAGATGCATTTGATATGGAGCATCAATAAGGCTCAAGGGCTTTACACCAAAGCACTTGATCCGTTCAGTTCAGCAGCACTTACTAACAGTTCTTAAACCCAAAGGCAATTGTTGCTCACCTTTTCTTTCTTTTTGTCTCCTTATGCATAATTCATGCAGGATTATTCGTCTGCTTTATTATACTATTCTACGATGTATGAAACATTGCAAGAAGCAACTAACAGCCAGAGATTCCTGGGTATTTTAGCTTTAAATACAATCTTGTTGGTTTCCTTTTAAAAGTCTCATAATTTTGAGGGAATAAAATAAACCTTGT
Organism: Mus minutoides; assembly: GCA_902729485.2. NCBI lineage: Eukaryota > Metazoa > Chordata > Mammalia > Rodentia > Muridae > Mus > Mus minutoides. The sequence continues at coordinate 1,107,599 of LR749491.1, read as the reverse complement.
TAAGAAACATGGTACAATATTAGCAGCGGAGTGGAATATAAATAGGTAGACTCTAAGGTAAATAATGACTAATAGTGGAGTTTTCCTTTTCTAATACCAATTCAGCATTAGAATACTTGAGCAACACAGTAGAGAGCACAGGTTACCAGGAGTAAATGGTGACAACAAAGGTTTCTTGGCTCCTTTTTCAGTTAGTTATGCAGAGAAAGCTGATGGGTCCCAAGTCTTGAAGTCAGGCCTTTGGATGAGAGGATTCCTCCTCTGTTTCTAAGCCTTAGGCCTCATCATTACTACAGGTGTCTTTGTGTAGGGAGGAAAAAGGAAGAAGAAAAAGAAAACCAGCATTTTCTTACGGGAGAAGAATGAAGGATCTGCTCACTTTCTTTCCTTTGACAGTACATTGAAAAGAACTGGGAAACAGTTCCAGATGGAGGCTGGGAATTGTAGTTTTATCTGGATGTGCCTAAATTAGATACTACAATGAAGGAAACAGCAAAACGCTCATGGAAAGCAACAGGTTTTCACATGACCCTTAAATAATTTACAATGTTAAGATTCAGTTGAAGGCAGAGGGTGAGCAAGCAGACTGCAGAAGCAACACAGCTTCTGGGACAGACCCCCATTTCGGGTTCCAGACATCTGGGCACCTTCCCTGCCAGAGGAGAGGAGGCCACCCGGGAGGGTTCTGACCCCCCAGAGCAGGTAAGGGAGCCATCTTGTCTCCCAGGCCCCTCTGAGACTAGTTTGCGCAGGTGAGAGTGCGGACTGTAGAAGTGACACAGCTTCTGGGACAGGCAGAAGTGACACAGCTTCTGGGACAGGCCCTGTTTTGGGCTGCAGAATTCTGGGAACTGAAGGGGTCTGCATCCCTCTAGGTGGAACTACAATATGAACTAACCAGTACCCCCAGAGCTCATGTCTCTAGCTGCATATGTAGCAGAAGATGGCTTAGTTGGCCATCATTGGGAAGAGAGGCCTTTTGGTCTTGCAAACTTTATATGTCCCAGTACAGGGGAACGCCAGGGCCAAGTAGTGGGAGTGGGTGGGTAGGGAGCAGGGCACGGGGGGAGGGTATAGGGAACTTTCGGGATTGCATTTGGAATGGAAATAAATGCAATATCTAATGAAAAAACTAATTTAGTGATCACATCACACAGGTTTCAATAGCAGCCGATTTGAATTTGCACATTCCTTTAAATAAAATTTACATTATGAGCAAGCATGTTTAGAAAACAAACCAAAAGAAAAGTTTCAGTTGACAAGTGCAGGTAGACTCTGGCCACATCCAACCAATCATGAATAGCCGAAATAGCAACAACATAAGCTTATCTACATTTTAGATGTAAGCACTTGGATATGCTAATATGAGTGTTTGGTATTTGATATCGAAATTCCAGGAGTCAGTAGTTCATCAAAGCTACTTACAGAATGTATAAGAAAAAACACATTACTTCTTCTCACAATCAGAATTTCATAGTGGCAAACATAATATGTTTTTATACTAAATATACTATAACTACACTAAATAAGTAAAAGTAATTAGTGCTTCCTGAGAGTACTTTTTTCCCTCTCATCTAATAATCCCCGGATATGTTAATTTTTTCTTCTGCTCTTCTGGATACATTGTCATTTCATGGATAGCACTGTTTTCATTCTTGGAGCAAGATCTATTTCAGACTTCTAGAACTTCTGTATAAATATTTCAGCTGTTGTTCATATAAACAATGTTCTGAACTATGGCAGTTCTGTAACTACCATTTTTGTGTTTCTGCCAGAGAAGTTGCAGAAAAGAAAGGCGGTGCTGGCCCACTAAAGAGAGAGAGGTAGGGCACATACACCTCAGAGTTGCATGTGCCTTCCCATAGCACAGACTTATTCTCTTCTTCTTGTGTGGTCTGTGGTTATCTGTGTCAGCTTGGAGGACTGATGACTGGAGCCCCATTTCCACTCATATGGACTAAGATATGGACTAGGTAGCCACACTTAACAATTTGCATAGCATCTATAATTTAGAAAGCTCTATATCATTAAGAATGCTTCAATTAATGTTCTAGTGAGTTATTATTCATTCTTTGTTGTATATTATATGTGTTTTATAATTCTGTGATTTTGAAAGCGTTAGAATTGCAAATATCACATAAGTTTGGTTTTAGACAAATAAATTTAATGAGGGTTATGTCTACTGTTACTGCTAAGAACCTAACTACATTTGGAAAAGAACCATATTTGACTTATGTAGCAAAATAATTCTAATTAAAATTCTTCTGATAACGCTTTGCATTCTATTGCCATCTATATGCTAATATTTCCAACAAATTATCAGGTGTTATTTCTACATAACCCTTTTCTCAACAAATGACCTGTCATGTTCATAATGGCCTCAATTTTCACTGGCAGTTTTAATTTTATCTAGCAAAAAATTGAAGACTCATAAGGAAACTAATTACATAGTTTCACAGTTAATAATATGGTTTCTAGTTTTAAGACTTAGAACGTGTAAATTTATCTAGTTAAATTCTCTAAGATCTAAGTCTTCTGCTTTTTCATTAAAAAATGTGCCTCCCTATACCGTAGAAGCACTATGGACATTTTCATACTATAGAGTTAGAAATATTAAATATTAATTTTGGATTAAATCTTTGTAGACCTAAATCTCAGCTGGATTATATTTCTGTGACACAACTTTTGCTATACTAAGGTTTCTTGTAAGAAAAAAGAGCCCAGCTCTTGAGAATCAAGTCATACATAACTAGTGGAAATTTCATTTGGGCTATTTATTAATCATGCCAGTGGTACTAATCTGGCATTAAAACAATAAAATCCCTAACATATATTATTATTAGGCCACTGGCCATTTTCAGGAAGTAACGAAAAGAAACTCAAGATGTTGAAAGTGCTTTCATGTATAGCTGTCAGAAGTTGGCAATGATCTAATTAAACTAAATTAATTTGACTAATGATACAAATTCACCATCATTTGATCTAACTTTGTCAAGAAATAAGCACTAATAATAATGTAGAAAGACCTTTACACTTCTTGATAATATTTTTTGCTTCTTGAAGAAGGAACTTCAAATTGGAAAAAGATTAAAAATAGAGAACAGAAGAAGAAAGGAGTTATTTGAGAGCAAGACACTGAGATACTAAAAATGTTACTCCACAAGGAGGCTGAAGGAACACTCTTTTAGGGGGAAAATACTGAGACAAAAGCAAAAGGCCAAAGTGAAGTCATCGGTTACTGACCTTATTAGATCTCACATGCTCCTAAGATCTGAAAATGCTGGCCTTTGGCTTTGTAGCCTGTCTAGACTCTGCCATCTACAGGATCACTGAGATACAGAAGGGGCTCTGTACCATTCCAGGAAGACTTTAAGCACAGCTTGTCAACTTTCTAGATTGCATTTTCAAGTCTCACTAAAAAAGACCTTCCCTCTCCATTCTATTTCTTTAATTACTTTCTTTCATAATTGATCTGGAGTGTGAATGACTTGAATTTATTCACTGTGTACTGACATTTATACTCTTTTACATAATTTATATGATTATCCATTATATTATTAAATTAATTTTCTCATTTTATTTTATAAGGCTTTGGGGTCACACCTTATGAAATATATATTTAAAAATCTCATGTATATTGTTTAATGACAAAGTGGTGTTTCTATTACACTTTAATGATTCTTCAGAGGAATTGACTTTTGAATATTTAAGACTATCTCATTGAATTGATTAAAATAATTTTAATGTAGGCATATTGTTTCTGATGTGTATTGAATGCTTGCATGACTGGGCTTAGCTACTGCACACTCTCAGTTGGACTGTCACAGAGCAAATTGGGTGCTTTCTCAACCGTTCTCACTACTGCTGGTTGACTTTCAAATTTCAGACTTCAACAGGGACAGCATTACTTAATGATTAGTATATTGACTAGGAAATCAACTTTTCAGGCTTGGGATATTTCAGAAGTAAGCTTTATTCATTTCAGTAAAAAGAGTTTAAAATGCAGAGGGATAACTCATGTAACTAAAATTGTCATGGTATTGTAAATGTACATAACCACACATTTGAATCTACTAAATTAAAATTTTACCTTCACCATGAAAGCAATCAGAATAAGTAGTGGATTGTGCCCCAAACACAGAAAATATTTTCTTTCTTGTATATAGAGTTGACTTTTTAGGAGAAGGAACAGAATGAGGAGGAGGAGGACAAGGTGTGAGGAGGAGAAAAGGGAGGAGGAGGAGGAGTATATGAAGGAGCAGCATGATAAAGTAGCTTGTAAAGAAGGCTTAGAAATTAACTCCTAAAAACCATGTCATCATATAGATGACCATCTCATGCCCAGCTCAGAGTTGAAAGTGTTCACTTCTGTTCCTTCTTAACACTTCTTGAAGATGGTCATGAAATAATAGACAACAGAAAAAACAACATTTTAAATTATTATCCCAACTTCAAAGGGTGTTTGTTGAACCAAAAATCATTGCGTACAGCAAGCTTCCATCCTACCAGAGTGGAGACAAAACTTAATGAAGTAATAGAGTAAGTAGTGGGAAGCCGTGTGAAACAAGAGCAGTGGGCCCAGGAGCTAATGCCCACCGGGAAGCGGACAGATGAGAGGACAGGGAAGGACAAGGAACGCTGACACCCGAAGGAGTACAGCTCAGTGCAAGGGGTCTTCTAATGACAAGGTCCTGAGGCAGAAAGATGTGTGCTTGCAGGATGGATATCAGTGTAGCTTGAGGAACAGAGACTAGGGGGTTAGGCTGGTAAGATAGACTTTGGTTTTCAACTCTGGAGATGTAGAGTGTGATTCATCTTTTAAAAACAGGACCATGGGAGCTAACTTGAGAACAGAGTGAAACAGACGTGTAGAGAAAGAACAAACTCCTGGAGAGGGAACTATTGTAATAATCTAGATGAGAGATTGTCTTAGTCAGAGTTTCTATTCCTGCACAAAACATCATGACCAAGAAGCAAGTTGGGGAGGAAAGGGTTTATTTGGCTTACACTTACACATTGACCCAAGACAACCAGCTCAGGGATGGCATCACCCACAATGGGCTCTCCCATCCTTGATCACTAATTGAGAAAATGCCTTACAGCTGGATCTCATGGAGGCATTTTCTCAAGGGAGGCTCCTTTTTCTGTGATAACTCCAGATTGTGTCAAGTTGACACGCAAAGCCAGTTTGTATAGAGGTAGATGGAGGAGACATGAAGTTTGAAGGGGTTGGGATCTGAATCCATTGAAACTACAGCTATAGAATTTCCTGATAGATGAGATGAGACATGTGAAAAGCAGACAGCCAGGATAATTACAAAGTGATCTGAAGAGGCAACCTAGAGAACAAAGGTAGCTTTGCTGAGACTGGGGAAGACTCCCAAGTAGGGAAAAGGTGAAAAGCTTAGCTTTGTATCCATTATTATTAAAGTCTTTGTTACCCATCAATCAATATGAGATGTTGAGGAGGACAGTGAATGAGGCTGCAGTTCAAAGGACAAATTTCTTTTCTGGATGTAAATTGGAGGTCAAAAGCATTTGAGCGAATACACAGGATTTCTAAGAGAGTGGGTGTGTCTAAGAGAGTGGGAGTGTCTAAGAGAGTGGGTGTGTCTAAGAAAGTGGGTGTGTCTAAAAGAGTGGGTGTGAATAGAGAAGAAATTGGGCCAAAGGGCTCATTTGGACACCACAGTGCTTAGATGATGGGACTCCAAGGATAAGTGGAGATGGATGAGCAGAGTTCAGCAGACTACAGAGCAGTATGTACAGGAAGAGCTCAGGAAAGGAAGAGCATCCCTGCTGGACACAGCAGAGCTCCAGATGCCCACAGGAAGGTGAGAGTTGAGATGCAAGGCTTGGCACAACATGCTATATCTGTGTTAAACAGACAGGAATATTGTGTCCTTCAGTTTCTTCCTAGTATTTAAAAATGGCCCAGGGTTATTATTTTCTCTCCAAGTTAAAGGGTCAGAGAATTCATATACACACAAAAGTTTTTCACCATATATTATGTATACATAAGAAAGCAGCTATTATTATGTATGTCCGATAATACATATTTATCTGCTAAATAAGTATATGTAACAAATAATGTGCAACATGTTTAGTAAATACTTAATTTATACATTTGTATGTATATATGTATATATCAAGCAAATGAATGAAATATATATATATATATATATCACTTTTCTTAGTTATAGATCTTGTAGTTATGAGTTATATAGTGTAGATTTCTTAGTTATAGATTTTGTAGCTATGAGAGATTTAAAGCAAATACTCTGATAAACTAAGCAGGGGAACAAAGCATGTTAGGGCCCCGATGGAGAACAGAAGACCTCTGTGTTGTTTAAGTCCCTAGTAACCCTTTGTAGACTGGGCCAAGCAAGTTTAAGAAGCATTGAACTTTTAATTCAAAGCAGGTATTTCTTGGAAGCTTAGTGTGGGAATAGCAAAAAGAAGAAATTAGAGAGCTGGGCTAGAAGAAGAGTTTTAAATGGGAGAATTGAAAGTGGAAAAAGCTAATAGTGTGTTTATTTTTATGTTGTGCAAATACATAGCAAAAATACTTTGCTCTAACCCTCTCCTGACAAAAATCAATAAATCGCTATTTTAAAAATTTTCCTGATCAACTTTTTTTCAGCGAATGTGACTTCCTATTCAAGATATTGAAAGAGACTTTGGAGGTTCAGGATGCTAGACTCCCCCAGGCCTTCCGTGGTTTCCTGTCTCCAAATTCTCATATCTTCTGATTGTTATATTAACACTCACCTGGAAATTTTCTCTGAAAATGTTAATTAGTGTGATTTAAAAATACATGGCTTAAAGCAATTAGTGTTTTTTTTTTTTTCTCTAAGAATTGTCAAAGCCTTCTGCTACATTATTTCTGAACGTAAATCTTGGAGCAAGGGAATATGGAATGCATGGTGTAAAAACCTTGATATTCTATGGCACACTTTGGGAGAAATCTTTTTAGTGTAGATTCCCTTCTGCCAATTATTTTTTGTATTTCATAACGTCAACTACATGAGAGGACTTGTGTCTCTAAGTAGATTGATGTTATACGAGCCAGTCATCAAGCATATTGTAAGATCGATGAGATGAATCCATTTGAATGACCTAGAGTCTAAAATAACCTTGAATTCTAGTTGAACGTGCTTCAGTGTCCAACAGTAGCTGTATTTGGCTCCATCTGGTGGCAGGCATTGTCTAAAAGATTTTAAAAATTTAAACAAAGGAAATATAAGATAACAAAACCATCACTGATGGCAAGCCATCAGACAGGAAAGAACCTAAGGAGAAGGGATAAGAATCAGGGACCCAATTATTCACACGTTTAGGAGTCCCGTAAAAATACTAAACTGAAGCTACACTTTGTATGCAGAGAACCTGGTGTGGACCCCAGTAAGCCCAGTGCTTGCTGCTCCAGTCTCTGTGAGTGCATATGAAGTTTGTTTAATGAATTAAGATGGCCTTGTCTCTTGGTGTGCTACATCCTCCACACTTCTTCAGCCTCCTCTTTTCTGGAGTTCCCTGAGCTGGTGGTGGAGTGGGGGTGGGTGGGGGATTTCATTTAGATCTGTGACCCAAGATCTATCCCCCCCCCTCTCTCTCCCTGTCGCTCTCTCTCTGTATGTGCACATGTGTGCGCACATGCATGCATAAACACATGCGTGTTTTGCCCATCTACTGTAGAGGGAAGACTCTCTGATATTGGCTGAATAAAGCAGCAATCTCTGAGCACAGCAGAATATCATCAGGGGTCATTTTATTGTTATATATTTGGACCAGTAGTATTTGGTTTTATCCTAGGTCTCTGAACTACCCTGTCTCAGGTTCTAGGTCATCCAGTGTTAGATAGGAATTCCATCTTGTGGAGTGGGCCTTAAGTCAAATCAGACATTAGTTAGTTACTTCCTCAAGCTGTGTGCCACCATTGCCCTAAAATAATTGCAGGCAGGGAGATTGTAGCTTTCAGAATCTGTCCTCCCTTTATATTCAGAGAGTTGATTAAGATAGACTCCATATATCAGTAAATCTCCAGTGCACCCATATAAGCCCCTCAATTCTAGCTGTATCTCCTGGTGTTCTCTCCCTCAAATGCATCTCTCCTCTTCACTTGATCCTTTTGTTCAAACCTCCTCCCCCAGTGTACCCATACAATCTATTTTACTTCCCCATTCCAGGGAAATCCCCTCTAGGCCCTTCTTCTATACCTAACTTCTTTGGGTGGATAGATTTTAGCTTGATTACCACTTATTTAATGGCTAATGTCCACATATAGATGAATACATACCATAGTTATCTTTTTGGGTCTGAATTACCTCACTCTGGAGGTTTTTTTTTTTTTAATTTCATTAATTTGCCTGCAGATTTAATGTGTAAAATGTTTACCACATTTTCTTTATCCATTCTGTTGATGGAATCTATACTGTTTCCACTTATTTTTGGCTACTAAAAAGAGGGTAAAAATGAACATGGTTGAGCAAGTATCCTTGTGGTAAGATAAAATGTCCTTTGTGTATTTGCCTGTGATGGCTATTCTCTGTGATATGCTCGACTATATCTGGAATGAGCTACACTCCTGAAGTGCAGGGCACCCCTGTGACCCAGGTCTTGAGGCTGAAACACAAACTTTTGACCCTCATCTTGAGGTGGGATGAGACATGCTCTTACTCTGGAGTGATACATACCCTTAGTCCAGATCTTTAGGCACATCTTTAATCTGGGCCATACCTTCTGCTGGAGGCCTACATAGAGCAATGGAAGAAGGAAGGGTTCTTTCTTCACCCACTTGTACTACCTTGCCAGCACATCTGTTGGAACCTACTTCTTCAGGATTCTATCTTATACAGAAGACATTCAGCCTCGTGGAACTAGGAAGCTACTAGATTCTTGGACTTTCTATTCACAACTGGCCACTGTGTGATTAGTTGATGTACTAGTTGGTTTTGTGTGTCAACTTGACCTAGGCTTGAGAAAGGAGCCTCCTTTGAGAAAATGCCTCCATGAGATCCAGCTGTAAGGCATTTTTTAAATTAGTGATCAAGAGGGAAGGGCTCATTGTGGGTGGTGCCATCCCTGGGCTGGTAGTCTTGAGTTCTATAAGAGAGCAGGCTGAGCAAGCCAGGGGAAGCAAGCCAGTGAGAAATATCCCTCTGCATCAGCTCCTACTTCCTTACCTGCTTGAGTTCCAGTCCTGACTTCCTTTGGTGATAAACAGCAATGTGGAAGTATAAGCTGAATACTTCCTTTCCACCCCAACTTGCTTCTTGGTCATGATGTTTTGTGCAGGAATAGAAACCTGACTAATACAGTTGGACAGCAGCCTGTAAGATGTGTGTGTGTGTGTGTGTGTGTGTGTGTGTGTGTGTTTGTATGGAATTCCATAATTATATGGATATACATGTAATCATTCTATATATTTTGTGACTCTAGAGAACCCTGACTACTAAAGAAATTGGTAGAAAGAGTGGGGTCATAAAGAACAGCTGAGGCTTCAGGCTTGGCACTTTGAGAGGCCAGGAAAGGTCATTTCTGAAGGTGTAGCCTCAGTGGCAGTTAAAGGCTTATGACTGAAGGGGTCATGCAAAGAAGTTAAGGCTTGGTACCATGAAGAGAGCCTATGAGAGAGGCTCTAAGAAAAAGTATAGTCTATTTGCTGTAGAAGACCCTAATGAATTGGAGATGCTAGTACCAATGGGATTACCACTAAGAACAGCAGCAACAGTGGAATGGAATCAGCCAGAGCCTAGAGTGCTAGAGACAGCAGAATTAGAGAAGTGACCAAAGCCCTTTGGAGGAGCCGAGAAGATCAGGCATTGATCCCAGGCACTGGAACAAGAAACTATGAAGTTGAAGTTTCTTTAGAGAGCCCAAGATGTTAAAGATGCCAGAGTCATGGGATACTTATCAAGGGAAGCTGCTAAAAGGGTGCAAAACAGCTCAAGGTGAAGTGTGCTGCAGTAAACAAAGCTAAAAAGAATTGGACATCAGACATGGAGATGCAGAGTTTGGAGTTTTCCCAGCTGGTTTTCAGTCTTGGGTCATGGTGTCTCTTCACATCAATAACACCGTAATTAAGATAATGGCCAAGAGTGGTTTAGCTGAATCTTAAGGTAGATTGATTCCCAACTTTCTGAGGAGCTGTAATGCATTGATTTCTATCATGGTTGTATAAGTTGGCACTCCCATCAGCAACAGAGCAGTGTTCCCTTTCCTCCACATCTTAGGCAGCATGAGCTGTCACTTGTGTTATTTACCTTAGCAATTCTGAGAGGTATACAGGGGAATTTCAGAGTAGTTTTGATTTCCATGATGACTAAGGATGTTGAACATTTCCTTAAGTGTTTTTTTTTTTTTTTTTTTTTTTTTTTTTTTTTTTTTTTTTTTTTTTTTTTTTTTTTTTTTTTTTTTTTTTTTTTTTTTTTTTTTTTTTTTTAGTCATTTCAGTTTCCTTTTTTGAGAATTCTGTTTAGATCAGTGTGCTGGCTAGTTTTGTATCAACTTGACACACCTGGAGTTATCACAGAGAAAGAACCTTCAGTTGAGGAAATGCCTCCATGAGGTCTAACTGTAAAGCATTTTCTCAATTAGTGATCAAGGGAGAAAGGCCCCTTGTGGGTGGGACCATCTCTGGACTGGCAGTCTTGGGTTCTATAGGAGAGCAGGCTAAGCAAGCCAGGGGAAGCAAGCCAGTAAGAAATCCCTCCATGGCTTCTGCATCAGTTCCTGCTTTCTGACCTGTTTGAGTTCCAGTCCTGATTTCCTTGGTGATGAACAGCAGTATGGAAGTGTAAGCCGAATAAACCCTTTCCTCCCCAACTTGCTTCTTGGTCATGATGTTTGTGCAGGAATAGAAACCCTGACTAAGACAATCAGTATACCATTTTAAAACTAGATTATCAACTTTCTTGAGTTCTCTCTATATTTTGCATATTAGTCCTCTATAAGATGCAGAGATGGTATAAATCTTTTTCCATTCTGTAGGCTGCCATTTTGTTTGAAGGATGGTGTCCATTGTCATACTAAAGATTTTTAGTTTTATGAAGTCCCATTTACTTATTCTTTTTTTATTAGATATTTTCTTTATTTACATTTCAAATGCTATCCTGAAAGTTCCCTATACCCTCCCCCCCTGCCCTGCTCCCCTACCTGCCCACTCCCACTTCTTGGCCCTGGCATTCCCCTGTACTGGGGCATATAAAGTTTGTAAGACCAAGGGGCCTCTCTTCCCAATGATGGCTGACCAGGCCATCTTCTGCTACATATGCATCTAGAGACACTAGCTCTGGGGGTTAGTGTCTGTGTAATTGATGTTCTGTTCAGGAAGTTTGTGCCAATGTAGTTAAGGCTTTTACCTACTGTTGGAGATTGGTTCTTAATGCTTTGATTCAATCAGGAATATGGTTGTCTAAATGCTAAAGGTCTTTGTCCTCAATTGGTTTTTGATTGATCAAGAAATAGGCCAACAGCCAATGGGTGGGCATGAGGCATGATCCTTAGAGTTGTGCAGGCTAGTATACAGCAAGGAATGGGAAAAAATCACCATTAATTGAAGAAGAAGGATGGGACAAAGTAGCAGCAGGAGGTAAAGCCAACCAGCCATGTTGTGGTTCTGGGACTCTCTATGTAGACCAAACTGGCCTTGCACTCACAAAAATCCACGTGTATCTACCTCAAGTGTATCTACCTCGAAAGTATTGGTACTAAAGGCACAGTATTTGTTTGGAACCACCAAGTCATCTCTCCAGCTTCATGAAGAGATATTAACTATTAAAATTTGTAGTGATCAATAAAACTTGTATTTTTTTGAGAATTAATAAGAGTTTTGTTACTATATTATTACTTTTATGTGGACGTGACAAATTATCAAAACCCCAAGTAACTTATGAACAAAGTACTGTGTATATGTGTGTGAGGTACATGCCTGTGAGCATTCCAGAGTAGAACTTCCAGTGTCTTCTTTATAACTCTTTTCACTATTGTTCTGAATCAGTCTCTCCCATGATGCTTGATAGCATGTTTGCATTGGCTGGTGACTTAATTTTTGGAATCTGCCTGTCTCTGCTCCTACTTTCTGCCTTCTATCAAATATTCAATAATAACTGTAGACTTCTTAATGTTAACATCTCTATAGTAAACTATCAGGGCTGAAATGAGAGTTGCATGTGGTATTCAATTAAAGAAACTGTATATGCACATGTTTGTATGTATGCATATATGTATATGCATATATGTATATGTATGTGTCCAGATGTTGTTAACATGCAAGGAATTTCCTCAGTGAGTTTCCAGTGTAACTTAAAACTGTCTTTCTAACCACTGAAAACACCCAAAGCCCAAACTCTAAATGAAACGTTTGCAATTAAAATGCAGTACACATAATTAAGTCTAAATTATTAGCCCCGTAGTAATCACTTAAGAAAGTAAATTATAATTTATGTTAAACCCATACACATTTATTTCATATAACTTGTGAAACTGTCCTTTTGTAGAAACTTATTATTCATGAATATTTTATGTTCTTAAGCAAAACATTTTATTGTGGTATTATAGTTCATTGAGCAAAATAATGAGAAATGGCATTTATTTCAGCAGATGCTGCACTTTGTAGTTTAATTTCTCAGGTATAACGGCTTAGCTTCTCCCACACTACCCTGCCCTTCATAGTGTGATAGGGAGATGAAGGGGGTCTTACAGTGGACCCCAGTGCAAGGGAATTATGACCTTGAAGAATGTATGGAGAACAGGCCTTTCTGTTTTCTTCCTTTGCTTTCATCTGTCATGAGACTGGCCTCCTGTGTCACATGTTTCTTCTATAATTTACTGTGCTACCATAGACCTACAGCACAAGGGACGAGCAGCTCTGCTGAAAACTGGGAACCTACTAGTCAAGGTGAACCTATTCTCTTTCAAGTTGATGTAGCTGATGCATTTGTTACAGTATTAGAAATCTGACTGCTGCAGAATTTCTTTTAGGTTGCAAGTTCATTCCATTTAAGATTTTTGGATTGGAATGGGAGCTATTTATTTGGTAGATGAAGCCTGTGTTACTCAGGGCTTTCTAACGGAACTAATGACTAAAGATGGTATATATATATATATATATATATATATATATATATATATATATATATATGTGTGTGTGTGTGTGTGTGTGTGTGTGTGTGTGTGTGTGTATGTGTGTGTGTAAATATATATGAATTTATTCAGCTTACATTAAATAGCAGCAACAGCTCAGTCACACGTGAGATGTTAGGAACCCAGTAGCTGATTAGCTCTTGAGGCTGGGTGCCTCATCAGATGAAACAATCTCACAGTGTCTACCTGTAACTGTGGGGACTGACAACCCAGCAGTCCCTCAGTCTACAAGGCTGGGTGCCTTTGCAGTCTCAGTCTGGCATAGAAAATCTGAAATGTTTTGGGAGAGCCATTGGACCTTGGTCCAAAAGAAAGGGAATTGCCGGTTCTGATATCAGCAAAGGAATATCAGCTGTAACAGCAACAGGGCATATCAGCTCCTAGGTATAAAGAGCAGAGGCTAATCAATGAAAAGGCAAGTAAATTTCCTCTTCCAGAGCATTTTTTTCTTTTTCTTTTTTTTATTGGATATTTTATGTATTTACATTTGAGAGACACTGTTCTTTAAACATCTTTAATCTGACAATAAACTAAAGATTTTTAAGTGAAAATAACTACTCACTGACTCATTTGTTTCTTCTCCTTGGATTTATGTTACTAGTCAATCATTCCCTACAGAAACGTTTATATGAAATGGAAATCAGGTGGAACAATGATGTTACTAGTCAATCATTCCCTACAGAAACGTTTATATGAAATGGAAATCAGGTGGAACAATGGCATTGTGGTCAAGGGGGTTTGCTGGTCCTTCAGAGGACCTGACTTTGATTCCCAGCAAGCTTAACTGCAACCCAGCACCTGTAACTTTCAGTCCAGGAGATCTGATGACCTCTTCTGAACCCCATGGGCACTACACTCACATGACACACATATAAATACATGTGCAGAATGCATCACACATGTACACACATAGTTGTTTAAGAGAATCTAATGATCTGTTACACTTGAAATTCCTATATAGGTCATCCTATCAACTTTTTTTTCCAACAAAATTCTGAGATCAATTATTTATTTTCCTCCCATACTTTTGAGCATAATCAAAAGTGCTAAGTATTATTTTTCTTCTTCTGATTACTATTTTTAGTCTAACATTAACCAAAACAATTTAAAGGTATTCAAAATTTGATAAGGAAATACTCTCTCATGGCAACCTTTAGAATTTAAAGACAATGCTTGGCATAGCCATGATTAGTTTTGTTCCCAAGTGTTTGCTCAGGATCACTTCTAATCCTGCTTTTCAGTCATGATAGATTAAGTACTTTACGAACTTGCAGAAAAGAGATGTGAATGAGAGTCACCACGCAGGCTCTTCTGTCTGAGATTCGTACACACTATCACGGTGTGTTGGAAGGGTTCATTAAACAACAATCAGCAGAGAGCTTCTGTGCGATCACCTCAACTTGACTGCATGGATGAGCTGTGACCCAACTAACAGGCAGATTTGTTTCCCAGATTTGAGAGCTCAGATATGCAACCTTTTGATTTTTCCCTTTTATTCATATTTTGGTGATTTTAACTTTTCTATTCCTGTCACTCACTGTGCTGTGACCAGATGGGGAAGGGGGGGAATGAGGATGGACAGTCTGTAGGGGATAGTGCAGCTATGTTGGGACAGAGCTGCAGCTGTGTAGCTTTTATCAAAACTATGTTTTCTCAGGCAAGACTTCATTTAATAAAGAATACATTTGGAACTCCTCCCACATAAACCTTTGTGAAGTCTACAAGTTTTTTTTCCCACCACTGAAAATATTGATTCAGTCAATCATCCACAGGTCTGGACAAGTTCAGAGAACTGAAAACCTTGGTCATGACAGAGCTTGTATCAGGTCTATTATGACTATTTACAGACTGATCTATAGCAGAAGTACCCAAACTTTTTTGTTTGGGGTTATAATAATGGTGGGTGTAGTCACCATTTACCAAGTACCATAAATTAGTTTGACAAGATCCTAATGCATAATGCCACAGGATAAGAAATGCAGTTCTTCTTTGTCTGGAGTGTACCAAGATAGAAGTAGGCACTTCCTTTGATGCAATTGATTGATTTTAGGTCACTCCATTGAGTTCATGATATCTGGGTTAATTATGTTGCACCCTTGTGGTACTATTGTTTCTGATTCCCTAGTTTTGGGATATAGATGTGTACCACCACAGCCAGCTTCTCATCAAAACACTGAGAAGCTGAATATGGTTAATATACTGCTAAAGGTTAAATGTAAGATGAGAAAAACTAACATGGCTATTATTGGTGGGTCATTATCTCATTTAGAGGTAGTCAAATGGACATGTATGAGGAACTCCAAGACTTGATGTTTGGAATCAGAGGTCTCTACAATGTTAAGAGAGTATTAAAATGTTAAATGTTAAAATGTTTAGAGAAGAGATTCTATTATGCAAATATAAGTCCATGGAGCTGTACTGTGTGGTTTTATGTGTCAACTTGACACAAGTTAGAGTTGTTAGAGAGGTAAAAGCATCCAGTTGAGGAAATGGCACTATTCAATCCAGCTGCAAACCATTTTCTAAATTACTGATGGCTCATCCCATTTTAGGTGGTGCCATCTCTAGGCTGGTGGTCCTGTGTTCTATAGTAAAACAGGTTAAACAACTCAGGCTAAGTAAGCCAGCCTTCTGCATCAGCTCCTGCATCCAGGTTATAGCCCTGCTCGAGTTCCTGTTCTGACTTCCTCCAGTGATGAACTATGATCTGGAAGTGTAAACCAAATAAACTCTTTTATCCCTTTTCTAACTTGTTTTTTAATAATGATGTTTTCTTCATAGCAATAGACATCCTAACTAGACAAATTAGACCAGTGTAGTGGGGTATTTTTGTGATATGCCTGACCATGTTTTGAGGAGACTTGTGGAAAATCTTTGGAACTCAGGGCTAGAAAAGCCCTTGAGTGTTAAGATCTCAGTGCGGTGTTCTTTAGGAGATTGGAAGATAAGAATGCTGAGAGCAGTGGAGAAATGGAGTCCTGGCTTGTCAAGTTTCAGAGGGAAGTTTAAAGACTATCAGCTATTTCCTCTTTTAATGTAAAATTCTGTGGTTCTGATTAGCTGGGACTGAAGAATCAGCTGTGATTAACAAGATACCATAACTACTAAAATGAAAACTTTATGTTACTAGGATACTCAATGTTGCCTAGCTGGAGCTAAGAAATGAGTGCTGATTAAGAAGAGACCAGCATCAATGAGGTGAGATATCCTGGGAAGTATTTTCTTAGAGTACAGAGAATCTGTGTTCCAGAGGCAACTAATATTGTGAAAAAAAATACTTTCTTACATGTTTATCTTTAAAAGATCAATAGCTAATTTTAAAAAGATTATTTTTATTAATTAAATTTGTTTTTTTGAAAAATTTATATATGTAGACAGTATATTTTGCTTACTCTGACTCCTATACTCTATTAGGTGTCTTTCACACCTGGAATATAGCCTTCCTTTCCACCAGTCTCTTTCTCATTATTCTTTTTTCCCCATGTTTTGTGATTCACTGAGTTTATCTGGGGCCATCCTCATAGCCATGGCTTCAGAAATGTCCACTGGAGCCTTTGGACTCACCAGTAAGTACACAACTGAAAACAATGCCTTTCTCCTTTCAGAATTGAACAGTAGCCAATAAAATGTCAACAGTGAGGAATAGGGACCTATGAGTTATCTCTCCATTGACACTAACTGTCAACACAGCCAATCCTGTGCAGGTCTAGTTCAGGTGGTCCTAGCCTCTGTGCCATCCTCATTGCAATGGCCATGCTTTATGCAGAAGGTGTCATTTTGAAGCCATGTTCTCTTTTCCAAGTATTATAGCCTTTCCACTCCTTCTTCTGAAATGTTCCTGAGGTTTAGAGGGTGTTGGTAGTATAAATGTCTTGTTTAGGTTTGGGCCTTTAACCATAACCTGTTCTCAGCACAGTGAACATCCACAACTCACCTCATTACTGCTGTACATTGCAAAGATGAATCTTCTGGAATTAAGTCCAGAAGTAACATTTGTCTATGGGTATAAACATAGTTATTTAGAAAATAATTTGATACAATGCCAATTTTGCTAAACAACCTATGTTAACTGACCATCCTGGTTATATATGTATGTTTATAAAACTTCTCAGTCTAAACATTTTCTTCTGATATTCTTCATAGAATTAGTGGTCATAAATTCCTTAAGTTTTTTTATTATGGAAAATTTATATTACACCTCAAATTACAGGAGATAGTTTTTCTGGGTATAAAAGTCTGGGCTGACCATTATGGTCTTTTAGAACATGAAGTACATCTTTTCAAATCTTGTGTATTTTAAAAAATTTTTTTAAATCAAATAACCAATTCTTATTGTGATGGTCTTGGTTTTACATGTGGCTTATATTATTTAGTTTCAATATTCTTCCATTAGTCTGTATTTTCAGTGTTTCACTTATAATATGTTGGGAGTTTCTTTTCTCTCCTTTCTATTTGATGTTCAATGGAACTTGAACCTAAATGGGCACTTTTTCTCTTTATTTGGAAAATGTTATTGTTTGGTTTACTAAAACTATTTCTATAGCTCTGATGTAAAATTATTTTGATCTCATATGCCAATAATTTAGAGATTTGGTCTTTTTATGATTTATCAAAGCTCTCCTATGTTTCATTCATATATATATTTAAAAATTCTCATTGACTTTTACTGAGTGATTTAATTGTTATACCTAGTCTTCAACCCTGATACTCTGTTCTCCACAAGTTTCATTATATTGTAAATGGTTTGCACTGAGCTTTTTATTTGGCTTTTTGAGTTTTCCATTCACAATATTCTTGTGCTTTGGCTTTTTTTCAGTAATTATATATTTTTATTGAATTATATTTTAAAATATTGAATTAACTTCAATTGTATTTCATTCAATTCTTTGAATGCATTCATGTCTGCTTTGAGTTCTTTAAACATGTTTATAACCATTCTTTGAATTATTTCGAAGTCCTATTAGGCCACACTTATGTGGGTGGTTATTTCTCTAGAACTGGTAATTTTTAGAGGTGACATATTTTTAGATATGGAATTTCACTAAGTAGCCTAGGATGGCCTCAAACTCATATTCCTTCCCCTTTTACTTCTCAAGTACTTGGAATGTATCCAGGTGTGCACTACCTATACATCTATCTTGAACAGTTAGAATTCCTAATAAAGAAATTCTTTCTTATTAGGAATATGCACACTTTCGTACCATTTTGTTTGTTTGTTTTTTGGTTTTGGTTTTTCAAGACAGGGTTCTCTGTATAGCCCAGGCTGTCCTGGAACTCACTTTGTAGACCAGGCTGGCCTTGAACTCAGAAATCCACCTGTGTCTGCCTCCTGAGTGCTGGGATTAAAGGCATGTGCCACCATGCCCAGCTTAGTACCATTTTGTAACTGATAACCTTGTTTATAATAAACATGAGATGATTTACTATTTTGTCATTTGAAGTTTGCACAATAGAGTCTCATGTCTTTTTCTACATGTAGGTATAGAAGGTGTGAATTCCAGTCCTTGAGGAACACCTATAAGGATAACAGAGCTTCCCATTCATCTCTTTGTACATTTTCTCTATCCAAGGATATGAACTGGCTTCATCCTTCAACCCACTCAGAAAATGAATACTAAAGATAGCAAACTTTGTAGATTGGAGATCTTTCTTTCTTTCTGTCTTTCTTTCTTTCTCTTTCTTTCTTTCTTTCTTTCTTTCTTTCTTTCTTTCTTTCTTTCTTTCTTTCTTTCCTTTTCTTTTTTTTGTGACCTTAATTTAAAAGGCAAGCTAAAGTCTAAAACTTTATTTCAACTAATAAGAGTTTTTAAAAAATATTGTATCTTAACCGAAATACTAGAATCCTCAAGGAAAACCTTCAAAGTATTCATTGCCATCTGCTGGGTATGTGATCACATGAGATGCCTTCTTAAAAGGCACATGTCTTAAATGCCTTAAAAGGCAGAGCTTAAGATCAGAATGCAACAATCAGAATACATGAGTCTTTTTATGTCTCATCATTCTATTTCAATGGTGTTTTGATTATAATTTTATATGGATAGTTTAAAATAATTTAGGATTTACTTAGATGAAAGAGTAAGTGAGTGATTTAATTTTCATTTTAAATAGATAAGAGAATACATGAAACCAGTTGAATACTAATAATTCAGTTATTCAAACAGGAGGTGGAAAAATCATAAATTTATTGAGCACTAAACTATAGATAGATTATGTTAGGAGACTATAGGAATCAGCCTTATTTTTTAAACAGATGTTTGTTAATGTCATGAGGGCAAACGTAATAGTTTTGTTTATGAAAATTTCAACTTGATGTTTCTACTTTTGACAAATAATGTTGGTAGTTAATTTTAGTTCCCATTTATTTGATTAAAATAATGTGTGTGTGTGTGTGTGTGTGTGTGTGTGTGTGTGTGTCTTTTCATGAGGGTGTTTGTGAACAATATTAACATTTCAATTAGTAGGTAGTGAAGCTAATTGCTCTCCCCAGTGTGGTTAGTTAGTCCTCATCCAAAAGTCTAAGAAGAAAGATAAAGAGAGAACTTTCTTTTCAGGCATATCTATCTTTGGGCTGTCACATTTGCTTCTCTGTCATGGAATAGAACTTACATTACTGGCTTTCCTGATTTTTTTTTTTAACCTTTAGACTAAGATTAGAATTTTTTTTCTCTCCCCAGGCATTGACATTTTATTGACAAGCCCTTATAATTGATTACTAACTCTATCACCTAGTAAACCTGTATATAACCAGTTAATTCAATTTATCTTTGTAATTCTGAATGATACACATTTTGATAGCAAGAAGTAGGGTGCTTTGGTGACAACTACCTAAAACTGTAGAAGTTTCTCTGGAACTTGGAAAGGAGAAGTTAAAAAAATTTCAAGTGTATCCCAGCAAAAGTCAGCCTCATTATGAAAGGATTATGATGGGAGATAATGCAGGCTTTGTAGAGAAAATGGCTCTCTTCTTAGAAAATGTAGCATTAAGCATGAGTAGGATGCTGATAGGAATATAGAAGAAAAGAAGTTTCTGGTAATGACTCAGAAATGAGCAGATTATCATAGATTGGTAACAAGGCATTGTTAGAGTACCAAGGGGTTTTCTATCATTTTGTGGAGTATATGAGAGGAAGAACTGGATAGTTAGCTGAAGGTATGTCTACATAAAGTGTTGAAAGAGTAGTTTACTTTCTTTGGAATGCACATAAGAAGGTAAGAGTATTACAACATGAGAGGAGAGAATAGAGTCAAAGTAGGAATTGTTAAGTAGAAGTCAGCCCATAAAACTAAACACAGAAACAATTAATCAAAATCCATACAAAACAAAAATGCAATACTTAAATTCTTGGGCAGGCCTCATGTAACCCTATCACAAAACCAAAGGCTTGTTCTGAGGATAACAACATGGGTGTGGCTAAGCAAGGGTGAAATGTTTAGTTGAATGGCACTTCAGTGTATGAGCTACCATAGCCAAAGCATTGCCACATTGAACAGAATGGATTATATGGGATGGAAGAGAGAAAGGATGCCAGACATTTAGATCCTATAAGGCCAGATCATAGAAATATCTGGATACAACATATAAACTTTGTTGAGACAATAACTGTCCCTGGGTCATTCTATAATTATGATGGCTGTTTCTGGATGGTGGACAGTGCCTGGAATTCAACAGGCTAGATGGCAGCTGTTCATCGCTTGAGGTGTGGGGTATGTTATCCCTACCAGCAGGTAAAGAGGTATGGCAAATGCTTGAGGATACTTCTTGAAGGTGTGAGGGTAGGCTTTCATACTAGTAGATGACAGATAATCAAACTAAAGGAATTCATTCTAGTATTTTAAATCAAATTGCACTGTCCTTGCTATGTTTTGGACTTGCTCAGGATCCATTGTTCTTTTCTTCCTTACAACCTCTCCCTTTTAAAAGAAGTGTGTTGTGTGTTGTAAGTCTGTCCTACCATTGCATTTAAGTATAGTTTGTCAACTTCACAGCTAGGAAAGAGATCCACTCCCTGATGAACTTTACTTCATATCTTACACAGCTTTGATTTGAATTACACTAGACAAGGTTTAATTTTTGAATTGATGTGGCAATGAGTTAAATTTTTAGATTAGTTTGAGAGGACATGTGATGTCTTTCACACAAAAAAGAATATGAATGTTTGGATTTCAGGGCTAGAATATTACAGAACAAAAGTTTTGCCTCTATGTTATAGGTTGAAGTTCTTGCTCTTGTGATGCTTTCTGGAGTGGGGACTTTAGGTTATATAGAGGTGAATGACATCATGTGCACAGTCTTCCTGTGGTGGTTAGTTATATTGTTAATTTCATACTATAATCTAGAATCACCTGGGAAGATAGTCTCAATGAGCAATTGTCTAGACAGAGTTACTTGTGGATATGTGTATGTGTGGGATTGTTTGGATTGCCCAATTGAAGTAGGCAAACCTTGCCACAAAGTTGGTGGCACCAATCCCTGGCTTAGTGTCCTAGTTTATATAGGAGTAGGATGTGGTGTAAATAGGTGCTTCTAATTCCCACCTTGACTTCTCCACAATGATGGACTACAACCAGGAATTTTGATCTAAAATAAATGCTTTCCCCCTCATTTGCTTCTTGTTAACTGTTTTCCAGAGCAATGTGTATAAACGTAGGGAAAGACCAAAGTTATATAATTGCCTTAACAAGAAGAGAAAGCAACAATAGGCTTTTCTCTTTCTAGGATTTGAGGACAGAGTACTATGATGACATTGGGAAACTAAAGAAAGCCCAAATAGGACATGAATTGTCTACACTCTGGCATAAGATTTACAGTCCTCTCATCTTCCAAAGTTGCATAATATTTGTTCTTTTGTTTTAGCAGCTCAGGCAGATTAAGGCAGATAATGAGAAAGAAGATAGATATTCTGAAGCTTTGAAATGACCCAGCTGTAGACATATCCCATTTTCAGTGGAAGACTTGATGGAGGATAAAGAAGATGAGAAAAGGAAAGGTGAGATGTAGAGCTGCAGCTTATCCCTTGAGGACATGTTGCAGTGGGGGGTGTCTGGGCACTCAATGTATGTTGGCAGAGGTGCTTGGTACGTAGTGAGCTGCATGAATTTGGAACAGGGTAGAACTCTTTTTAATAAATGTGGTCATTTCAGGAGTTGAATTCACAATTGAAAAAATAAGTTGGCTATAGGAATAATGAGTGACGTGTGTCTTTCAAAATGAAAAAAATATATATCAGTTTTAACACTCAATAGGTTTAAAGTATTCTTCAGGTTTATGTCCGAAACTCTAGCTAAAGGAAACCATTGCAGTGTGTCTAGTCCACCACCACTGTCACCTCCAGTAACAAGGCTCCTTCAAGCAAATGGAACTTCCTGCTTGTTCATGACTCCCTAGAGAAATGCTGGGGGACAAAGACAAGGAGGTTAATGATTCCCCACTCACTTTCTCTCTATCCAAATATGAGATGGTTTAGAACTCCCAGAGGCAGCAGTGTTTAAAATGCAGAGGTTCTTGGAAGAATGCTTTCTGTCAATATTCATCTTGTCATGTCAATAATCAGCAAAACTTTCCTGTGTGGGCAAAATATACTGCCTACTAAATTTATATTTTTCTCATGCTTAACTTCAGTATATCATGTCATAGTGGTGTTCCTTTATAGCTCTGTAAAGAAATTCTCTTAGATGATATCAGTGGGAATATAGAATAATGGATGATGAAGAAAAGTTCCTTTATATGTTTACTAATTAGTTAAAGGTCCCATTGTCATGGCAGATGGACAACCAGTCCTTAGCTACTCTTAAAGGACTAACCTAATCACTTTAACATTCCAGTTTGGATTAACTGAGGCTACCCCAATAGCCTCATTAAACATCAATTTCTTAGTGAAGAGACTGTGATAGGACTTTGGTTCCAAGGATGAAGAAATTGTGAGACTGGACTGGATAATCCTTGTAGATGAGGAACCTGGGACCAAAATGTGTGATAGAAACCTCAAAAGCCTCTCAGGGCACTTATAGTCCACTACTCTGCCAACTCAGCTTTCTCTCCATTGAAATTGATGTCAGCTACAGAATATTGTGATTCTGCCATAAATAACCCAACAATTTTCATGAGTCTGAACATTAAACATATCATTAAATCAATATAATTTTTTCCAGGATCAGCCTCCCCTGGAAGCAGCAGGCCCTTGCAATACACACATGACTATAACTGCATGCATTTTCCTAAAAGCCAAATCTGAGTCCAGGATCTAGCTTCAGGTGAGTTGCAGAAGAGAGGTTTCAGGAGGCAACAGTAGAGAAGAAGGGACATGAGATGGGAAATAGAAAAGGGAAATCATGACACAGCTTCAAGGCTGCTTTCCTGAAGGGGTTAAAAGCTCTTATCCAATAGCTGTCTGAGAAACACACAGGACACTTAGCACAATTATCCATTCAAGTAAAGCAGGAGATGTTATCCTTCATCACAGTCGCCCCTTTGTAAAGTACCAGTGGGGCTTTATCTATTCAGTGTCTCTGGAATGAATACTGGAAGAATAATGTTATCTAGAACATAACACATCTGACTTCATATTCTGTCTTCTTTACTTAGTTGTTATGTTTAATCATTATTACACAGATTTTTAGAGACAGATACTCATTTTCCTGATTTCAATGTTGTCACCTATTTGGAGTGTAGTAAGACTCTTATTATAATGTGGCTGTTAGGTGTGTCTTATTTAAATTTTATGTAGAATTTAGTAAAAGAGAAAATTATTTTGGACAGTTTTCCCCGAGCACTTAAAAATCCAAGGACAAATACAACAGGTTTTGTTCCATTTAGATTCCTGTAACAAAGCATTATAGACTTAGTGACTTACAAAGAGCAGAAATTTATTTCTCATGGTATAGAGGATGAGAAGTCCAAGGTTATGCTACCTGCAGATTTAAGGTCTCTTTTTATAAGGGTACTAATTCTAGTCATGATGGCTCTGCCTTTATGAGTTAATCACCTTCTAAAATCACACCTCCTAAACCAGCCACACTAGGGTTTAGAATGTCAATACAAAAATCTGGGGAGGAAACAAATATTCAATCCATTTCCTAGTGTAACCTTGTTCTTACCATGCAGAAACTCAAGAATATGTCACAAGGAGATTCCAGGCACACCAAGAAAAATGCCTGAGTAGCAATGACACTATTTTTCAGAATCTGGCAGATGCATAAGTATGCTAAGAAAATGGAGAAAGAAGCCAGCTTTATCAGAATGACAGTGGCTTATGTTTCATGAATATTAAGATTTACAGGCTAGACATGATGAGAGGTTGAGGGGACTCACAATTACCATGAGGCAAGATACTGCTTTTGAAATTTATCCTCATTTTATGTGTGCAGGTATCTTGATAAAATTGCATATATCCATTTTATTCCTCAAGATTCCTTGCTCAAATTTGAATGAGTTGTTAGAAAGAGAGTAAGCACAAGTGTAATGCCTTAAATAATTGAACGTAATGGATTTGCACTTTTGTTTTTATGAGAAAACTGTTGTCAAAAGATACCCCCTAGGTAGGGCTTGTTGTTAAATTGTTCTGAACTTCTTAATACTGTTAATAGCAAGGTTTGTCTGTTAAAATATATTACAGAATGTCCTATTCTATGTGGGAATTTTTTTCCAAAGCTGAAAACTTATATTTGAAATATTGGAACTGCCAAATTGTCTAGTGGAATAACATGCCTGCCTATGTTTGCAGTTCTCTGTAGTTAATGAAAGCACAATATTTTCTTCAAGAAGACAAGAGTCTACCAGGTTCATAGTGCACATTTGGGAAGACAATAATTTGTGGAATTGTGATTTTTTTCTCTTACCCAGATACAACCAGAGATCACAAACACCTTATGAAATACTCTTATTCCTTAGTTAGGAGTGGTATGATACTGTCTCAATAACATATACCATTTTGGGCATAAAGGTGGAAAAGAGGGAGAAAAAGAACACTCAGCTCTCAATGAGATTTTTGCATCAAATGCCTCCCCTCAGGGTTCAGGAATCCTTGTGGAAGAGGAGGTAGAACAAGTGTTAGAGCCAGAAAGAATGGAGAATCTCAAGAAAACAGGGACCTATAAATCAATGGATTGTAGTAGTGTGAATAGGAATGGCTCCTATAGACTCATGTATTTGAAGCTTGGCATAGGGAGTGACAATATTAGGAGGTGTGGCTTAGTTGGAATAGGTGAGGCATTATTGGAGAATGTATGTCACTGGAGGTAAGCTTTGAGGTCTCAAATACTAATGTCACATTCTACTCTGGCTGCCTATGGATCCACATGTAAAATCCTCAGCTACTTCTCCTGCAACATATCTGTCTGTATGTGACCATGCCTTTCACCATGACAATAATGGACCAAACCTCTGAACTGTATGTAAGCCAGCCCCAGTTAAATGTTTTCCTTTATAAGAGTTGCTGTGGTCATGGCATCTCTTTACAGCAATAAAACACTATCTAAGACAATGATCAGAGCTCATATCAACTCACAGAGCCTGAAACTGCATATAAGGCCTGCAAGGGTCTGTGCTAGGTTATTTGCAAATATATAATGGTTTAGTTTTTATAGGACTTTGGGTTTAGTGTTTTTATGGGATTCCTGAGTGTAGGAATGAGTGGCTCTCTGCGTGTTATGCCCTCCCTTGGGCTCTTTTCCATCTGTTTTGTTCAATTTTGATGTTCAAATTTATCTTATCTTATCTTATCTTATCTTATCTTATCTTATATTACATTATATTCCCTTAGAAGCTTGTTTGGTCCCCAATGAGAGACAGAAAAAGAGTCCAAATGGGAGGGGAGCAGGAGACAAGTTGGGATGAATAGAGGGAAGAGAATCCATAAGCAGGATATATGAGGAAAACATTCTATTTTCAATAAAAAGATAAACAATGAAACATAAAGTAAAGATATATAAAAAAGAAGGGGAAAAGAAAAAGAAAACAAGTCTAGAGACATAGCTTATGTGGCTTAAGTTTCATCAGCCAGTACCTACAAACTTACTATATTCTAATTATATTCAAATTAGGATCACATATATTCAAATGAGGAACCCACATTTTTTACTACAATAGAGACTGTAGATATTCTCTATTTTCCTTCCTCTGCCAGTTAGTCCCGTTTACCAGAGCTATTATTTATTCTCTTCATGCTCTTTTGGCCCCAATGGTCAGTGTGTACTGTGAAGAGACATGATGGTTGCCTGAATAGGACCCAAGTATCAGTGTTCTGCATGTTGACTCTGACTCTTTTCAAATTTGTAGTCTTGAAGCTTCCACTTTATTCTCTTTAAGGATCAGACAGTGGTTCTCACCATTCCTAATGCTGAAACCTTTTAATACAGCTCCTCATGCTGTGGTGATCCCCCAACCATAACATTATTTTCATTGTTACTCCATAACTGTAATTTTGCTAATGTTATGAATCATAAAGTAAATAATTTGGAAGATACAGATTTGCCCAAGGGGTAGAGGGCCATGGGTAGAGAACTTCTGGATTATGGGAGACAGCTCCTTGGGGTATCTGTTGTAGTCTTTCTTCATCCTCAAAGCTTCACTATGACAAGAATCTTACCAGCTGTACCTGTGAGCTACCTGTTTCCTGTCATCTAACCCTGAACACTTAACCTAGTCCATATGCCACAGAAGACTAGTCTCTGCAAATTCCTGTGTCTCTTTATCAATTTCTTCCATTTCCAAGGTACTGTAGAGTTGAAGAACACAAGGGGTAGGGGTAGGGGTAGGGGTAGGGGTAAGGGTAGGGGTGGGGGCATCTCTTTTTTCCTAATATTTATGATAAATCCTGCTTTATCACATCTCCATTCATCCGTTTTTTGTTTTATTGTTTTCAGGAAAGGTCTCAGGTAGCCCAGGCTGGCCTTGAACTCTCTATGTGGCTGAAGCTGGACTTAAGTATCTGTTCTTCCGACCTCTCTTTCTTCACTGCTGAGGTTGCAGGCATGTGGTACCACACTAGCCCCAGTTTAACCAGCAAAGAACAACACACACATCATTTTATTGATATGAAAGCAGGCTATATATCTTTAATATAACTGAAGTCACACAATTAAAACAAAACTAAGATCCAAAAAAGTTTGTGTGAGACTATAAAAACTACTCTGAGATTCAGTCATATAACTGAATCTTAACTCTGGGGTGTTATGAAACTTATTACTTTTTCTTATCTTCGTTCCCATTATGACACTCAAATAAAAGAATAAAGCTGGGAAATGTAGAATTATAAAATAGAAACATATTTTAGAGTGACATTCTAATTTCATGAATCATATTTCCAATACTGTCATAACATATATACATATATATGTGTATGTTGAAAGATTATCATGCCTTATCTATCTATCCTATCTATCTCTCTATCTCTCTATCTCTCTACCTATGTATTGAATAAGAAAGACATTAATAAATGATCTGTTTTTCTTAAGATATCTTTATTTTATTTATTTTTAGTCTATATGTATGAGTATTTGTATGAATGTACATATATGTGCCATATACATACCTGGTGTCCTCAGAGGACAAAGAGGACAAATCAGGTTCCCTGGAATTGGAATTACAGATGTCATAAGCATCCATGTGGGTTCTGAGAACTGAATCTAGGTCCTCTGAAAGAGCAAAATTTCTCTTACATTAAGCCTTCTCTTTCACCTCTGTTTAATTATTTGTAAGAAAAAAAAACCAACATAATACATATAGCTCTTTAATATATAATTAATACCTAATTAAATATGATAGTATTGACATTGGTTTTTGGTAATTTATATATTCCTATTTAATTCTGATTTTCAATCTAGGACTTTTCAAGATAGTGAAAATTAGTATTGAAGGCTATAATATTGATAACACATAATAAATTTTTAATGCAGAAATCTGAAAATTACTTTGTAAAATGATATGATGCCATATTATGAAGTGCAGTGTTGATTTAAGAGAGAAATTAGGCAGAACAGTGATGAACCACACTTTTCATCCTCTGTAGAGAATTGTGGAAGTCGATTTATTGTCTAGAAGCATGAGACATAAAGAAATAGCATCTTATGAGCTTGTTGTTTTGTGAACTAACTGCGTTAGTTATTATGATTGGGGGATGCTTGTTTGCAAGGCATCAGAGTTTAAAAAAAAATCAATGCTTCTAGTTCTTATTTCTTAAAAACAATGCATTCAGCTGAGAATACTGACAAGTATCCAGAGTGTTTTTGTTATGGATCAACACAGTCCTGGCACAAAAGCTTGCACAGGCCAGAGTTATACATTTTGCTGATAAACGAATGAGACTTTTTTCCAGAAATATTAAATTCCTCCATTAATTGGCACAAAAAAGGAGTTTTACTCATTGTGGCCAAATTGAGAAGAAGGACTTTCTGTTAAAGAATTGAGGAGAATTAATTTCATCTCTCGAGAGGAAAAAAAGAAAGGAGTTATAGGTGTAGCCCCCTCCCTCCTTGGTGTTGGATGCTTTGCAGTATAGCTGGTGTGTTTTATCTAATGTACATATGTTCAAAAAAACTTACATTTAAAAACAGTTCTATAAGCAATGTCAAAATTTTCTGGTTTGAATCATTTCAGACAAGTTAATTTATGATATTTCCAAATGGTGAATTTAAAGTAAGACCCAAATACACATAAGTAATAAAGAAAGCAATCCCTTCCGGCTTAATTTAACAGAACGACGATTTTACCAGTAGGCAGATTGAGCTTTCTATTAGGAATGAAAATTCACGAACAATTGTTCCTCTAGGTGGTAAGTTCTTGGCTCACCTTGGGGTTTTAGCTTTATTTGGTAAGATCGATGCCTGTAGTATTTAAAATAATCAGTTTATCAAGATTACAGAGCACTAGAAGGCATTATTTTGGGGGAATATAAGGTTATCATTAATAACCCAAAATATAATGGAACTTTTATTCAAAGGAATTTGGGGAACTTCTATTATTTAATGTGATAACTTTCCTTGAGGCATTCTCTCTTCAAGGTCACATATTTTACTAGAGAGTTATAAAGATAAATTTCATCATCCAAGTAACAAGTGCAAACACAAGACTTTTTTTAAACCTCAGCTTCATCATTAGTGATGCTAAAAAATCTCATCAGTTTTCCTTTTCAATGAAGTAGACAGATGACTAGTTTACTGATACTTTTGTTAAAATTCAAATTTTGAAAAGAATGACTTTGAAAAATGCCATCTCCCACCTGGGCATGGTCCTGCACACCTGTAATTCAGGAGGTAGAAGCAGGCAGATCATGACTTCAGGGTTAGCAAGAGCTGTACAATGAGTTCAAGACTTGCTTGCTTTATGGAGCAATACCCTGTCTCAGAAAAAAATAAATGGAGAGAAAAAACAAAAATGGAAATATAAGCACAATAGTTTAAACTTCTTTGTATTTAATGTAGCTCATTGAGAGCCCTCACCTAAATATAACAATATCAATATAGTTTACAAATTTACACATACATTTGGGTAATGGGCATAAAGCTATTATGCTAAAATTTAAGGGACATTTTAGAAGGAGGCTGTAGTCAGTCATTTGTCTGCTCCTTCTTTTTGTCTTTTCTTCTCTTTCACCTAGAAAACATCTTAAAAGTCCTTAAAGCCTTTCACATTCCTCAATGAAATAAATTCTGATTGATAAGAGAAAATAGGGCTTACTGTTTAACTTAATCTTAACCATTATAGGGCATGATTTTAAATTGTAAAGGAGTCAGAATATGATAAGATGTAATTAACATCAGGATGTTACTCTGTGATTTAAGTCATAATTTGCTTTCAAATGGTATTTAGGATCAGAAACTCTCTTGGGTTCATTATCATGTATACCAGATTTGTATATTTCCTATTTTGAAAAGAAATTCTTGCCATCTGCATTGTGCTATTGATTGTGCACCTGCATTGATTCTCTCTCTCTCTCTCTTTCTCTCTCTCTCTCTCTCTCTCTGTTTGTATGTGTGTGTGTGTGTGATTTTAATATGCAGAGACATGTTTCTGTGACTTTTGAAGATTTTCTTTTAATATTCATGTGCTCCCCTCCCCCTTTATCACAGGCTTAGTCTTGGGTTGTAAAGCTGTCTTGTGTTTTACTGAGCTATAAAAATTCTTGCACACTGATCATAGAACTACCAAACCATCAGTGGATTTATCAGATTGACTAATCTATAACCTTGTACTTTATTGGGCAATAAAGCACCACCATGGCGTGTTGTAGTTGCCCTTTTTTCTTTAGAGGATTCTGGGTGGGATGCATTAAGGTGTGGAACTCTCTTGTTGAAACCTTTACCAGTATTCATGAGGAATTTGATGAGATATATTTAAGCAAACATTTATAGAACACCCTTATAGATCGTTGGCTGCTGAGTATTCAAGTACTATGCCCTGGGGATGCCAGCCTTCTGATTGCAACGAACTGTAACCAGGTGGCAGGCAGTTTAATGTGTTGGCTTGTATAAAGTAAGAGTTTCATGATAGATCCTTAAGACACTATGGTCAACCACAGAAATATTCATGACTAAGGGAGTGGACTACTTATTGATTTATAGATTATGCAGCAAAGATATGTTTAATATTTTCATGACCTTGCATGGTTCCAGGGACAGACCTGACTTGGGGCTGTGAGAGAACAAAGAAAAGCAAACACTCAGACACACAAAAGTAGCTTGAGTCCAGTGGACTGGAATCTCTGACTGAGAGACCTCAGTACCATGGAAGCTCAGGGTATTTATTATATAGAATTGAACAGAGAGACAGAATTATTGTATATAGCTGAATAAGGAGGTGTGGTTATTATATACACATGAAAAGGGAGGCAGAGTTTACAGCATACAGCTGGAACAAGGAGAGAGGCTTCATTAATCTTGGCAAGAACAGTTTCTGGAAGGATTGATCTTCAGGATGGAAACATGGAGGAGAAAGCTAAGACAGGCATTTTCTGCACACACTATCAGTATCAACACTTAGACCCCCTGATCCTCGTCCCAGGAGAGATGGCTTTGCCATTGCTGTCTGGGTCTGAGTTAAGTGTTCTTGATGTGGTCATGTCCATGAGATCTATACTTGCTGACTCGGAACTTCATTCACTTATGGCTTTCTCCACTCTCATTAAAGTATCAGCTGAAAATTTTAGTCACAGTATGAGCAGAGTGGAACTCTGTAATCCTCGTGTGGAAGTCCAGCTGCCAGGATAATCATGTTTCCCTTAATCACACATGGTGAATTTAACAGAAGGTACTTATTAGAAGAATGCTATTTTGATTAAGTTCCCACTTGCTCATTGAAAGCATTTATAAAGCCAGTGTGTTATGTTGTAATTTTGTTCTTGGAAATCTTCAGGCTCTCAGAATCCAGGCACTAAAAACTCATCTGAAATGCCCACAGGATGCTTAGAAAATGCAAAATATCAAATTTTGCTCTCCTGAAAGACTTCTAAAAGTCATTTATTATTTTGTATGTATGAGGGATGTGTTTCTGTGTACCATGTCCATGCCTGGTGGCAATGAAAGCCTGAAGAGTCGTCAGATGCCCTACAACTGAAGGTACCATGGTTGTGAGTAACCATGTGAGTGCTGGGAATCTAAGTCTTCTGCAAGATCAGCCAGTGCCCTCAATGACTGAGTTATCTCTTTAGTTCCTCTACCAATGACTTGTAAAGGTTCAGAATTTGTACATAATATATAATTTTCCTGCAGGAAAATAGCATGTGGGATCTTACGGATTTTTCTATTGCAGATGAAATGTAGCTGTGCATTATTGTGAGTTATTAGAAAAATCTAGTTTTCCATCTTCTATATATTCTAACACACACACACACACACACACACACACACACACACACACACACACACACAAAGCAGATGTTAGAGTTCTTAGGTCATCTTATCCACAGATAACTCCTCCTCTATACTTTTTCTGTGTATGGGGTACTAGGATTCAACCTAATGCTTCATGGATGCTAGGCATGTGCTCTACCATTGAGCCAAATGTCCATTCCACTATACTGTTCTTTTAGGCATTCAGGCTGTAAAAGCGGGGAAAAGGCTGAACAAATGTTGTAGTCACCTCTTTAATTCAGAATAGAGATATTTGACTTATTCTTTTCAAACTGACAATAAGTCCTATATTCCAGAAATATCCTAGAGTCGGAAATTTATTTATTATTGGTGAAACATTTTAAAAATCATCAATATTTTTGTAATAATGCCAATTTCTACTTGATAGATAATTCTAGTTCAGTCTCATAGTAGCATTCCCTCTGTAATCCTGTCTATTTAAAGCTAGATGTTCTTTGATGTTTCTTTGTACACTTCCTGGTTTTTTGAATCATCTCACTTTTTTCTTTGTGTAATACTATGTAATTAACATTAGGTCTGGCCTATTTGCTGGGTTGGCCTGTGACCTGAACCTAGGAACTGGAATGATACGATACATTCATTGCTCATTTCCCAGATGATAGGTATGTCATACTGTCTGAAGAACGTGGCTAATTCTGAACACCTGGCTCATTCTAGGCAAAGTTCACCTTCAGTCACTGCTGTGTACTGAGCTTTCAGAGACCGGATCTCTAATGGGTTCTTGAGGCTGATGAATCTCACACATTTCACTTGCTGAATAAATGAAAGTTATTTTTTTACTCCACTGGAAAAAAAACACCTGAATTCTTGTATCTTGGTTTCTTTTGTCATTAGCCTATGTGGCTTTTAACTTTTTTTGAGTGCCCATTTACTATAAGTGCCTTTGATGACCATGATTCAATACTTGGTACTGTAAGTCTTCTTAATGAATAATGAAGACACGTCACCTTTCTGTGGAACACCCATCTAACATAGCAAATGTCTATTTTATCATATAAGAGTTGATATAAGATCAGACTATTTGGCACTGAATGATAAAACTTGCTTATCAGTCATCGAGGACCAACTTTGCAATTTTCAGTAAGCCTTCCTTTTGCAGATAGGGAAACTCATCTCAGACAATTGAATAACTTCCTCTAAGTCATATAATTAGTAATAATCAGATGAAAAGATTTGAACTGTACTTTACCTGCATCCCAAACTCATTATTCTCTGCAGTTCAAATAAGTACGTCATGTTTCTAATTCAGTTTTACTCAGTTTCTATAGTCATAAACACATAATGTGAAATTTAATGTTAAGTTGCTTCTCAATTGTCAGCGTGAAGTCATCACATTTTAATAACCTAGAATTTTATAACCAAGAGGGAGTTAATGGTTTATATACAGGAAATGTCACAGCATCCTTAGTCCAAGTCAGTGGGGACCTTGATTTTCTAAAATAGAACCTATTTAAGGACTCAATTTCCCAATCATAAGGATTTAAAACAACTGCTTTGGAATGCAGTGCAGTGACTTTGTCTCCATAGCTCAGGACATGATGACAATTCAAAACACTAACTCTAGGCTGAAGACTCTAATGGGCTGTGTAAACAGGGAGAGGCTATTCCTCAGGTAATAATTCAAACTGTCTCCCATTTCCACAAACCACTTAAACCAATATTTGTAAAGACTACACTATATTGCAATCCATGTAATGTACAAAGGAAGAGAATAAAAATAAATTATGGTCTGTGTATTTTAAGATATTATACCTTACAAGAATGTAAACATGGAAAATGAAATATGAAAAGTTTACTGATTAAAACTATAGAGAGATCTTTGGCAGCAGAAAGTGGTGACTGACATTCAAGAGTTTTCCAAAAAAATGAGTGTAAGAAGTTGGTAGTATTAAAGAAAGTGTATTCCAGTAACAACAACAAAACCCTCAGTTTTAGTATTAAAAGAAACCAAGTCAGCTGGGAATGGTGGCACAAGCCTTTAATCCCAGCACTCGGGAGGCAGAGGCAGGCAGATTTCTGAGTTTGAGGCCAGCCTGGTCTACAAAGTGAATTCCAGGACAGCCAGGGCTATAGAGAAAAACCCTGTCTCCTGTCTTGAAACAAACAAACAAACAAACAAACAAAACAAAACAAAACAAACAAAAAAAACAAAGAACAACAACAACAACAAAAGAAACCAAGTCATGGAAAATTAACTTATAGCAACAGACAAGAATTAACCCAGAAAAAGCAATGTCTATAATATTGATTATATTGAGGTTGAAGCCCATAAAGATGTAAAGGAGGAAGATGATATGGTATTTGGCAGATAATGCTCAGAGTATGACAGATAGATTGTAAGGGTAATGCAAGGGTGAAGAACAAACTTTATTATACTGAACTCATATCTATACAATTGCTTCTATGTACAGGTATGGGTATATTCATTTTTCTCACTGATATTTCCTTGTTTCCTAAACAGAAGACAAAGAAAAATTTTAGCAAACAACTACAAAGTGAACTTAGTAAGTGTACTGGCTAGTTTTGTGTGAACTTGACACATAGAAAGGAGCTTCAGTTGGGGAAGTACCTCCATGAGATCTAGCTGTGGGGTATTTTCTCAATTAGTGATCAAGGGGGAAAGGCCCCTTGTGGGTGGGACCATCTCTGTGCTGGCAGTCTTGGGTTCTATAAGAGAGCAGGCTAAGCAAGCCAGAAAAAGCAAGCCAGTAAAGAACATCCCTTCATGGCTTCTGCATCAGCTCCTGCTTTCTGACCTGCTTGAGTTCCAGTCCTGATTTCTTTTGGTGATGAACAGCAGTATGGAAGTGTAAGCTGAATAAACCCTTTCCTCCCCAACTTGCTTCTTGGTCATGATGTTTGTGCAGGAATAGAAACCCTGACTAAGACAGTAAGGTTTGGTTTACTGATGTTTACATTTACTGTCGATGTACAAACTTCTGCTTTGTATATCATCAGATAAGTAGACAGGAAGTATAGACAGTAAACACTAATGCCTGCAGTAGAGAAAGCCAAGTTTAGAATTACTCATATGCAGCTCAGATCTGTTCATTAACTGTTAAGAAAAGGAAAACCTTTTTCATGATCATCACCATGAAGGTAGTACATAAAATCATGAGAGCAAAATTTTAACAAAGGCATGTAAAATTAGAGTGATATTGTGTCCAGGGCCAATCTCAGCAAACAAGACTTAAGCCTTCAATTTTCAGTGATGCCTAACTGAAGTATTTACCACAGATTAATCTTTTTCTTCACCTTAATATTGTATTTAAAATTTTTTACTAAGATAAGAAGTGTTTTTCTTCTTTTTGAAAAGTTTTGTATATCAATATCTTACTTGTATACAGTAATAAAATTCATTGTGCATTTAAAATTTCTTTTCTTGTATTTGTTTCACATATATGTGTATATATATATATATATATATATATATATATATATATATATATCCCCTGTATCACAGTAACATCTTTTGATCTTTTGAGAGCAGTCTACTCAGTAGAATAGAGCATATTCTGTTTATTATATAATGTCAAAATATTTTACAAAAATTAATTTCTAATTTATACTCCCACTAGAAATATTTGAATATTCTCTTTCCTTCTATATCTCTACCAAATCTTGATACTATAAAAATTTGAAACTTTTGACAACCCAGTAAGCACAAATTTATGTCTTCTGTATGTTTGCCTGCCTACTTACCTAGCAACCTTCCTACCACTTTAGAATTCTGACTCAAGGATGTTTTTCAAATGTCCTTTTCTAGCTTGTGACATGTCTTTCCATCAATGTTAATGTTGTTATTATGAAGAACACTATGGTCCCTAACAATGACTAGAACTCCTCATTTAATACATGATTAAACTGGTAAGTTTAGTTTTTCAACATTCATAATACAGTAATAAGTGCTGAAGTGTTCTAAGGTGAACCTCAAGTTGTCCTCATTTATCCTGAACAAACACAGTGATTGTTACAAAAACTTAATACTTTAGGAAAAGAATGTTGGAGTCCGGTAGTAGGTAGTGATATTTGAGCAAGGAAGTGAGATGATTAAGAAAACTATCCCTGACACAATATATTGGTGCTCTTTCCTAGAGGACTGGAAGCTCCAGAAAGATTATTGGTTAATGGAGATAATAGGTAGGTGATAAATTAACACAAGGATCAGATTGTCTCTTATTCACTATCAAACTTCATTACATGGTGGCAGGAAGAACTAGTTCAGGAGTGTAACCAAGGAAAGATGGAGGAATGCCAAGGGCAGCTCTGCAGAACCTTCTGTTCAAGCTAAAGTAGGTGACATCTTGTGAAGGACACATTTCATTTTACATGATAGGAAGATTTAATTACAAACACCTCCATTTTAAACTCTAGGGTGCCATGCCTCATAGACCAGGGTTCTATTTACTGAGATAATGCTCTGTCAAGGGCACCTTGCTAAGGGTTCAGAGATATACCATTTTTGTACTGAATGTCATTACAGTATGTATCCTGAAGTTCAGTTATTAAGGCAGTTGAACAGGGAGCTTGGTCTTCTATTGCTTTGGATTTAAAACCTCTCCTCTCTGAGTATTTTTCCCCAGAAAAAGTCAGTAAGGGACAAGAAGACATGTGCTTTATGGCTGAGCACGTAGCTCCATGATGGAGTGATTTAAATAAATCAAGTAAATAAATAAAGGAGAACAAGACCCTGGATTTGTTTCTCAGCACCACACAGAAATAAAAATGGGAAATAAGAATTCTACAGAACAGGTTGTACATCTCAGTTTATTTCTTTCAAAATTCAAATGTATGTTTTAAAATGATAGATATACATGATTACATTATTATTTTTAACTTTTTATTGATTACTTGTGAGTTTTACATCATGTACCCCAGTCCCACTCATCACCCTGTCCACTAATATCTGCCCTTTGCCCTTGTAATCCCCCAAATTACACACACACACACACACACACTAGCAGCAATAATGACACATAAAAAACCATCTCATTGTAGAAACTGCAGTATGTCACAATGTGTCCCACAGTATATCCCTCTTTCTGCACATCCTCATTTTCAAATATTTCTTGCAATGATCCATTGGTCTTAGTGATCTCTGGCTTCTGTGACACCATCAATATTGGATCCTCATAGGGACTCTTCCTGGTCATCCCATTGCTGCCCTGTGCCATAGAGATCCTTCAGCCATGGATCAGCAGGAGTGGACCCTTCTAACCTCCTAACCATTTGCAGATAATATCGATTTTGGAGTGGGCTAATGCAGAGCCCTGGATCTGGGCCTGGGTGGCACTCAAGTCCTCGGCACTGGCATCACCCATACTCCTACCGCAAGGGCCAGTTCCACTGCTCTACCGGGGTGAGGTGCAGGACCTGCTCTCCTGAGTATTGCCAGCAGTGAGAGATGGGACCCCTTCTTCAGAGTACCATATCCAGTGAAGGGGGCAACAATGCACAGCCTCTGGACATCCACATGGTCCCCGGTGCCTGCCCCACCAGGGAATTCCCATGTTCTCTAGTGAAAATATGAGCCAGGGACATTGGCACTAATCCCTGCTATTGGATAGCTACAGACTCAAGCATGGCCCTCAGCAGCAGCTTGGGCTGGGACTTCACCATGGCCTCAGGTGGCAGGGATGGCCACTCAGAACAGGCTACTCCTCTTCACCCTTGAGTCTCCAGTACCATTTCTCCTCATAACACTCAAGCTGCTCCACATCTCTTTCTCCACCATCTGACCACCATGTATGCATATATTGTGGTAGCTCTACTGTGGAGTGGACATGTAGCCAGAGGCCCCTGAGTAACACCCTCCTTCTGTGCTTTGTGACATGGTAGGAAGAAGATATTGATAGCTTACCTGTGCTGTGTGCTGGAAGGCAGATTTGTGGGTGACATGGTCATTGGAAGGGCTCTGTCTGTTTTCCTTCTCCCAAGAAAATTAAATAAAATCTGTCTTCTCTGTTGGTGCTGCCTGAACTTGACTTGATTTTTCTTTTATGAGTCCTATGCATAAGACAGCTTTGGTCACCAAACCAGGCATCAAGTTACAATGAACAAAGGACTGCCATCTGCTCTGCCTCTGACTGATAAAAGAACACTACCACCAATAAGGTGTCTCTTTGCTCATTGCCAAGGGGTTATAAATATACATTATTATAAACAGAATTTCCTTTTAGGATGAGATGGCCCAAGTTGGAAGGTAATATCTTCTACAACATGAATGCAAAAATCTTCAGGGGAGGACTGATTTTGGCACAGACATACACTTAGGTTTAAGTGTATACACTTAGCTTAAAAGGATGGCATATTAGAAAAGCAAATATGATTTAAAAAAAAAACAGTGAAACTGCACATCTGGGGCCACAGCCTGAACAATCTGAGCATTAGAAATTAATAGTGTGTTTTCTTTGTAGAAAAGACATGTGATAAATTGCGACGCGCCTCCCTTGACCAGAAGAAAGTCACGCCACCACCAGGATCTTCTCAGTAAACTTTATTCTGGAGCACCTTGATAGTAGATTCCCAGGATCCTGGACAGCAGCAGAGCTGCTGCTTTTATACTCTCCCAGGGAAGGGGGGAGGGTGTCGTAGTGGTTGCGGATTGGTGCACCAAGCTACACCTCATTGGCATATGGCCTGTTCATTGGTGCCACAAGCCACACCTCATTTGCATATTGCCCATTTGGGAGGGGCTATCATTTGAGGAGAGCCTGAAGAGAGAGCCAGAGTTTTTTGGAGCCCGGGGCTTCCCAGAGCCGGGGTTTCTCGGTGCAACCGTGGCTTCCTACAATAAATTGAGTTGCTGTTCAATTCCCCTTCTCCATCTTAGGTAGCCAGCATCTGCCCAGAGAACTGTCTGTCCACAATTTAAATGGGTTAACAGCAGTTAAAGTCATCAAGGTAAACCCTCACAGAGTCTCAGTGGCTAACTTCAGTCCAGGTGAAATCCCTCAAAGGTATGTCTAAAGCCTAACTCCTAGGTGATTTGACAGTCTATCAAGAGACAACACTAACCCACAACAGCTGTATTTTTATTTAAGTAATTAATGAATGTGTGTGTGTGTGTGTGTGTGTGTAGGTTAGATGTTGACATGTTGAAATCTGATGTCCTTCTCAACAGTTCTTCAGCTTGTTTTATATACATGATCTCAATCTGTCACTAATACTGAAGCTTGCTTACTTACCTAGTCTGTTTCAGTTGTTCAGGTTGTTTTCTATGCACGATCTCTCACCAGTAGTAGAGATTGCTCACTTACCTCATCTGGCCACTGATCCCTATGAATTCCTTGATCTCAGCTTTCCCAGCTATGGGATTACAAACACAGTGGCTTTTTTTCCTTTAAAGGTGATGAGGGTGGGTGGAGGAACACCCTCTTAGAGGCAAAATGGAGAGAGATGTAGGGAGATTTGTGAAGGGGAGACTAGGAAGGGGGATAGCATTTGAAATGTAAACAAATACAATAATTAATAATTTTGTGTTAAAAAGTTCTGAGAGTCTAGACTTGAGCTCTCATGCTTGCTTCAGAAGTACTTTATTCGATGTTCCTTCTTCCCAGTCAGTGAAAATTCCATTTTATTTTATTTTATTTTATTTTATTTTATTTTTTATTTTTTCAATTTTTTTATTAGATATTTTCTTAATTTACATTTCAAATGCTATCCCGTAAGTTCCCTCTGCCCGCCACCACCCTGTTCCCCTGCCCACCCACTCCCACTTCTTAGTCCTGGCGTTCCCCTATATTGGGGCATATAAAGATTACAATACCAAGGGGCCTCTCCTCCCAATGATGGCCGACTAGGCCATCTTCTGTTACATATGGAGCTATAGACATGAGTTCTGGGAATTCTGATTAGTTCATATTGTTGTTCCTCTTCTAGGGTTGCAGACTCCCTCAGCTCCTGGGGTTCTATCTCTAGCTTCTCCAATGTGGGCCCCATGTTCCATCTTATAGATGACTGTGAGCATCCACTTCTCTATGAGACAGCTATATCAGGGTCCCTTCAGTAAACACTTGCTCTCCTATGCAATAGTGTCTGAGTTTAGTGACTGATTATGGGATGGATCCATACCTTTTCCTTCAAATGCCAACAGAACACACACACACATACACACACACACACACACACACACACACACACACACACACACACACGATTAATAAGGCATAAAAGTCCAAGAGAGAAAAAAAAAAACTAAGTTAAAGGAGTCCAAAAGGAGAAAATTAAAAGAAAATGAAAAAATCCAATTTAGACATATAATGTTTTAATTCTAGAAAATTATTAAGTCATAGTTTTAGAGGCAAGGGCAGAGGATGGCAGCATTGCCTGACTTCTGCTTCTCTGGGTCTTGGGTGACTAAGTGCTGGTCTTTAGTATTTCTTAGGATTTGCTCTACTATCTTCAATTATCTCTGGAGGAAGTTTTGTGCCAATTTGTCCCTTTTAAATATTTGTAGAGAATTATAAATGATAGAAGGAATATAAATTCAAAGGGGGATTTCTTACATATGCTTACACAGCAGGGTCTAGATAGTCCAATAATAGTTATCAGCACACTGGAGATGTGAAAACCCAGTTACAGCTCAACCCATAAGGCTGGATGCCTCAGAATTCTCAGGAATCCTTAGAGAGCCATGAATCTTCAGGATGTGTTGATGCACCTGATACAGCTGGGAACCAGTGTTAGTGCAATATCAAGCATAAG
This sequence comes from Mus minutoides, assembly GCA_902729485.2. NCBI lineage: Eukaryota > Metazoa > Chordata > Mammalia > Rodentia > Muridae > Mus > Mus minutoides. The sequence continues at coordinate 1,066,886 of LR749491.1, read as the reverse complement.
GGACTAAAGCAAAGACAGAGCCAGCAACAGGGTTGATGAGCATACCAGCAAGATGTGAAGACAAGCAGACAAAACTAGGAACTTTCCCCTCAGTATTCCTTATGCCAGGGATGTGACTAGAAGGTGATACCCACATTTAATGTTTGTCTTCTCACTTTAATTAGCCTGGCCAAGAACTAGGTGTAGTGGTATACACCTTTAATTCCAGCACTTGAGTGGCAGGCAGATCTCTGTGTTTGAGACTAGCTTGTTATACAGAGTGAATTCCAGGACAGCCATGGCCACACAGAAAAACCCTGTCTCAAAAAAAAAAAAAAAAAAAAAAAAAAAAAAAAAAAAAAAAAAAAAAAAAAAAAAAAAAAAAAAAAAAAAAAAAAAAAAAAAAAAAAGGAAAAGAAAAGAAACAAAACAAAACAAAATCAACATAGTCAAGAAAATTTCTCTTAGCAACATCCAAAGACAAGCCCACTATATAATCCTTCAAAGGTTTGCCAAGAGACTTGTCTCATGGATGAAGCTAGATCCTGTCAAGTCAATGGTCAATATTAAACATCACAATTTCATTTTAAAGTATTTATAGAAAACTGTAAACTTTTCAAACACTCATTGGAAATACTGTTGGTATCCAAATAAGTATTTGTGTGTGACTGGTGAGGTGAGGTGATGCTGACTCTCAGAGATATGCTCATGTCCTAGTCTCTGGAGCCTATAAATATTACCGTATATTTGGTAATAGTCAAAAGCCTGCATGATGTACATATCATTTTATTTTTGAAAGCGTTAATATTCCTTCATGAAAAAGAGATGTTGAACTTATGGATCTTGAGAAAATAATTTTATTTTGAACTGCCTAAGCTGCTCCTAGATTCCATAGTCTCTTTATTGGAGTGAGAAGGAGAGAGAGAGAGAGTGGGAAAGAGAGAGAGAAAGAGAGAGAGAGAGGGAGAGAGAGAGAGGGAGAGAGATTATTTTACAGGTAGAGTTGAGGAATCAATGTGACTGTGTAGACAGACATGGCTGAGGTGACCCCAACCAAGCACCTGAGAACCAAGAACCTCAAGGAAAGAAGTAGAATAGAATGTCTTCTGTGCTACCTCAAGAAGTACAACATGCCTGGATACCAACATTTGATCCTTAGTCTCAGACAAGAAACATTCTTTGAAATGATACAGTTGTTGGTAGTTCATGGCTGCCAATCCAGAAATCAACTATAATGTATAACATCAATGAAAAAGAAATAAATTATCTTTTAAATGGGATAGATACTTAATAGAAAAGTCTTAGGGGACTGAGATATCAATGTGAATGTTTTGAATTTTCATAAATAATGAGAAAATATTTCTCAATAATCAAGTCAGACCAGCAAGTAAGCACAAGATGAGTGATGTCAGGATGAATTTAGTGCAAGTGGTGTAGTCCAGAAGACACTAAAAAGTGATGACAGACATGGGCTCTCAGCACATTCTCATATTTTAGTAGATGATAAAATAGCAATGTTTATTTTCTCTCTTGTGAAATGAAAGGGAAAGTCATCACCCTACATATTGATCTGCTTTTTAAGGCCTAAGTACTTCAGGTCATTTGTAATTATTATTACTGGGCTAGAAAGATAATATTTTACTACTTTTGGATTATTATCCCACTAAATGCCACTAACCTGATAGTAAAACTATCCGGAATTTTATAGGAAAAGCAATGAACTCAATTGCTCAACTCAGTTATGTGATAACTCTGGTAGACATATAACCAACAAGAGGCAAAAGAAATTATCTTATATGACATTGTTTTTCTTATCAGCCAGATAAATATAATGTACACTGGGAGAAAAGATTCCCTTGCTAGAAGAAATGTTTCCTATAGTCCATGTATTACAGCATACAAAATTGCTGCTGAAAGGCATTAGTAG
>LR749491.1:1021667-1064880 GCA_902729485.2 Mus minutoides | reverse complement strand
TGTGTGTGTGTGTGTGTGTGTGTGTGTGTGTGTGTGTGTGTGTGTGTGTGTGTATGAACATGTGTGTTTGTGCATATATGTATTGTACAAGCCTAAAATTGACCTCGGTTGCCTTCTCCATTTGAGATCTCTTGCTGAACACAGAGCTCTCTGATTCCAGCTAGTTTAGCCAGCACACCTGTCCAGCTTTGATGTGGTTACTACGGATCTGAACTTTGGTCCTTGCACTTGCTTTATCTACTGAACTATTTCTCTGTCCTCCTCTGACATTTTTAATACTTTAAAATGAATACTATTTCTTTAATTTTTTCCAAGCCACACTTGTAAAATACATTTCCTGTTACTTTGCTCTTTCTTTAAACATGTACTTTTGGGGCTGGAGAGATAGGTCACCATGAGGAACATAGTTTGACGTTTTAGTACACAAAAATTCAGAGTGGACAGGTCCCTAGCAATTCAAATGCTCAGAAGCAGGGGACAGGGAGGGAATTCCCACTAAAATCTGATTTGTAGACTAGTCAAATTAGTGAGTTTTGGGTTCACATGAGCAACTGCATCTCAAAACATCAGGTAGTGAGTGACTGAGGAAGATACCTAATATCAGCCTTTGGCTTCTACATCCACACATGTACCACATGCATACTTACACACATGTGCATTCACACACATGCAAACACATATAATACAGTCACATACATACAATTATGCATGTACTAACATGCATGTACTAACACCACATACAGAAATATTTTTCTAGAAACTTCTCTGATACATAATTTATTTTGTCCTTCAACTCATATAAATTAAAGCTAAAGAAACGTGTTAACTTATTAGCACATTTGAAAAAATGTATCGCCTAAAGCTGCCATTCTATAGCCTATCTAAATTTTTAGATCCCCCCCCCCCCCAGTATTGAAAATTGATGCTAGGGCAAATGCTTTACCAGTGAATTATTTTTGGAATGGTGAGCTAGCTAAATGAGAACTTGGTCTGTGGCACCTACACAGCATGGCTCACAACCTTCTGAAATTACAGATACAGAGCATACAACAGCCTCTTCTAGCTGCCTCCATGCGTTTCTGTACTCATGTGTATAAAACACAGATAAACATATATACACATTATTGGAAAAAATACTCTTGTTGAGTTGCTCAGGCTGGCCTTGAGCTCATTATGTTCTTAGGTAATATGTGCACTGACTACCCTCATGTCTCAATTTGCTGAGTACGTGTGCTAGGCACTGGTACCTGTACTATGCCTGGTATATTAGCTACTTTTCTCATTGCTGTGATAAATTGTCTAACAAAAGCAGCTTATAGAAAGAAGGGTTTATAGACTTATGGTTTCAGAGAGATCAAAAGGCAGAGAAGCACGTCAATACTAGGAAAAGCCTGGCAGCAGGAGCAGGAAGTTGCTTGACCATCCAGAGGATGCTGAGAGGGAACAGAAAGCAGGACCAAGGCTATAAACCTAGAGAACACTCTTCCTCTATTAATGTCCCTCCTCCTAGAGCTTCTATAACCTTCCCAAATGACACCACCAAGTTACAATAACATGTTTAAACACATGAGTGTAAGGAGAACATTTCTCATTCAGATCCCCAGGGAAGGAAAAGTCTAACGTGCCAATAAAATCACCGAAAGGTGTGGCAGTAAAGGAATAGAAGTGTGTGGTAGAAGCCCACACTGCACTGGCAGCCTGGAAGCAGAGTGTGATGAATGTACATGCTCTGTTTCCTTTCTTCTGGATGCTTGCTCAGAACCCTAGCCGTAGGAATGATGTCGCTCACTGTTGACATAGTTTTCCTATTTCACTTAGCATGATCTGGGAAATCCCTTACAGCATGACCAGAGGCTTGTCTCCTAGGTGACTCTAGCTACTGTCAAATTAACAATCTATATTAAACATTGTACTCTCTTTCTGAATCATGGTCTTGCCATGTAAGCTAGGGGGCCCATACACTTGAGATCTCCCTGCTTTAGTCTCCAAACCTTGAAGTCATGAGTATGCACTATCATGTATGCCCTAGAATATTATTGTATAAAACTGGAAAGTAACAGGTGAATAATAAATAACACAAACAAAAATACATAGAGAGCCAGGACAGCGAGACTAAATTTTAGCACAATAGTTGTATTTCACAAAACTAGCATTTCCAAACATTTAAACATAGTGAAGATTAAAAGACAAAGTGAAAATTAAAAGATAAAATGCTAGGTAGGAAATTAAGTTTCAAGTAGTGCAGAGAGTGTAGTGCACCATAGGGACATGATTGTTATACAAAGATGTATTTCAGTTTGTGTTACTACTCTTTTAGGAAGATATTGCCATAATCTCAGTTCTCAAAAGTAATTTAAATTAAACTCGATTATCTTAAGCAGCACAAAGCAAAAGGCATGGCAGGCTAAGAGATATTCCAGTTGTTAAATATGTTTTGGTTCACTTGCTGAAGTTCATTGTCCCAGATAACCTGCTTTGGACTTGAAAGTTTCTTGATGGTGTGTTATCCCCCTGTTTATCCTCTCATTGGCTCTGAAAACTACAGTCAGAAATGTATTGTTATTTGTGATAAGTAACCCTTCACCCATATTTCTGTGAATAACTTATGAAACTTCACTCAGCAAGTTGGACATTTGTGTTATCTGCACTGTGATCTGCTGTTGAGTCTCTATTAGAGGTGAGAACATATGGCTTCATGTCTTCTCAATAATGTCACATGAAAAACAGCTCTATGTTTGACTTGTTGGTTTCCTGGCCAAGGCGATTTCTTGTGACCTGGCCTGGGCAGTGGGCAGACTATTGTATAGTGTATTATGGCCACACTCACAGGTTGAGTGATTGCCTACCTGCCAGCCAGGGGTTAAGTGATAACTTACTGGTCCCTGTGTTTTTCATAAAGCATATTAGAAGAAATATTTAAATTTAGAACAACAATAACAATGGCAATGATATAAGTGTAAAAATTCTTTAGGCCCAACTTGAAGCTTTTACAGCGTGACTTCTAAGCAGGCTTCAGGCCAAAGCATGTCACATAATGAAACGGACCACACTTCTTCAAGTATGTTTAAAAAGTTTACTTATATTTGTGTCTGTGTGTGTGTTCCAATTTTCCTGTCTGTGCATCATCCTAATGTAATACTTATGGCAGCCAGAAGAGGTCATTGGATCCTCTGGAACTGGAGTAATAGGCAGGTATCAACCAACTGTTATGAATGTGTTGAGCCTAACTCAGGTCCTCTGCAGGAGCAGCAAGTACTTTTAACCACAGCGCCATCTCTCCCAGGCCCAGACTCTACTAGCTCTTGATAGAAGGAGTTAAGGTAAACTGTCCCCTTTCGCAACCACAACTGGCAACTAGGAAGATTTTCTTCTCTATAGATAATGAGTTACTGAATGGAAAATCTGTATTGTGTTTAAACTCTCCCTTCTTGTATTTCATAATATTTAAGGATATGCAACCATAAAGGAAAGACCAAGAGTGTAACTCAGTGGATACAGATACTTGCTGCATGCCAGAAAACTTAAGTTCAATCCCTGGGACATAGTTGGTTGAAGGGGAAAACAGACTCTAGAAAGGTGTCTTTTGACCTTCATGTGCATGCTTTACCACACTCACGCAAAAACACACATATGCACATACAGGCACACACACAAACACACACTAACATCCACGCATATACACTAGTAATGAACACACACATGTAAACACATGTTCAAATACACATACACACACATACACACAGATGCATATGCATAGCAAATATAAATATTTTTAAAAGAAAAGACTAAGATATTTTCATGTAAAAAATGTGGCGATTCAATTTTATGAAAACATCACTTACTTTTAAAAGACTGGAACTTTTGATGGCCCTTACAGTTGAGTTAATATATATTCAGAGGTCGCTTATGACTTACTCTGGGACTTGCTCTGTACTTAACCTGATTGTTTAATCTCCATTTAATACAACAATGTAAAGAGCAATTTTACATGTTTTGGAGTTTCCATGTAATTAGCATATAGCTTTAATCTTAAGCTATGTACTCTTCCATGCCCAGGACTAATACAGCAATTCATATGTGTGTGTATGTGTGCTGTGGTATTCATTTGTTGAAAACAGCAAACAGATCAGAAATGACTGTATATAACAAAGATCTGCCATAAATGTTGGAAACCACATTTGGATATTACTTGATAGTGGTGTTCACAGCCTTGAGAGGTTTGGGTTGATTGGGGTCAGCTATCCCTCATTCTTTCCCCATGTGATGGTTTCTGTGTTGTTCAATAAATATAGAGGAAAGAAAACTCTTTGTTGGGGACACACACACATGCAAAACACAGAGAGTATTCAGGCAATAGGGAGGTCAGATACCCAGTTCTAACAGACATTAGGCAAGGAAGAGACCACAAAAAAGACATATCGAAAGCTCAGAAAGAGATATAGTGAGTGAAAGCTTCAGCTTGCTCTTGGACAAGCTTATCCACAGGAAAGCTCTGAGCTTCCTTTCCTTAAAGTGACACTGACTTATTTTTGTGCCTCTGAGGCTATCTTTCATGCATTTTGTAATGCATAGGATAAGAACTGCAGTGCCACTGAACAATTGAAATTGGAGTCCAGATATCCAAAGTGTCCCCTCACCCCTGCCCCTGAGACAGGGTCTCTCTGTATAGCCCTTGCTGTCCTGGAACTCACTCTGTACACCAGGCTGGCCTCAAACTCAGAAATGTGCCTGCCTCTGCCTCCAAAGTGCCTGACCTCCAAAGTTTTAAGTGAATGAGTGAATGAGCTAGTGTAATGCAAAGGTATAATTAAAGTGATATGATAACAAATCATGGCCTGTAGGAATGCTAATTGATAAAGGAGGCCTAACTCACTGTGGGCCAGGCCACCCCTGGATTTTTATGGTAGCTACCCCCCACCCCCGGAAATATTTATATACTCAGTCTCTTTGAACTACTTTTTTGCAGTTACATAAAATTTCACCATGATATATTTATCTTTTATAATTTTCTTGTTGTTTATTTTTCAGGTTGTAATTTTTTCTTTCTTTTTTGCCTATTTTTAATTAGATATTTTCTTTATTTACAGTTCAAATACTATCCTGAAAGTTCTCTATACCCTCCCCCCACCTGCTGCCCTATCTGCCCACTCCCATTTCATGGCCCTGGCATTCTCCTGTACTGGGGCATATAAAGTTTGCAAGACCAACTTTCCAATGATGGCTGAATAGGCCATCTTCTGCTACATATGCTGCTAGAGACATAAGCTCTGGGGGTTCTGGTTAGTTCATATTGTTGTTCCACCTATAGGGTTGCAGACCCCTTCAGCTTCTTGGGTACTTTCTCTAGCTCCTCCATTGGGGGCCTTGTGTTCCTTCCTATAGTTGACTGTGAGCATCCACTTCTGTATTTGCCAGGCACTGGCATAGCCTCACATGAGACAACTATATCAGGGTCCTTGCAGCAAAACCTTGCTGGCATATGCAATAGTGTCTGGGTTTGGGGGCTTATTATGGGATGGATCCCAGGGTGGGGTAGTCCCTGGATGGTCCATCCTTTTGTCTGAGATCCAAACTTAGTCTCTGTAACACCTTCCATGGGTATTTTGTTTCTTATTCTAAGGAGGAATAAAGTATGTACATTTTGGTCTTCCTTCTTCTTGATTTTCTTGTGTTTTGCAAATTGTATCTTGGGTATTCTCAGTTCCTGGGCTAATATCCACTTATCAGTAAGTGCATATCAAGTGACTTCTTTTGTGATTAGGTTACCTCACTCAGGATGATATCTTCCAGATACATCTATTTGTCCAAAAATTTCATAAATTCATTGTTTTTAATAGCTGAGTAGTACTCCATTGTGTAAATGTACCACATTTTCTGTATCCATTCCTCTGCTGAGGGACATCTGGGTTCTTTCCAGCTACTGGCTATTATAAATAAGGCTACTATGAACATAGTGGAGCATGTGTCCTTATTACCAGTTGGAACATCTTCTGGGTATATGGCCAGAAGGGATATTGCTGGATCTTCTGGTAGAACTATGTACAATTTTCTGAAGTACTGCCAGACTGATTTCCAGAGAGGTTGTACAAGCTTGCAATCCCACCAGCAATAGAGGAGTGTTCCTCTTTCTCCACATCCTCACCAGTATCTCTTGTCACCTGAATTTTTGATGTTAGCCATTCTGACTGGAGTGAAGTGGTATCTCAAGGTTGTTTTAATTTGCATTTCAATGATGATTAAGGATGTTGAACATTTTTTCAGGTGCTTCTCAGCCATTCAGTATTCCTCAGTTGAGGATTCTTTGTTTACTATGTACCCCATTTTTAATGGGGTTATTTGAATTTCTGGAGTCCAGCTTCTTGAGCTCTTTGTATATATTGGATATTAGTCCCCTGTCAGATTTAGGATTGGTAAAGATCCTTTCCCAATCTGTTGGTGGCCTTTTTGACTTCTTGACAGTGTCTTTTGCCTTACAGAAGCTTTGCAATTTCATGAGGTCCCATTTGTCAATTTTTGATCTTATAGCACAAGCCATTGCTGTTCTGTTTAGGAATTTTTTCCCCTGTGCCCATATCTTTGAGGTTTTTCCCCTCTATAAGTTTTCTCCTCTATAAGTTTCAATGTCTCTGGGTTTATGTGGAGTTCTTTGATCCTCTTAGACTTGAGCTTTTTACAAAGAGATAAGAATGGATCAATTTGCATTCTTCTACATGATAACCACCAGTTGTGCCAGCACCATTTGTTGAAAATGCTATCTTTTTTCCACTAGATGATTTTAGCTCCCTTGTTAAAGATCAAGTGACCTTAGGTGTGTGGATTTATTTCTGGGTCTTCAATTCTATTCCATTGATCTACATGTGTGTCGCTGTACTAGTAGTATGCAGTTTTTATCACAGTTGCTCTGTAGTATAGCTTGAGGTCAGGGATGGTGATTCCACCAGAGGTTCTTTTATTGTTGAGAATAGTTTTTGCTATCCTAGGTTTTTTAATTATTCCAGATGAATTTGCAAATTTCCCTTTCTAACTCAGTGAAGAATTGAGTTGGATTTTTGATGGGGATTGCACTGAATCTGTAGATTGCTTTCGGCAGGATAGCCATTTTGCCTATATTAATCCTACCAATCCATGAGCATGGGAGATCTTTCCATCTTCTGAGATCTTCTTCAATTTCTTTCTTCAGAAACTTGAAGTTCTTGTCATACAGATCTTTTACTTCCTTAGAGTCACACCAAGGTATTTTATATTATTTGTGACTATTGTGAAGGGTGTTGTTTCCTTAATTTCTTTCCCAGACATTTTATCCTTTGTGTAGAGAAAGGACACTGATTTTTTGAGTTAATTTTATATCCCGCTACTGCACTGAAGCTGTTTATGAGGTTTAGGTGTTCTCTGGTGGAATTTTTAGGGTCACTTATATATACTATCATATAATCTGCAAATAGTGATATTTTGACTTCTTCCTTTCCAATTTGTATCCCCTTGATCTCCTTTTGTTGTTGAATTGCTCTGGCTAGGACTTCAAGTACTATCTTTTTTTTTTTTTTTTTTTTTTTAATGGGGAACCCTTTTTTAGTCCCTCTTTTTTTTGTGTTTGTTTCAAGTTTTTTTCCTTTTTTTTTTTTTTTGTTTTTTTTTTTTTTTTTTTTTTTTTTTTTTTTTTTTAAGTGGGCAGCCTTGTCTAGTCCCTCATTTTAGTGGGATTGCTTCAAGTTTCTATCCATTTAGTTTGATGTTGGCTACTGGGTTGCTGTAGATTGCTTTTATTATGTTTAGGTATGAATTCCTGATCTTTCCAAGACTTTTATCATCAATGGGTGTTGGATTTTGTAAAATGCTTTCTCAGCATCTAACGAGATGATCATGTGGTTTTTGTCTTTGAGTTTGTTTATATAGTGAATTACATTGCTATATTTCCATATATTAAACCATCCTTGCATCCCTGGGATGAAGCCTACTTGGTCATGATGGATGATCATTTTGATGTGTTCTTGGATTTGGTTTGCGAGCATTTTTGAGTAATTTTGCATCGAAATTCATAAGTGAAATTGGTCTTAAGTTCTCTTTCTTTCTTGGGTCTTTATGTGGCTTAGGTATCAGAGTAATTGTGGCTTCATAGAATGAATTGGGTAGAGTACCTTCTATTTCTATTTTGTAGAATAGTTTGAGGAGAGTTGGAATTAGGTCTTCTTTGAAGGTCTGATAGAATTCTGCCCTAAACCGATCTGGTCCAGTTTTTTGTTTGTTTGTTTGTTTGTTTGTTTTGGTTACGAGACTATTGATGACTGCTTCTTTTTCTGTAGGAGAAATGGAACTGTTTATATTATTAATCTGATCCTGGTTTAACTTTGGTACCTGTATCTGACTAGGAAGTTGTCCATTTCATCCAGGTTTTCCAGTTTTGTTGAGTATAGCCTTTTGTAGTAGTATCTTATGATGTTTTGGATTTCCTCAGGTTCTGTTGTTATGTCTCCTATTTCATTTCTGCTTTTGTTAATTAGAATACTATCCATGTGCCCTCTAGTTAGTCTGGCTAAGGGTTTATCTATCTTGTTAATTTTCTCAAAGAACCAGCTCCTGGTTTGGTTGATTCTTTGAATAGTACTTTTTTGTTTCCACTTGGTTGATTTCAACCCTGAGTTTGATTATTTCCTGTTGTCTACTCCTCTTGGGTGAATTTTCTTCCTTTTGTTGTAGAGCTTCTAGGTGTTCAGTCAGGCTGCTAGTGTATGCTCTCTCTAGTTTTTTTTGTTTGTTTGTTTGTTTGTTTTTGTTTTTTGGGGGGTTTTTTTTTTTTTGGATGCACTCAGGCTATAAGTTTTCCTCTTAGGACTGCTTTCCTTGTGTCTCATAAGTTTGGGTATTTTGTGGCTTCATCTTCATTAAACTCTAAAAAGTCTTCAATTTCTTTCTTTATTTCTGCCTTGAGAAAGGTATTATTGAGTAGAGTGTTGTTCAGTTTCCATGTGAATGTTAGCTTTCTATTATTTATGCTGTTATTGAAGATCAGCCTTAGTCAGTGGTGATCTGATAGGATGCATGGGATAATTTCAATATTTTTGTATTTGTTGTGGCCTGTTTTGTGACAGATTATATGGTCAATTTTGGAGGAGTTACCATGTGGTGATGAGAAGACAGTATATTCTTTTGTTTTAGGATAAAATATCCTGTAGATATCTATTAAATTCATTTGTTTCATAACTTCTGTCAGTGTCCATGTGTCTCAGTTTAGTTTCTGTTTCCAGGATCTGTCCATTGTTGAGAGTGGGGTGTTGAAGTCTTCCACTATTATTGTGTGAGGTGCAATGTGTGCTTTGAGCTTTACCAAAGTGTCTTTAATGAATGTGGCTGCTCTTGCATTTGGAGCATAGATTTCAGAATTGAGAGTAGATTTTACCTTTGATGAGTATGAAGTGACCCTCTTTCACTTTTTGATAACTTTGTGTTGGAAGTCAATTTTATTCTACATTAGAATGGCTACTCTAGCTTGTTTCTTTGGACCATTTGCTCAGATAATTGTTTTCCAACCTTTCACTCCAAGGTAGTGGTTGTCTTTTTCCCTGAGGTGGGTTTCCTGTAAGCAGCAAAATGTTGGGTCCTGTTTGTGTAGCCAGTTTGCTAGTCTATGTTTTTTTTTTTAATTGGGGAATTGAGTCCATTGATGTTAAGAGAAATTAAAGAAAAGGAATTCTTGCTTCCTGTTATTTTTGTTGTTAAAGTTGGGATTCTGTTCTTGTGGCTGTCTTATTTTAGGTTTGCTGAAGGATTAATTTCTTGCTTTTCTAGGGTGTAGTTTCTGTCCTTTTGTTGGTGTTTTCCCATTATTATCCTTTGAAGGGCTGGATTCATGGAAAGGTATTGTGTGAATTTGGTTTTGTCATGAAATACTTTGGTTTCTCCATCTATAGTAATTGAGAGTTTTGCTGGGTATAGTAGCCTGGGCTGGCATTTGTGTTCTCTTAGGGTCTGTATAATATCTGTCCAGGATCTTCTGGCTTTCATAGTCTGTGGTTAGAAGTCTAGTGTAATTCTAATAAGCCTGCCTTTATATGTTACTTGACCTTTTTCCCTTACTTCTTTTAATATTCTGTCTTTATTTAGTGCATTTTTTTGTTCTGATTATTATGTGTTGGAAGGAATTTCTTTTCTGGTCCAGTCTATTTGGAGTTCTGTAGGCTTCTTGTATGTTCATGGGCATCTCTTTCTTTACGTATGGGAATTTTTCTTCTATAATTTTATTGAAGACATTTGCTGGCCCTTTAAGTTGAAAATCTTCATTCTCATCTACCCCTATTATCCATATGTTTGGTTTTCTCATTGTGTCCTGGATTTCCTGGATGTTTTGAGTTAGGAACTTTTTGCATTTTGCATTTTCTTTGATTGTTGTGCTCATGTTCTCTATGGAATCTTCTGCACCTGAGATTCTCTCTTCTATCTCTTGTATTCTATTGCGGATGCTCACATCTATGGTTCCTGATTTCTTTCCTAGGGTTTCTATCTCCAGTGTTGTCTCACTTTTGGTTTTCTTCATTGTTTCTACTTCCCTTTTTAGGTCTTGGATTGTTTTGTTCAATTCCATCACCTGTTTGGTTGTGTATTGTTGTAATTCTTTAAGGGATTTTTGTGTTTCCTCTTTAAGGACTTCTTGTTTAGCAGCGTTTTCTTGTAATTCTTTAAGGACTTCTACCTGTTTAGCAGTGTTCTCCTGTATTTCTTTAAGTGAGTTATTAATGCCCTTCCTAACGTCCTCTACCAGCATCTTGAGATATGATTTTGAATCCGAATATTGCTTTTCGGGTGTGTTGCAGTATTCAGGACTGGCTTAGGTGGGAGTGCTGGGTTCTGATGATAATGATCGGTCCTGTTTTCTGTTGGTAAGATTCATACATTTGCTTTTCGCCATCTGGTAATCTCTAGTGTTAGTTGTTATAGTTGTCTCTGGCTGGAGCCTGTTCCTCCTGTGATTCTGTTAGCCTTTGTTAGCAGTCCTAGTAATCCAGATCTCTCCTGAGTCTCAGTGGTCAGTATATTCTCTGCAGGCAAGCTCTCCTCTTGCTGTGAAGGTGCAGAGGGGTCTGGCATTCAGATCTGCTTTTTGGTTGAAGATGAAGGCCGAAAACAGGGCCTTTCCCAGAAGATGTGTTGCCTCTGAAGTCTGGGTGCTCACCTGCACAGACTGGTCTCTCAGGGATCAGGGACACAAGATGGCTCCCTCACCTGCTCTGGCCTTCAGAGGCCTCCTAGTCGGCCACCTCTCCTCTGGCAGGGAAGGTGCCCGGATATTTGGAGCCCAAAATGGAGTCTGTCCCAGAAGCTGTGTTGCTTTTGCCTGTCACAAAAGCTGTGTTGCTTTTGCAGTCAGTACTCACCTGCATAGACTGGTCCTTTTCAGGTTGTAATTTAATGATAGTGTTTCTCCCTTTCCCATCTCCCCCTAAGCTCTTTGATATACTTCTCCTTATGTTCTTTCTAAGTTATGGCCCTTGTTCTCACTGTCATTGCACACATGCACATACAAACATTTGTATAGATATATGTATGTACATATGATATATATGTCTATATACATATACATACATTTGAGTACACATGTATATATACAGGTGAGTATATGTGTACTGTTAAATCCATATAATATTACCTGTATGTATGTTTTCATACCTAGTCACTTGGCAATGCAGAATGAGTTGGTTAAGAATTGACTTTGAATCTCCCCCTCCTCCAAGATGCACATTTATCTGATTTCTTTTGTTTGACTTTAAGACTAAACATTTTGTTGGAGAATAGCCTGTTCCATAACTGGTGACCTTTGTGCTTTAATTTTGTCTGAGATTGGAATAAAAGATTCTCCAGTACCAGCACAGTTTCCCTCAAGGCTCATGAAACAAATTTTCATTAAAAAAAAAATGTTACTTATGCTTTTGCATGCTAATGTGGTATGTTGTGTGTAGTAGTTAAAGGTTATGCAACACCACAGCATTTTCCCATTTCCCAGCATCTCTTATTGCTAGATATTTCAGCTTGTTGGCTATCTTGGAGGAGATTGTCTTTTCATCAGTTTCTTTTTCAGTGAAGGGGAGATTGGCAGAAATGATTTTGGCAGCCATGCAAACTTGAGGGCTCCATTTGTGTGAGAATGTTTGTCAAACTCTGGACAAATGTGCAAACTTTTTTTTGATTTATTATTCATTTTTTATCTCCAAGTCTCTGTCAAGGGAGTATCCATAGTATGCCAACTCTGTCCTGTGCAGATGCCCATGTACTTTTTCAAAAGTAACTTTGGGGCTTAATTATATAGAAAGAATTATGCTTTTTCTCAACTTCAATCAAATAAACTATACATTCCCATATATAAGTAACATTTAAAATTTCTTCCAGTCAAAGACAGCTGTTATGGTTTATGATAATCTTGATAGGATGGACTGGGGATGCAGATGAAGGAAACAGGATAGTAAGTGCAACAAATTAAGACCAAATTCACAGAGGCAGGGAATAGCCTGGTCCATCCAGGGCAGACAGGCAGGTGGACTGGGCAAGACTTAGGAGAGGTCACGTACAAGTGGAGGTCAGGCTATGAGATGATTTATGTCACCAATTAATTTAAATTAATTTTTAAGTGGCATAGTGAAATGAAACACTCAGTATCTATAGCCATATTATTATCATATGTATGTTGTCATTCGATATTGAGACTGTTAGCATACATAACTACTTGAAAACATGACGTTCCTTTCCAGGAGCCTGGACACTTTTGAAAACGCCATGTGCATCATTGGTAGGTTTTTAGCTTATATCCACATCATTTAAATTTGAGGTGTTTCATCTCAAGCTGAGCCACATTCTCCCAAATTCCTTTTATTGTATGTCCTCAAGTCATTTTTGTTGTGACAAATGCCTGGATAAAAGTGACCTAGAGGAGGAAGGGTCTACTGTAGCTCTCAGTTCTAGGTCACAGTGCACAGTGCACGACAACAGGGTCTGAAGCTGAAAGGACCTAAAGCAGATAGTGCCCTCACAGTCACAAAGGCAGAGAGAGAGAGAGAGAGAGAGAGAGAGAGAGAGAGAGAGAGAGAGAGAAGAGTGCGTGCACGCCTTGGCTTGCTTGCTTGCGCTCAGCTTTCAGGACTTTTGAAGAACCACATGATTAAAATAGCTTAGGAGAGCAGTCAGGAGCAGCCCATCCTTGCAATTCTACTGCTGTGAGATTAAAATTCCGACCCTGTTTGGATACATCTCATTCCTGGCTGTCCTTGGATTTTTGTATTTTCATTTTGTTATTTTGTAGTCTCTTCTATGTTATGTTTTATTATGGTTCCATTATTTGCTGCTGATTGCTTCCATCTGGTAGAGAAAATAACATTTTAAAAGATAGCTGAAGATATTCTTAATGTTTCTAGTAGTAGTTAACATAAAAAATTTCCAATTACTATTGTTTGGGTATAAGTTAATTAACTATGAACATGAATAAATCACAATTCTATATAATATTTTATGTAGTTTTAAATTCTGAAAGAAAAAAATACATGATCAACACTATGGTACTATAGTCTAATTTTCAATAAATAAAAATGAAAAAGAAATTAATTTTTGCTCTTTTTAAAAATATTTTTTAGAGAAGATCTCATTTTACATCCTGGACTGGCTCTGAACTCAGGATCTTCCTGTATTGGCATATGGGATGTGATGACAACAGCTGTAAGCTACTATGCAGAGTTTAAAATGAATTCTGATTTTAAGAAAGCAATCCAGACTGGCCTTCCTTAAACCTTAAGATGTAATTGGGGATTCTGTCTTGATTCTGTTAGGAACTGAGAGTGATGGATTTCAGACAATGGGTGGTGGCTATCCTCAGCAGCAGGGCAAGCTCTGGGTAAAAGAATGAACATAAAGAGTTTGTGTGGACTTTTCTTGTTCTAAGTGTAATATTTTTAATATGTTTGTAAGTCAAATATATTAAAATAAAAATACTAATAGATGCCTAGCACCATCATAGTCTATTAACCTATATTTACCTCGAGGATATTTATTAGTGTAATTTTAACTACTCTTTACATATGGGCAGTTGAAGAAAAAAATATATATCCTGAAAAACGTGTTTATGTCACACATTTTGTCATGGTGACAATTATTTTAGAGAAACTGTTTAAAGAAGTAAGATAGCTTCGGGGTTCATGGCTCTGGAGGCTCCTGTTAGTTAGTTCCATTGCTTTTAAGCCTATACCAAGGTTCAGGCACGGCAAGTAGCTAAGTGGAATGTTGCTCACCTCAAAGGAGCCAGATAGAAGACAGACATACAGGAAGGAGGCTAGGACAAGGTATGTCTTTCCAGAACATGTCAACATTGATTTACTTTCTTCAATGCGGTCCCACATCCTGATGACTCTGTTACTGTTCAGTATTGCTTTAAAACCACAAATCCGTCAGCAAAGAAACTCTTTATTGATGTTACAGCCTTTATGATCAATTAACTCTCAGAGGAGCCCATCCATTAATATATAGGAACCTTTTGGAAGACATTTCATATTTAAACCCCAGAAGTGTTAAAAATCTACTTTACATTTAGAAAGCAAAGTAGTAATTGTAGCCTAATAATTTTCATCATCAAATTAATTGCAAGATGCTGACATTAGCATATCTACACACCAGATTTTAAGAACATAGTTACAAAATGATTCCAAATAGTATGACATGATTGTCATAGACAATTAAAGATGTATCTGCACACACATTTATAATCACAGGAAACACCTTCAAGGCTATGTATAATGTTAATTCTATATGCCAGGTCTACATATTATTCATTTTTTTATTTTACCCTCTTAATATGGTAAATGTATTCATATATGTTATAGTAGCTAAAAATGAAACTTTGAATTCATTTTGTATTTTAAGTTTATACCTTTCACAAAGGTACTTTATTAATATTTTAAAGTTTATAACATATGTTTGCTGAAGTAAAGTAAGTCTCAAAATATTCAGATATATTCTAACTTACTCTTTTTTCTATGACAGGATGAATTTCTTTCTTTCTGCTGTTTCCTCATATTTCCAGAGTCCTTCTTTGGTCCAGAAAATTAGAGCAATTCATTACATGCCTCAGGAACTGGGTGGCAGGCAAACTGTTTCAGTGTGGGGTTCTGAATAAGGTCTGAGATTTGGGAACACAGCATTTGTCACTTGTGGACAGACCAGCGTGGATGATCTGCACGCCATCATGTGTTTATGTGGATGCATGATGATAGACAAGCAGAGTCCCTGTCATTATGCATTCTACTCCAGCAAGGCCATTGGGTTCATGACACCATAGGCCAAGAATACAGTTGAAACTCTGTGCATGGTGGAAGGATGTGAAATCTGACTGAGTTAGTTAAAAAAGACCAGAAGTTTATGTTACTAGCAGTATTGTAAATTAAAAGCAAACTATGTTTTTCTGTTTGCAGTCTGAGGTTAATATTTGTCATATTTGTAACCAAGTGTAGAGCCAATGGCCATATACCACTGGGTGCTTTCATGTTGCTCCAGATCCTGTGCTATTTTTCTTGTGAATATTTTGGTTATTGAAACTGGATATGCTGGTTGAAAAAAAATAGCAACTCACAATCTGTTTCTTAGCTCTATACTGTACAGAAAATATAATAGCTGTGTTTAGCCAGCCATTCATCTGAATTAATACACATTATGTTTCTTTCTCCCAGTGGGCACATAAGTTCAAGTGAATGAGATGCAGTAAAAGTGGCAGTGTGTGGGACTGTGATAGGCAGCCTATTTTGGTTGAATGAGGCTTGCTCCAGTGACCCAGTAGAGAACTCTACAAGGAACTGAAAAGTGAGCCACATTCCCAGAGACAGGTGCCTGACACCACAGAGCCACCAACTCCATAGTTCTGTGACTATAAGTCACGCAGACAATGTCCCAAGCATCTGGCATTCTGGCTCGACTCCACCCCCACAGTTACCTGTATAGCCAGGTATGCTCCTCATCACAGTTAACTGATAGCCCAGCGCACTATAAAAGGGGCTGCTTGGCCCCTCCTTTCTCTCTCTCTCTCTCTCTCTCTCTCTCTCTCTCTCTCTCTCTCTCTCTCTCTCTCTCTCTCTCTCTCTCTCTCTCTCTCTCACACACACACACACACACACATTTCATTTTGTTTTGCTTTGTTTTTCGAGACAGGGTTTCTCTGTATAGACCTGGCTGTCCTGGAACTCACTTTGTAGACCAGGCTGGCCTCGAACTTAGAAATCCGCCTGCCTCTGCATCCTGAGTGCTGGGATTAAAGGCATGCGCCACCACGCTCGGCTCCTCACTCTCTTTAAGCTCTCACCTTTCTTACTCTCTCACCCTCCTTCCCTCTCTCTTTCCCCCTCTCTCCACATGGCCATGGCAGCCCTCTCTCCCTCTTTCTACCTTCTCGCTTTCCCCCTGCCTTTCTACAATAAAGCTCTAAAACCATAGACTGTCTCTGCTCATCAAGGCCTGCCGTTCGGGATAAGCTAACGAGCCTCGTCTAACCTTCTACCAGAAGGCCTTCCTGCACTCCTGTGTTTCAGCCAAAGACCAGACCAAGGACTCTCATTCACATGGGAACCATCCAGTGCCCCCTATCCTCCTGCCCTCTCCTCCCTTCTGCTCATGATACTCCTCTCCTCTTCCTCCCTGGGGCTGATGAGCTGCCCCTGGGGCCCTCATTCTATTCTCAGCTCTTCCGCGGTGTCCATCGATGTATGGGATGCCCGAAGATGGGAACCTGGTGTTTAGGACTGCCCCTTGTCCACCACCTGCCGAGCTGGGGTCCATGGCTTCACACAGCCAGACACCCACCCAGGCTGCGTGGAAAGCATGCGGCAGTCTTCCACTGGAACTCTAATGGGACATGGGTTTTTCTCCCACTGCCCTTTATTCTCCCCAGCTCTCACTGCCCCCCAGAAGTAAAGATAGTGTTTACCATCAATGTAGCTATGATGTGTTTAGACACAAGCATTTTCCTCTGAGTAAATTCTTGTGTTAAATGTACTCATTGTTAAACTCTACTGCATAAGCAGACATCACTATAGATGTTTTTTCCCAGAAGTCAAAATTTCTGTAGTTAATAGGGTGGGATGACTGAAGAAAAGATGGAGCAAGACAACTTTGAGGACCTACAAAGTCTTTGTGGGTGATTAGACTCACATGGAATATCTGCACACACGTTTCTAAGCTAATTGCACTGACCTGGGTGGTCTGCTCTTTATTCCCAAGCCTCCTCCATCTCATACCATGATGCAAACTCTTACTTCACTCTTTCTCTTGTCTGAGTGTCTTTCAGAGGGCAGGTTAATTCATTCTTCTGGTCAAGGTAATGTCATCAAGGGATTCTTTCTTAAATACTATTCTGATTTTTAAAAAACCAAACTAGTTGCTTAAAGCCAATTATTAAAAGACCATTATTGCAAAAACAATTGTGTCATATAGAACAAAATTATATTCGTGATTATTTTTAATAAAAAATAATACCATTTAAGGCAATTATACTATTTAGGGTTTTAAAGAAACTTAATGGAGACACTTGCTTTAATTTTACATATTTAATCTAGAACACAGTAAAGGCTTTGCCTAGATATCCATAAATACAGTGAATAATAGATGCTGTTCTACACATAAAATATCAAATGACATATAAGGAAGCTTCTAGAGTGTGGAAAAATAATCATTTGTTGAACGGGAACAGACATGTTTATACCTCTATCTGTAGACAGAAGTTTTGAAATGATTCACAGGATAGTAGTTGAGTATGAAGAGGTGCTGATAGTTGTAAATAAACGAAACCTTTTATTTTCCAACAAATACTTTTATAATGTTTGGCTTATAACAACATCCATATATTCAGTTAAGTTGAGAATAGCTATGTGTGTGTGCATGTGGATGCATGTGTACATGTGTGGGTTTAACATTGAAATATCAATCAAATGAACTGCATTAATTTAAATGAAAAGGCATCTTCAGTTCAGATAGGCTTTGGTTTTCCTTTAATCATATGGTAACTGAGGGTGGCGCTTTATCCAGACCCTTCAGTAATTATTACAAGCAGACTGGGAGCTCAAAAGACATGCTTTTGAGGCAATAATGTACAATGCAGCATTGTGTGAACATGATTAAAGTTTAACTGAGACATGAATATGTTATCAGTAGAGTTGTCTCCCCTGAAAAGGGATATGTTGAATTCCTCCTAATCACAGGTATGTCACAAAATGATTATTTTGGACAAACATAATACATGTTTGGAGATAACAAGTGTCTTTGCAGGGTGAAATCATTAGGTTCTTTCTCAATCTTACATGGCCATTTTCCTTATGAAGAAAAAGACACAAACACAAAGAAAGGGTAAACAGCATGTAAGGATAAGAAAGAGCAGAAAGCTCCATCTCCAAGGAGGAAAACCCGATGATAGTCAGCAAACCTGTCAATCCAAGGTCAAAGTAAAAGGTCATACTCCCATCGCAGTCCTCAGAAAACCTGTCAATCCAAGGACAAAGTGAAAGGTCATACTCCCATCACAGTCCTCAGCAAACCTGTCAATCCAAGGTCAAAGTGAAAGGTCATACTCCCATCGCAGTCCTCAGAAAGACATGATACTGCCCCTAGCACTAGTAATTCATCACCAAAATCAAGTAGTTGTACTTTATTGTGGCAGCTTGACAAAATAATGCATCATTATTCATACATTTTAGAGAAACTAATTTGATTTTATTACTTTTGTGGTAAGATTTCAACTCTCTCACTTTTTTTTGGTGGGGGGGGGGGCATGGGATGTAAAAGATTTTAATGCAAGTGAAAGTAGGAATCCACTTCTGCTTTTCCACTCTTTCCTACTACTTTGACGTCTTTAAATTTTACTTTTCATAAACCAATGAGAACTATTGGGTTGTTCTCAGGAGCATGGGGGAGGCATGCCTAGACCATGGACTCCTTACCAATTGTCATACCACTAGAGGAAATATCTCTTCATCCATCATCAGACATTAACTGTCTATAAATCTTCAGGGATGGGTACAGTGCGACTTCAGCAGGCCTGCCTGACATTTCACAGATCTTCAGCTATGTGTAGATACTATGAGTTTAAGAAAGCAATGGCTGCGGATGCTCACAGTCATCTATTGGATGGAACACAGGGCCCCTAATAAAGGAGCTAGAGAAAGTACCAAGGAGATAAAGGGATCTGCAACCCTATAGGAGAAACAACAATATGAATTAACCAGTTACCCCCCCCCCCCAGCTGTGTTTCTAGTTACATATGTAGCAGACAATGGCCTAATTGGCCATCAATTGGAGGAGAGACCCTTGGTCTTGAGAAGATCATATGCCTTAGTATAGGCTACTGCCAGGGCCAGGAAGCTGGAGTGGGTGGGTTGGGAAGCAAGGCAGGGGAGTGTATAGGGGACTTTGGGGATAGCATTTGAAATGTAAATGAAGAAAATATCTAATAAAAAAAAAGAAAAAAAGAGAAAGCAATGGCTATGTTATGCTTTTTACCACACTCCAATCCTAACTTTGGATCTTATATCCTTTCTTTCTTTCTTCTTCTTCTTCTTCTTCTTCTTCTTCTTCTTCTTCTTCTTCTTCTTCTTCTTCTTCTTCTTCTTCTTCTTCTTCTCCTTCTCCTTCTCCTTCTCCTTCTCCTTCTTCTTCTTTCTTCTTCTTCTTCTTCTTCCTGAGCCATGAGGCAGGGGTGCTGATATGGACATCCATTTAAGAATGTTTAACACTGATCACTTATGATACTTAATCTTGATTATCAACTTGATTATATTGAAATCAACCAAAACACACACTTTCTGATGGGTCTGTAAGGGCATTTCTAGAAAGAATTTTTTATTTTTATTTTTATTTTATATGTGTAGGTGCTATGTGCTACATGCATATCTGGTGCTTACAAAGTCTAGAAGAGTGTACTGGATTCTTTGAAACTGGAGTTACAGATGGTTGTAAGCTGCCATGTGAGCGCTGTTCATAAAATCAGGTCCTCTGGAAAAGTGGCAAATGCTTTTGACTGTTTAGCCATCGCTTCATCCCTTGGCAAGGATTAATTTAAAGGAGAAGATCCTCTCCCAGGGTGGGAGTATCTTTCAGTGGTAGCCAGATATCAAGATGTCTGAGAAAGGAGCACTGCTTTATTGATTGTTTTTACCCCTGCTGGCCAATATGCCTCCATCTGCTGATATTGTCATTTCCATTGACAGCAGATGTTAGATTCCTTAGGTTCTAAGAGGTTGATGAACAGCAGCTTTTCAAGAACACTTCCCAGGCACTCAGTACCTGAGTGGGAGTTCTGGGTCATGTGGGTTCTCAGTTCTCAGTTCATCTGGCCTTTGTTAGATTACCTAGCGACTGTTGTTAAGCTATCATAATAACCCCTGTATAATACATATTCATTATATTGGCTTTGTTTCTCTAAAGAACCCTTATTAACACACTGTTCACCTTCAAAAAGTCAATGCAGTGCTCCTTAAACTTTCATGTGCATATCCTCATCCCATGTAACTTGAACACAGCCGCTTATGTTGGCCGATTCCACTGACAGGTTTAATAATTTGACTCAATACAATGAATTTGTATCTTGTTGAAAAGGTACTTTAAAAGAAGAGTTAGCCACTTACATATGCATATTTACATACATTTAAAAATAATGTTTTTTTTTCCCTCAAGACACTCTGGTATAACAAAAATCTTTAACAGAGATGCACATCCGTTGATACATTGTGTGATTTAGTGTAAAAATGGGTCACGCATAAATGGCTGTGAACAACCTTGAAGCAATCGAGCACTCTAGTCACTTGCTGTCACTTTTCATTAGCACTTTTAATTAAGCGTGTACTTGTATTTGGTAGTGCTCATAGGAAATATGGTTGCTTAGATACAGCTAATTTGGAGTTGTTATTTTAAAATTTTACTGGAAGAGATATTGATGCCTATGAATGTAATCATATCAGATTCTCCAGAATCGTAGAATATAAACTGAGGCTGGCCTAAGCTCACAATACAGCTGCTGTTGGTCTTTCTCCCTGGCTTTATTGGTCGTGAAATGGAAAAATTATAAAACTTTACACTTAGCTGGGTTGAGTTTGTTTTAAGTGATGGCTACTAATTTTAGAAACATCTTTGTGAGATAAATAAGCTTTATAGATCAAAATAGAACAAATTGTTCCCATTGCACATATCATAGAAATAAAAGTACTTTCAATGTTTACTGGGAATACAGAAAGTTTATTTATAAAATTAAAACAAATTAATTTAAGAGCAATGCTTTTGTTTGTCAGAGTTTCCAGGACTCTCTCATATGACTTCAATCATTTTGCCCAATTTCAACTGTAACTCTCCGCCTGCTTTGAGTAGTCACAATGGTCACAAAACCTGCTTTAAAATTAAGAGTTAATCTTGATTTTTTTTTCTACTGAAGCAAAGCACTGAGCATGAAATGGTAAATATAACTTCTCAGATATTAAATCTATGTACAAAGATCTTTCTGAAGCTATAACACAGGGTATGAACTCAAACTCAAGTAAAAATATTAAAAGCCAGACACTTCAGAAAGAATTATCTTGTTAAACAGATAGCTAGACTGACAGACAGACAGACAGACAGACACACACACACACACACACACACACACAAAGGCACATATACACACAAATACAAACACAAACACAAATCTATCCTCAATAGACCCAGTATCTATTTGACTTCCTAAAATAGTCTGTGGTCTTGGACTGAGTATCAACATAGCCACACACTTTGTAGCCATTGGAAGGGGATTTTCAGTGCACCCCAAAGTTTGAACCAGAGAGATCTTAGAGATCAGTGGGTCCCAAACTCCAGGAAGAATGAACCAGGAGTTTCTAGCTGGCTATCTAAGCCCTCTGTGGTAAGGATTGGGAGGTGGGGGACTTTCCTCCTATTTCCCAACAGTGAGTACGAGTGCTGTTATTTCCCAATAATGCTTTCTTCTGCACCAGATGTTTTATTTGTTTAGTTCTTTAAAGTATCCTCTTTGTGACCACTCTGATAGATGAAGGATGAACATGATAACCTGACACTTGATCTATGGATGCCAGACTACTTCAGGTTCACCAAATGTCCCCAGTCCTGAGGCACACGCTGAAACTCAAGGTGTTATTTACTGTGGCTGGTTCTGTGTAGAAGGAGAAGCAAATAGTATTTTCCAAGGATGCCTGGTTGTGTAAAAGTAGGGTAGTGGTTGCATGGTATGTTCTTTCCCTGTACTTAATCATTAACACTGGAATGTGCAATACTCATTTAGAAGAGGTGGCTGAATATATTTAAATATTGTTAAGAAAATTCTTACCCCTGAATGCCTGTAAAATACACATGATGAATGGAACTTACCCCATTGAATGGACATTGACCTTTTGTGATACGTGTGGAGGAGCAGAGACCCAGGCCAGAGTCCATGGAGAGTTGTACATTTTTTTTTCCACACAAAGATAAGCTCTTAACTGGCTGAATTTTGCTCTCTATCATTAGCAGTAAGAAAAAGTTACCTTGGGAATTCCAAGCTTCTGGGCTTTTGAGCTAATATACACTTAACAGTGAGTGCATATCATGTGTGTTCTTTTGTGATTGGGTTACCTTACTTAGGATGATATACTGCAGATTCATCCATTTGCCTACAAGTTTCATAAATTCATTGTTTTTAATAGCTGAGTAGTACTCTATTGTGTAAAAGTACCACGTTTTCTGTATCCATTCCTCTGTTGAGGGACATCTGGGTTCTTTCCAGCTTCTGGCTATTATAAATAAGGCTACTATGAACATGTGTCCTTATTATAAGTTGGAGCATCTACTGGGTATATGCCCAGGAGAGGTATTGCTGGATCTTCTGGTAGAACTATGTCCAATTTTCTGAAGAACCACCAAACTGATTTCCAGAGTGTTTGTACCAGCTTGCAATCTCACCAGCAATGGAGGAGTGTTCCTCTTTCTCCACATCCTCACCAGCATCTGCTGTCACCTGAGTTTTTGATCTTAACCATCTTGACTGGTGTGAGGTAGAATCTCAGGGTTGTTTTGATTTGCATTTCTCTGATGACTAAGGATGTTGAACATTTTTTTAGGTGCTTCTCAACCATTAGGTATTCCTCAGTTGAGAATTCTTTGTTTAGCTCTGTACCCCATTTTTAATAGCGTAATTGTGTGGATACTTCTATCCATCTTAGAAAGGGGGAAAACACCCATGGAAGGAGTTACAGAGAAAAAGTGTGGAGTAAAGACTGAATAAATGACCATTTAGAGACTGACTCACCTGGGAATCCATCCCATTTACAATCATCAAACCCAGACACTGTTGTGGATGCCAACAAGTGCTTGCTGATAGGAACCTGATATAGCTCTCTCTGGAGAGGCTCTGCCAGTGCCTCACAAATACAGAAGTATATGCTCATAGCCATCCATTGGACTGAGCATAGGATTCACAATGAAGGAACAAGAGAAAGAACTCAAGGAGCTGAAGGGGTTGCAGCCTCATAGGAGGAATAACAATATAAACTAGCCAATATCCCCAGACTTCCCAGGGTCTAAATCACCATCCAAAGAGCACACATGGTGGGACTCATAACTCTGGCTGCATATGTAGCAGAGGATGGTCTAATCGAATATCAATGGGAGGAGAGACCTTTCATCCTGTGAAGCCTCTATGCCCTGTGTGGGGGAATGCTAGGGTCAGGAAGTGGGAGTGGGTGGGTTGGTGAGTAGGGGAAGGGGTGATGGTATATTGGGAGGGCGTTTTTTGGAGGGGAAACCAGGAAAGGGGATAACATTTGAAATGTAAATAAAGAAAATATCCAATAAAGATAAATAAATATTAATTAATTAATTAATTAATTAAAAAGAAACAATTAGCAACAAGTACATCTTTCTCACTCTTTATTATCTCAGCTTTCCCTTCGTGCCTCTTATTGTTTTTTTTAAAGTATTTTGCATATTAGAGATAATGCTTTTTTGCTAATTATATAGGAATTTTTGCAGTTCTTTCCTCTTCTAAATATTTTCAGCACTTTAAATATACAATAATGACAGATATTTTGTGGTCAAATATACGTCTTTATTTACTCTTCAAATTTATAGTTAAGAAGTTTTTTTCCATGGACAGTTTGTAGATGTTTTTAACTAACTTGTTAGTCAAGAGAGAGTTAGGATTTTTGTTAGTCTAGTTCAGTGGTTTTCAACCTTCCTAATGCTGAAACATACAGTTTCTTATGCTGTGGTGACACTCAGCCATAAAATTATATTGTTGCTACTTCATAATTATAATTTTTCTGCAGGTATGTATCATAATATATTTTGGAGATACAAGTTGGCAAAGGGGTTTCAACTCACACGTGTAGAATTGCTGGTCTAGACTGACACTACAGTAATAAGTTGACCTCAGCATCTTAATAAAATAGCACCAGAATAGTTTGTACTGTTTGCAGACAAGTTCTTCTGTGGGTTAGGCAGTTGTTCTGCTGTGGAACAACTGGAACATGAGCCTTTCAGATCACTGCAAGGAGCCAGAGATAAAGAGAAGAAACCCACTAACTCTTACACTATCTTCTGTGAGAATTTAGTCATCCATAGAAGGTCATGTGACCGTACTTGCCTGGCTTGGAGATTCTGCAATATAGTGAACTATAGGTGTATTTGATATATACAAATGGAATGTGTGATCCAAAAGCAATGTGTGATTATATATATATATATTCTCCTCTGGTTCTTTAATCAATGAACAGTGTATGTGATCAACAGTAGGGATCTTTTTTGTTTCTACAGGGGCAATAAATTCTTGACTTAATCTAGACATGCTTTTAAGATTGTCTTTCTTTTGTTGGTTGAATTAAATAAAGAAATAATTGATCCACAAGAAGACCTAACTCTCTAGGGTTGCATGATCCACACAGATAACTGCCTACTTAATGCCAAACATTATTCTCTCTATCTTAGGACACTTCTTTAGTCTATTACTCTCATTATCGCTGACCATAATGTTAAGTCAGAATAATCTATCACAGAGGGCTAACATGGGATTCTTTTCTATTAAGTCAGCTTTTCTGTACCTCTTCTATCTCTTTCTGTTACTATGGGAAGAGGACAAATGTGAGTACCATTACCAGTTTTCTATACATGTGTGAGACATTACCTCTGCAGAGTTCAGCAGCCATCTACATCCCATTGGTGACACTATCTATGATTATGTCAAGTGTAAATCTTCTGCTTCTAGACAAGTGAGGACCAGCTACATCTCCATCAGCTGTCTTTGAGAAATATAGCTTGGAGTATATATAAAGGCAACTTGGCAGGAGGCCCTTGGTTTGCTCTGTTTACAATCTAATGCCACAGACCCCAATAAATTTTGGCAAACTGTTTAAAGTATAGCTGGAAAAAATTCATAGGCACACACCTGGGAGAGATCTAGTCCATTTGCTTTTTATAATAGAGAAGATAGCTTTAGGGGTATCTGACCTAACTTTCTACAGTAAAAGGTCAATGCAGTATGATTCTTTCTTTAAATATGTGTACATTATTGTATATTAGCTTTGTATTGAATTACATTAAACTAATCATATCATTTCAATGTCTCAAAACTTCTACTTCTGGATTTGCCTATATCCCATAAGACTCCCTTTAATTTGTAATTATAAATTGTATAAATTGATGACTTCCAATGTGATATTTACACACACACACACACACACACACACACACACACACACACACACACACTCTTTGCCTATATCCCATAAGACTCCCGTTAATTTGTAATTATAAATTGTATTAATTGATGACTTCCAATGTGATATTTACACACACACACACACACACACACACACACACACACACACACACACACTCCATCAACCTTTATAGCTTTGTAGGTCACTTTATCTGTCCATCCTTCCTAGGTGCCATCTCCGTCTTTGGTCATAATGCTTCCTCTACTTACAAGTTTTCTGCTTTCTGTTTCCTTCCTGTCTGCCTTACTTTTCCCTTTGCTCCTTACCTCCCTTCATCTCTACCTTCTTCCCCCTTTCCTTTCTTTCTTAGACAAGAATGATACTATATCTTTTGAATATGGCTTATTTCCCTTAATACAACAGTATATAGCACAATTTATTTTCCTGATTTATGATTGAATGATACCCCATATAATGTTTTATTTATATATTCATTTGTTAATAGGCATATAGGCTGACTTAATAATTAACTGTTGTGGATAAGCCATAATAAATGTAGACATGTAGGTATCTCTTTGTATGGCAACTTCCTTTTCTCCAGACACATACCCAGGAATGGAATAATTGCAAATATGGCATTTCTATTTTTATCTATTTTATATCTATTTTAAACTTACTAATGTTCTTGATACTGTGCATACTGATTGATATTTCCCAAGTGTTTAAGTAACTTTTTCTTCTTCACACTATTGCCAACATCTATTAATATGTGTATTTGGTAATATTCAGTTGGGATG
Source organism: Mus minutoides (assembly GCA_902729485.2). Taxonomy (NCBI): domain Eukaryota; kingdom Metazoa; phylum Chordata; class Mammalia; order Rodentia; family Muridae; genus Mus; species Mus minutoides. The sequence continues at coordinate 1,038,386 of LR749491.1, read as the reverse complement.
AGAGGGAATCTCATTCACACGTTTATTTGCCTTTCCCCTGGGGCAGACATTATTGGACTTTCTTTGTACATTTATTGGCTATTTACATTTAAGAGATACAGGTTCAGATTATCTACTGTTGTAGAGAGAGTATCTTATGTCTGTATGGATGTGGCACCTGCCAATATTAAAACTGATGGCCCATGGCTTAGGCAGATAATAGGAGGTAGGTCATCTGGGAGAGAGAAAGAATTATGGGCTAAAGCCAGGCAGGAGGATCTTCCAGAGAAGATTTGAGATGGACACATGGTATCTGAGCACAGGTAACAAGCCACATGGCAAAATGTAGGTTAAAATAAATGGATTATCTAAGTTATGATCTAGTCAGAGAGGAGCCTAGGTTTATGACCAAGGTATTTATAAATATATTTTGAGTTTCATTTATGAGATCATGGAGTTAGGAAGAACTGTATTCTAACTTACATATTGTTTACGTTTTTGTTATGAAGTTATGAATGATTATAAACTTTGGAAATTAATCCTTTGTCAGAGGAATCTTTGGCAAAGAACTTTGGCCATTCTTTTATGCTAAGGAATTTCCTATAATAATATTCTAACATTTTCTATTTTTCTATGATAGTTTTATAGTTTCAGGCTTTAGATTACTGTCTTTGATCCATTTTGATTTGAAATTTTTTTTTTACATGGAGAAATAAGAATCAAGTTTCAGTGTTAAATATGTGGTCATCCAGTGTCTTCATTACAGTTTGTTGAAGAGGTGGTCCTTTCTTCAGTATACGTTTTTGGATATATATATATATATATATATATATATATATATATATATATATATATTTTTTTTTTTTTTTTTTTTTTTTTTTTTTTTTTTTTTTTTTTTTTTTTTTTTTTTTTTTTTTTTTTTTTTTTTTTTTTTTTTTTTTTTTTTTTCTTGGTTAGAGATGTGATATTTTATCTCTGGGATCTCTGTTCAGCTGATCCAGGTGTCTGTTGCCATGCCAACACCATGCTGTATATTAATGCACGCAGCAACAGAAGGATGCTACTGGATAGGAATTGGAACTTTTCAATAAACCCATTGCCAAACACATGTATGTTGGGAGGAAGCCAATGTGATAGCTTATTTATACTCTTGCTTTCAAATTTGTACCTTGTCTTTGGCCTTGTGAAACTCAAACAGAATATATAAGAGAAGGAAACTCACTGGTACCAGCCTTCTGGGCACAAGACTGTGTCAAAAGAGATGCTGTGTCTTTTGAGACAAATATCTAGCATGTGTATTAAACTCCTAATATTAGTTCTCATAAGAGTTCTGACTTGGAAAGAGAAGAAGGAACAATTTATTTTTTACTTTCATATTTTTTTTCTTTTATATAATTAAAGAAAGGAAACCCTGGGAAGAGGGGAAGTGCTGTGTAGTGAAATATTGTAGGGAACAGAACAGGAAGCCATCAATGCTAGTTGACTAACAAAATAATATGTTCTTTGCTCTTCCACCCAAATGACTTTAAACAATGTTCAGTTATGTTTTTTGGCATTTTCAGCTCCTACTTGGGTATACAGTTCTATTCGTGACTCCATTCTTCCCCATCTCTTTTTCTGAGGGTAGGAAATAAAGGCATATATATGGGAGCCATGACTTTAACTCTTACAAATTAACATCAAGAGTCCAACACTGGTAGTCTCCTATTTTCTGGTACATTCAGGTTCTGATTTATCATGACAGGAGATAAGCTTAGGGAGAAATAGTAAGATGAATTATCATTGTTAGGAAGTGTTAAGCTCTCTTACAGCACAAAGCCAAGTCATATGAACATGAGGATAGACATTTTTTTCAATCCTGTTTTCAGTTGTTTATTTTACACTGGGGTAGTTTTAAGTTGTAGTCATCAAAGTCCTCTTTTGATTGCTTGATATTTTTTTAAGCTCTGTCAATTATTATTTTCTAATTTCCTAAAATTATATCATGAATCATTGTGTTGAGCTAAAATCAATTAATTTAATTATTTTTTGTAAGACCCCAAGATGACATTTGTAACTTGTAGTTGATGGAACCAAGTCATTAGATTTTTCTGATAGAGTGACATTTATCTTATACTCTGGACAATATAAAGTAAACATTTAATATTTCTCATGATTATTTTTATGTCTTCTGTTTGTTGGATAATTTTTCATTGTCTAGAAAATTCTAGGGGGCTGGTGAGATGGCTCAGCAGGTAAGAGCACCCGACTGCTCTTCTGAAGGTGATAAGTTCAAATCCCAGCAACCACATGGTGGCTCGCAACCATCCATAACAAGATCTGGCTCCCTCTTATGGAGTGTCTGAAGACAGCTACAGTGTACTTACATATAATAAATAAAATAAATAAAAAAAAAGAAAATTCTAGCAATAGAAATGCCACCATTAAATAATGAGAGGCTGTCAATAGCCACACCTCATATGATGAAATTGATTATTACCTGAGGTGTAGCACTAGGTAAATATTTGTTTGGTTACTAGCATCTGGACCCTACTTTTCAGGCTTTGCAGGGCTGATTGGCTGAATCTTTCCCTAATCCCATGTTTAGCAGCATTCCATTAATATGGCTAGGATTACTTAGATCAATGAAATAGGAAGTCATTATGTAATGTTTTAAATGAACTAAAGTTTCAATTTGTATTTGTTCATAACTGAACATTGTTTAAAGTCATTTGGGTGGAAGAGCAAAGAGCATATTATTTTGTTAGTCAACTAGCATTGATGGCTTCCTGTTCTGTTCCCTACAATATTTCACTACACAGCACTTCCCCTCTTCCCAGGGTTTCCTTTCTTTAATTATATAAAAGAAAAAAAATATGAAAGTAAAAAATAAATTGTTCCCTCTTTTCTTTCCAAGTCAGAACTCTTATGAGAACTAATATTAGGAGTTTAATATACATGCTAGATATTTGTCTGTTTCCCAGCACATTGATGATTAAAGGGCTACACTGGCCAATAAGTTCAGAAATGATAGTTCCCAAAGTGAAAGGAAGAGTAGGTGGAATAAGCATATTTTTAGAAATGCTTATGAGATAAAAATCAGCAGCACATGACAAAGTATACATACCAACTTTTGAAAGAGCTCTAGCGCTTTAAATCTGCAATCACATGACTAAGCCAAGGAATTCACACTTTTCTTTCTTTTTCTTTTTCTTATTATTTTATTCATTTACATTTCAAATGTTATCCTCAAAGCTCCCTATACCCTTCCCTTGCCCTGCTCCCCAACCCACCCACTCCTGCTTCCTGGCCCTGGCATTCCCCTGTACAGGGGCATATATGATCTTCACAAGACCAAGGGCCTCTCCTACCATTGATGGCCGACTAGGCCATCATCTGCTACATATGCAACTAGAGGCACAGCTCTGGGGGGTACCATTTAGTTCATATTGTTGTTCATCCTATAAGGTTGCAGACCCTTTCAGCACCTTCTAGCTCCTTCGTTAGGGGTCCTGTGTTCCATCCAATAGATGACTGTGAGCATCCACTTCTGTATTTGCCAGGCATTGGCATAGACTCACACTTTCCTATCTGTTTGATTTTCAAACAGGTGATTTTTTCTATGTACCTTTTGATTAATATAAAGTCCATATTATTTATTTATTTATTTATTTATTTATTTATTTATTTATTTAAAAGATCAAATATTTGGAGTAGCTAGTTATTAGATTAGAAAAGGATAGGCTCTAAGTCTTCAAGGTTAGCTAACTGCAGCATGAGTGTTACAAGTCTAAATATATCATCCTATGTGTTATTGAAGTCTATACAATTTAATTCTGTGCCCTGGAATAAAGGAGGACTGATCAAGAAACACTGGGATTTCTTCTGAGTAATGGCCACTGTCGATAGGTCAAAACATGCAAATAAATATACTGCTATTTTGAGAGAGTTTAGATATCCTAACTTAACATTGACCTTTAAGATAACAAATAATTCCCTGAGCTCTGACTAATGTTTGGGTATGGGTCTCTGAATCTGTTTCTAATAGTTGCGGGATGATGCTCCTCTACTGAAAATCAAGCTAAGTACTAATCTAATCTACGACTATTGCAGAGTATTAGTGGGAGTCATTTCATTGACTTTTTTTCCTGGTTGTGTTTGGTTCCATCCCAGGTCTCTGGGCTATCTACCCTCTGGGTCATGACCCTCCAGGCAGTGTCAGGGGTGGGCTACCTTTCACAGTATGGCTCTCATCATAGCTGTGTTTAAGCTGAGGTATACTGGGATAAATTATTGGTATTAAGAAATTGGCAAAAGCTATCCTGGTGGCAGGAGTTATGTCAAAACTCTAACCTTATATTTTAGTCACTGACAGACACTAGCCACCCCAAACCTTTTGGAAACATAGTGAATGTGGCTGAGTAGAGTTTCCCTCAGCCATCTACAGACCACACAACTAAGTTAGGAAAATTCATCTTACAAGCAAAACCTGGAGACTACAAGAGAGCAGGGCAGGCAAAAATCAGCATGGAATACAGCCTAGACCAGGACTAGGGAGAGAAAGCAGTGAGTCCACCAAAGACTTAAACAATATTCAGTCAGTGATCTCATTTTCTTCTATCTCCACTCAGGTCTCCATCCCTACTACAGCTATAGTGTCCATAGTTTCATGATCTAATCTTCCCATCCAGATTTTATTCCTCCTCTACAGATACTTATCTATATATAACATAGTGTAGTTGTTGTAAAAGGTAAACACTTTCCCTTACTGCTGTTGCTTTTGCTATTTCTTTATTTTTCTTTTCTTTAAAAAACAAAAAAACTTTCTTCCTTTATCTTTCTTGAGGCCCACCACTCTTGCTGTTACATCTCATATAGAATGGAGGCTGATATTGTTTGTGCTATCTGGACATGATTTTTTAATCCACATTTTTAGTCTAATTAACCCAAACCCTATACATCTACTCAGCTTTTCTGTAACCTTGATTATTATCGGTCCTACCTGTGTTCCTCTCTACTTTCTCATTAACAAGCTAAGACTTATCAGTCATCTTAAAGAGATTGACTACCTCTTCTCTCTTTCCATTCATACTGAGATATTAGTACACAGAGCACTAACAGGGTTCCTTTTACTACATAAATAATCGGTTCTTAATGTCTGTATTGTAGTCACATGCAACTCTCATATAGGGTGTTACCTAGCAGATAGTGACTATAGTTGCAGTCTATACCCAAATTGTGTATTTGCCTATTTGTGTGTGTATGGCAGGTTGAAGATAGAGACTCATGCCTGAAATCCTAGTCTAAAAGATGGAAAACATCACCACAACTGTACTACAACTCAGTCTCTCCTGAACACTGCAGATATGTCTATGGAAACAAGAGAAAAAGCACACCAAATTAAAGCAACAATGACAAAAAATGTTAAATATCATCATAGACAGGCAGTTCCCATCACAAAAACACAAGGAACAGGAAAATGCAAGACAACTTGTCTCTTCTCAGAGTTACCCATTTCATAATACTGTCTCCAATCAAAATGCTTTTAATATTTTAGACATGGAATTAGTAAATGATTATAAATATTATTAAACTCAAGGAGGGTTTGTATGTTTTCTTTTTCAGGAAATAACACGAGCCACCTGAATAAAATACAGTGTGAAAATATAACTCAGTAAAAAGATAGAAAGATTTTATAAAATAAAAACAAAATGATGATGGAAATGAAAACTACAATAGCTCAGTGAAGGGCTTTACCAACAGAATGGATTGTATGGAAGACAGAGAATAAGGGTAGATGGCTAAGTTGAGGAGTTAAAGGATTCAGTCAAGGCCAAATATAATTCTTTAAAATGTATAAATAGGACACGCAGGAACTTGAGACTCCATAAAAATGAAAAGCCCAGGTATTATAGAGAAAAGGCTCATGTAAAATACATGGCAAATTTTTTAAATGAATGCATAGGAGAAGAATTGCTAAATCTAGGGAAGGAGAAGTCTATTCAGATGTGAGAGGCACAAAGAATTTCAAACAGACAGGATCAGCAAAGAAACCTCCTATGTCATATCCACTAAATGTTCAGAATAAAGAAAGTATGTTGAAATCTGGAAAAGAGAGGGGTCAAGACACATATAGGCAGGCCCATTAGAATAACTAGTTAACATTTCAGTCAAAGTATGAAAGCATGAAATGCTTGAACAGATACCTTTCAAACTCTGAAAAATCACAGTAGCCAACTCACTTTAACATACATAGCAGAAATGTCCATCACCATTGAAAATAAAAACTTTCCATGATAAAATCAGGCTAGAAACATTTATGCCCACCAAAGTAGGCTTGCAGTGGGTACTGAAATATTGAAGGGATAATTTAGTCTGAAGAGAAAGAAAAACACATGCATTAAACTAAAGGCAGTCAAACTAAATCTTATGAAGACACTTATTAAACCAATGAGGACTAAGAAATTCTCAAATACTATGAAATAAAAAAAAATAGCACTGCAATAAACAACATTGCATTATAACTCTGAACATCAATGGTCTCAAGCTCTCAAAAGTCACAGACTAGCAGATTGAATTAGAAATCAGAAGCCTTTTTGCTATCTCCAAGATTGTTTTTATTATTAATTAATTTTGTGAAATGTGAATACTCTTGTCCATCAATATTTGTATTATGGTGCTATATATTTGGTAATGATCCTTTAATATTTGGGGCAGATTTTAAAATACTGTTATTAAACTGGGTATCTTCCTTTGATTTTCATATTTTAAATAAAACCACAGTCATTTATACAAAACCAACAAAAGAAGCATCTGTCCCAGGGCAAACCTTTCAAGGACAGAAGTCAAATTAAAGCACATAAGGTTTTTACATCATTTCTGTGTGCATTTGATGTATAGATCAATATCTAGACAAATTTAATCTTTTATTTTCTGGTAACTTGTGATTATTGAGGAAGAGTTTGAAGTTTTCTCATGGAATGTATATAATGGCATGAAAAATTCCCCAGAGTAATTTATGTTCCTTTCATTTTTACCAAAATGCAAATATTTAGCATGGATGTGAAAGCATTAAAATTATAACTTTGTGTACAAGATGGAAATAATTCACTAAATTTGCCCCCCCTCCTTTTTATACAAATAAAATGTAAAAGTGAAGCTTAAAAAAAAAATAGAAGCATACTTCAACACCAAAAGTAAATGCTATCTTATGGTGAATGCTCAGAAAAGGTATTCTATCCTGAACCTGCGGGACTTAGTCATTTCGTGGGAGCGAGGAGGACCCTTTGTCTGTAATAAATGAAGGGCGGGAGAGAAAGAAAGGAGACCATGAGTTTGCGAGGTTTTGTCATGTACTCACTTTACTTAGGTAAAATGCTCAGTTTTATACATACAGTAAAGGAGAGGGTATGGGGAGGTCAGGGACAGAGAACAAAGACTCCAGGAACGAGGGACATCTGGGCAGGGGAGGATGGCAGCCTTGGAATGTTTGGTGATACATCTCAGGATGCTCGGCACCTTTTTTATTACCCTGAATATTTGTCTAAGATAAGGCTCTGCTGGTCTTGGGGTCAGCCTAGTGTGCAGGAGGAGGCAGTTTGGCTTTTAGCAAGAAGTTAGCTGGTCTTTATGGAGGGAATCACTGAAGGTCTGGCTTCCCACAGTATTCTGAGTTTACAGAAGCAAGAAACAAGTTATTGCTATTCAAACAACTGACAAAATAGACTTCAAACCAGTTCTTGTCAAAAATGTAGAGAGGATTACTTCATTTTGATTCAAGGAATAACCCACCAAGAGGAATTTGCTATATATCTTCACAGATGTGTACACATACACACACACACACACACACACACACACACACACACACACACACACACTCATCCAATTTTATAAAGCAAATTGTCAAATAGTATTGGATTAGAAGCCACAAATTAACCCCACACAGTAATACTGTGTGGCTTCCATACCCATTTTCATCTTTATAATTTGATATGTCTTAATCAGCTCAGCGGCTGGGCCACTTCCTAACCTTCATGCAGATAATCCACCTCCTGCTGATAATCCCGAGTTATTACTTACTAAATCCTATATTCTATCTTGGCTGCCCTGTACCCAGTCAGGTAGCTGTCTTGGGCAGCTTTCCCCCAGCTCTTTTACATGCTTGTTATGCCTCTTGGTTCCAAACACTCTTCAGGTATGGTGCCTCTCCTCTCCTTCTCTTGGCACAGTGGGTCTTCTCTCTCCCTTCTTCTGTCTCAAGCCTGGGAATCCTAAAATTCTTGCCTTTGCGTTGCCCAACAATTGATGCTGGCTTCTTTATTTACCATTCAGAACCAACTGGAGCCAGGATCCCTCAGTGTCTTATGTGCAGACACTCCTGTAAACACACTTGGGGACCAAAATTAATATAATACAAACAGCATCAGGACAAACCCACTATAATCAAAGACTTAATGGTAGACATAAAATATTGAAACTTTTAGAAGAGAGTAGGGAGGATGCTTTAAGATGTCTGTTCAATGTAAGAACATTTGAAAAAAGACTCATTGCCTTTATCAACATGTGACACTTAATGAAAAACCTTCCTCCAACAAAACCCCTTTTTGTACTGCCAAGAAAACTATCAATCAGCTGAACAAGTATCCAGAAAAGGGGGGTATCTTTACCAGATATATATTTGACAGGTTACTGACTAGAATCTACAAAGAACTCAAAAAACAAAATAACAACAAAACAAAACAAAACAAAAAAGCCAAGGAAACAAACAAACTCATCGAAAGATGGGTTTCTTCTTGGCAGAAGGATCACAAGAATTATCTTGGCTAAGAATGATTTACAATATGTTTAGCATCATTAGTTATCAGAGAAATAAAAATTAAAATGAATTTATGATTTATTTTGCCCTAGTCAGATTGGCAAAAATTACAGAAACAAAAGACAACAAACTGGCAAGAATGTAGGCAACACGTTACACTCATGCAATGTTTTTTGGAGACTTAATTGGCAAAGGCACTATGGGAAACATCATAAAGAATTTAGAAGCTATATAACTCGTGGATACGTATCACAAAGATTTTTTTTTACTACAGAAACAAATGCTTATTCTTGTTTAGTGATGCTCTGTCCACAATAGCCAGTGCACAGAAATGACCTACATGTTCATTTATTGCTTAATGGAGACTCAAAATGCTGTAGTTATACACAGTAATTTTACATAGTTCTAAAGAAAAATGAAATCATTAAATTCTAATGTAAATGGATGAAACTAGAAAACATTATGTGCACAGCCAGAATTACCAATGTTTCATGTTCTCACTCACATGTGGATCTTAGCATTGGGTATTTAGATTGGTGTTTAACTTGGAGTAACAAAGAATCAAACAAACAAAAACAAAACAAAAGCTGCAACAAACAAAAAATCAAACAAAACAACAACAGCAACAAAACAAAACAAAACAACCCCCCCCCCCCAAAAGAAACCCTATAGAAATGGCCAATGTTTCAAAGGGAGAATGGGGAAAAAGGTCTTATGAGATGTGTAAAGTAGAACACAGATGGTATAAACAGGAAAGGGGTAAATAAAGGTGTTCAAATGTAGACTGGGATAAGAGATGGGGGAAGGATGACTAATATCAAGAATGTTTGAAAAAATCCAGATGCAAACCTACTTTTTTATAAATCACACAAAATCTCTCCACCTAAATCTTTTAATTCTAGTGCTCTCATATAGAGAGACTGATGGAGTTCTTCAAAAACTCTAACTCACAAAGACCACAGAAACATCCATCACTAAAAACTGCAAGAGGATTTTTATTGATCCACCATGTTGGGGAACCCCCTCTCAGCATGCAGGCCAGAGGAGAGACCCAGAACAAAGAAAGAACACACTTTTATAACCTGTAAGGGGCAGATTTGGGCAACAGGGTAGCTGGCTTATTTTCATTGGTAGAGCAAGTAACCTTTCAGGCATTGGATGGTTTGCATAGTGACTAGGAAACCCTTTCGCCTTGCCCCCATGCTGGGTTATTATGATTTGGTCAGCAAAGCAGTAGTGCATTTTGAACTTATGGGTCAGCTATTAACGTCAGAGCTATTAACATCACAGGGAATTCTAGCAAGGTCAGGGCAGTTTGTCATCTTTGTCAGAATTCAGTGTGGGGCAGGGTAGGGGGATTTCTCTGGGAACTGCTATTTGTTATGGTTATTTTTCTGAGAACAGCTCATTTTGTTTTGGCAGCTGAAGACTTAGTCATTTTGACCACTATGTTTCTGAAAGTCCCTTCAGAGGGGAAGGGGCTAGGCAGTTTTGAACTTATTTTGGATATTACAAGACTAATATTAAAATGGTAACATTTTGAATAATTTTGGTTTATATTAAAATGTGGTTTTTAAGCATGAAATTATTTTACTGATTAAAAATGAAAACTTTTATGTCCCTGATTAGGGATAAAATTTTCCCTTATATTCTGAGAAATAATATAATGATCAGAAGCTGACTGCAGGAAATTCCATCTCCTGAGTGGCAAATGCAGTCTGATTGATGGTAGAAATGTGATCTCTACTTCTTTTTGTCTTTCTCTGTCTCTCTCCCTGTCTGTCTTCCTGTGTCCATGTTGCTGTCTCTGTGTGTGTGTATCTCTGTGTGTGTGTGTGTGTGTGTGTGTGTGTGTCTGTCTGTCTGTCTGTCTGTCTGTCTCTGCTTTGCTTGCTTGCTCACTCACTTGCTCTCTGCCTCCTCTCTCTAGGACAGGCAGGGAGACAAGGGCAATAACTCAGGCTAACCTTGAACTCATGGATCTCACTGTACCTCAGCACCTTAAGCACTGCTATCGCAGGGTGTGTTTTAGGATGAGAACATTTACAAGTGCACATGTGGGCTGAACAAAAAGGTTTTCCTGGATCAATTAGTGAGGCCTACATTTGATATAGGATGGAAGAGTACTGGCATAGCTATGAATATTAACTATGTTTACCGTGAATTGTTTATGAAGTTAAATTTTATTCCATAGTCCTACCTTGAAAATTCCTGAGTGTGAGTTGTTTTATAGAAAACAAAGCATAATTATTTTTAGTGTACATTTTCTATGAAATCAGACTGGTAGCCTGCATGAATCAAGTAGAAATGAACTTTGTTGTTCATCAAATTACTTAGTGAATTCTAAATCCTTTGTTTTATTAAAACATTTCTTAAAGGTAAAGATATAAAATAAACCACATGAAGTACTTGCCTTAGATGATCACCATGTAGTTGGAAAGCAGCAAGTTCCCAAGGAGCACAGTTGCTATGACTGTGTTTGACCGAGTGCTCTCTGTAAATGTAAATGTAAATGTCGCTTTTATTGCTTCAAATGAATGGATGGGATGAGAGCAATACCCAAACTTTATGAATACAGAGCTTGGGCAGAACCCACAGTGTTGCTAACTATTCCTAGGCCTGGAAGGTTATAGCCTCCGTACAATCTAATCTTCTCAAGCTTGGACCTTGAAAGCTTCAGCTTCCAGCCTCTCTCTGCAAATGAAGGCCTAGAATGTTGCAGCCTCCCAGACTTACTGCTGGATAATCTCACCCTTCCTAGATCTTTCTGAACTCTGGCTGCCTGGTTCAACTCAGCTGTTCTGGCTCAACCTCCTCTTCAAGATGACTGATTCAAATTGGCTTCTTTCAGTTTCTGACTGTATTGCTCTGCTTGGAAAGAGTGCCTCTGAACCCTACCAAGTGAACTGAACTTAATTCAACTGCTCTGCCTCAAACTGAACTGAGCACAACAGTGTTCGTCTGAAAGAAACTGAACAGATCTGATCTGATCTGAACTAAACTAGATTGAATTGAATTGAATTCTCTAACCCTCACTGTTCCTCAATTTCCTGTTTCTTTTCATCAAAGGTGGGCATATGCTATCTCTGACTCATTCTGTCAAATCTTTCTCTGATTAGTCACTTTGTACTGTAGAATCCAAAATAAGTTCAAAACCGCCTAGCCCCTTCCCCTCTGAAGGGACTTTCAGAAACATAACGGTCAAAATGACTGAGTCTTCAGCTGCCCAAACAAAATGAACTGTTCTCAGAAAAATAACCATAACAAATAGCAGTTCCCAGAGAAATCCCCCTACCCCACCCCACACTGAATTCCGACAAAGATGACAAACTGCCCTGACCTTGCTAGAATTCCCTGTGATGTTAATAGCTCTGACGTTAATAGCTGACCCATAAGTTCAAAATGTACTACTACTTTGCTGACCAAATCATAATAACCCACCATGGGGGCAAGGCGAAAGGGTTTCTTAATCACTATGCAAACCATCCAATGCCTGAAAGGTTACTTGCTCTACCAATGAAAATAAGCCAGCTACCCTGTTGCCCAAATCTGCCCCTTACATGTTATAAAAGTGTGTTCTTTCTTTGTTCTGGGTCTCTCCTCTGGCCTGTGTGCTGAGAGGGGTTCCCCAACATTTGAATCAATAAAAATTCTCATGCAGTTTGCAGTGATGGCAATTTCTGTGATCTTTGTGAGCGAGGGAGGGTCTTTTGACAGATTCCAACAGTACCATAGAAGTGTCTATATTCCAGCCAGAGGGATTAAAGGTGTTTGGTTTGTCTGTATTCTAGCTGGATCATATCTTTGGATGTTACCCCATGGCAGAGCAACCATACTGGTGGTTTAAAATACCTCTACAGTGCTCTGTGACAAACAAATTTTAGAGATGAAAACAGTTGGTAGCAGTAAAATAGTTTGAAATAAACTTAGACTGAAATATTTAGCTCCATTTATGTAGAATTTAGACAGCTTCACTATTTACCGAGGAACATATACATGCCCCAAATTGGCTCATAATGATAAAAGCAAATGGGGCCACTAAAAATATACTTTAAAATAAGAAAGTTAAACTTTTAACCCAAAGGAGCCAGTATAGATTGCAGTAAATGTTTCCAGATCCTCACAGGGTCAGAGTTTATAGTTTTTCAGTTAAGTAGACTTGCACACCATGCTCAGTGAAGTACTTGGTTACTAAATGCTTTCTTTTCTTGATTAATGTGAAGTTGAATGCACCACCCAAATGGGAAAATCTTGTAAGACACAATATATGTTGTTGTTGGAGGGAGCCATTGTCATTTGTCAAATAGTAATCTCATTTCAGAGGAAGATGAGCTTCCTAAAATGTCACTTTGAGTCTTAGGTTAGGGTTTTGTGGGCAATAAAGACAGAGTGCTTTGCACATCATCCTTTCTTCCCTTCCTTCTTTTTACCTTAACTTTACTAACCATCTTCTTTTTAATTTCTTCTCCTTTCCTCTCCCTCATCCCTTACCTCTTTATAACCCAGGGTGACTTCAAACTCTGTCCTTCAGCCTCTGCCTTCCAAATGTCGGAGATACAGATGTGTATCACCATGCTATGCTGCAAAAATTTTCTTATTGTTTTTGTTGGGGTCCACTGCCCGCAGTGGACGGGGTTCCTGGAGGATTGGCCCGAAGCTGAAATGAAACTAAGGGAGTGGGGGAAGAAAGAAGATCTCCAAGGCTACATGGTTGCTTCTGCTTAGAACGACTGTTTAATGGTGTACAAGCATTTGGGGAAAAAGGAAGGGAAGGCCCGCCTCCAGTCTTCTGCGCAGGCGTTCTGGAGTTCGGCGGGAACCCTGAAATATCGTGACATCTCGCAGGTTGTGCAGGTGGGCTGGTCGAGGGCTGGTCATAGGTGGGCCACTGGTAAGCTGGGCAGAGCTGGGGGATCTGGGAGGCACACAGAACCTGGCTGGGGTGGGGGTTGGGGGGAGCTGGGCTATCTCTTAGCCTAATTAACAAAACAACAGGTGCCATTGGGTGCGGCACGACTCCTGTCATTGCACCAACTATGTTGATGGAGAAGGGACACCACAGTTTTGAAAAATGAAACAAAATTTTGTTAACATTTTTATTAGAGAAGAGAAAAGCTATTTCTTGTTCCTCCTACATGCAAGCTTAACCAGAGTTCATTAAGATTAATTTTGGAATTTCCACAATAGGAAGGTGGTGACTGGGAAACTGAGTCAGTTCACATGCTTAAGTAAGAGTAGAGTGTACACTTCATAGCTATCCATTCCATGGCAGAATGTTGGCCTGCAGTAGATACTGATGAGGGAATTCACACACTGTTGCAGAATATCCCATTTCTTATCTCCCAAACACTCATTGAAGAACAAGTTTGTAAGAATTTCGTAGCCTCCATGTCAGTGAATATGTGCATGTGGTTTCCAGTTATTTATACTAAGCATTAGAAATAAATATTTACATATATTCAAAGTCAATGCTTACATAGCCCATCCAAGGGTCCTTTGAAGAGCCAGTTTTAATCAAGAAGCTTTCTTTTAGATGTATTTAGGACTCATGAAACAACTTATTATAATTTAGAGACCTCGACGTAAAATATACACATGATAGATGAAAAATATTAAAATAGTATAACTTATTAAATCCCTTAACTTATGTTATTGTCACCAATAAATTCTTCATATGCTAAAATTCAGCACTGCTGAGTATAATCTTTGTATGTTTTTCAAATGACAAGTATTTCAAAATGCTTATAGACATTTCTAATGAATTGACATTCTCTCAGGTAGTGATTGGATCTTAGAATCATTATATGATGTCTCATGAGAATATATAAGACATATGTCTAATATGAGGCTTGTAAATGAAGGAACATATTTTCCACCCCATCAGCAATGCGGATTGACAGCTCTGTTGCACCTTCCTAGTACCCAAGCACACAAAACATAGGGAATCATTGACCCTTCTCCTTACTAAAAAATCCACTGTACATGAATTACCTGCTTTCTAGGAAAAATAATCATTTTTTCCCTAGGAGATTATAGCTTAGAGGAAACTGCTATAAACATCATTTTGTCTGGCAAGATAATCACATACAGAGAACATCTTAGCTTTCAGGCCAGAGCCTCATCTTTAGGTTATAAGGTGACCATGTGATCTAAAAATAATGTTTACTTTGTGATAACAAATGGGAAAACTATGGATTTAGATGGTCTTAATCTTTTCTTTTTTATATTACAGTATAGAATAGTTTAGGTTGAACATACAGTTTTACAAAATCAGATTTAGAATTTTTTATGTGACATGGCTCTGTCCATATAGTGCAGTAATGAATTTATGTTTTCCATATACTCAACATAAAACAAATTGAATGGTTACTTTTACAAAGTATTACTGTGTATAATTATATCCAGCTTTGCTGAGATGTATCACTAGAGAGGTAAACAATCTAACCATTGGATTGGGCTTGGGGGTCCCCAATGGAGGAGTTGGAGAAGGAACTGAAGGAGCAAATCCATGGAGGAAGCAACAGTGTCAACAGGCCAGAGTGTCCCCCCATTCCCAGGGTGTGCCCCATCCCCAGAGTGTCCCCCATCCTCAGAGCTCTCAGCACTGGACCACCAGCCAAAGAATACACATGGCACTGGCCCATATATGGCAGAGGATGGGCTTGTTGATCATCAGTGGGAGGAGAGGCCCTTGGGCTTGAGGGTATTCAGTGCCCCAGTGTAGTGGAATGCCAGGGCAGGAGGACAGGAATGGGAGGGTAGGGGAGCACCCTCATAGAGACAGGGGGAGAAGGGTTGGGATAGGGGGTTTCTGAAGGGGAGTTGTGGAAACACATTTGAAATATAAATTAAAAAAAATCTTATTAAAAATAAAACAAAAACCAATTCATTTGTAGCATCTGTATATTTTTATTAGTTTTTCAGATAATAATGATTTTTTTAATGTATGAAAATTTTAATGGTTCATCTCAACTATAACAGGTGATGGGTTTCCAAGTTAAAGAGGAAAGTGTTCATTACACTTCTAGATTATGATCCACTATTGGAGGAAGTCAGGAGAGGAATTCAAGCAGGATTGGAACCTGGCGGCAGGAGCTGATGCAGAGACAATGGAGGGTGTGCTGCTTATTGGCTTGCTTTCCATGACTTGCTCAGCTTTCTGTCTTTGGTTTCTCAAGGTTTTTAGTGTAGAAGCATCTCAGTTGGATTTTTTCCATAGATACTTTATAGTTAATCTTCTTGGGCATTAATCTTCAGATTTCCTTCTCAACCACTGATTTAAAGGGAGGTTACTGATCTTTATTGATGTTGTGTCATAAGAATCTACTGAAAGTGTTTATCAAATATAAGAGTTTTCTGATGGATTACTATCTGCCAATAGGGATAATTTGACTTCTTTCATATTTATATCTCTTTTATTTCTTACTCTTATCTTATTAGTAAAGCTAAAATTTTATGTAATATCCTGAATAAATGTAGGGAGAATAGTTTCCATTGACTCATCATTAATTTAATTTTTTCTTTATTTAGTATAATAGTGGCTATGTATTTTTTTATATAATTGTACACAGGCATGCACACACACATACATACATATACACATATGTGCACACATACACACACACAGTAAGCATCATTACACACAATTTACCACTTAAACTTTATTCACCATTGTCAATACTCTTGCATATCTCTCAGTAGTTAATGCTAATACACTGTTACTGAATGTATCACAAATTACATCTGTAGACATGGAGAAACCCTGTTACTGAACAGCTACAGACATGTAGTAATCAATATGCTATTCATCTGAATCCTCATCCTACTGGATGGCTTCCAGTACTGAAAGGTGTTATGCACAACATTGGAGGAGAAAAGGAAATATTCTTAAAATGTGAACATTTCAAGCTGTAAAGATGACTGGCATTGGAAGATGTGCCCAC
>LR749491.1:967076-1021567 GCA_902729485.2 Mus minutoides | reverse complement strand
CCACTGATGGCCAACTAGGCCATCCTCTTCTATATATGCAGCTAGAGACACGAGCCCAGGGGGTTCTAGTTAGTTCATGGTTGTTCTTCCACCTATAGGGTTGAAGACCCCTTTAGCTCCTTGGGTACTTTCTCTAGCTCCTTCTTCCTTGGGAACCCTGTGTTCCATCTAAAAGCTGACCGTGAGCTTCCACCTCCATATAACTCATCATTCTAAATACAAATTAATACATCTCTCATTAGAGAAGCTTCTATTTGCAGTTGGTGGTGATTCCATGAAGACCTACACGTGGGTAAGATTCAGAGCAAAAAAAAATAGTCTTGATGAGTTTGCAAAAGTAAAGAAGAGAACATAACACAATATTGGCTGGATAAAGAAGAGGGTTGAGCCGGGCGTGGTGGCGCACGCCTTTAATCCCAGCACTTGGGAGGCAGAGGCAGGCGGATTTCTGAGTTCGAGGCCAGCCTGATCTACAAAGTGAGTTCCAGGACAGCCAGGGCTACACAGAGAAACCCTGTCTCGAAAAACCAAAAAAAAAAAAAAAAAAAAAAAAAAAGAAGAGGGTTGAGGCTGGGAAGAGTTGTGGGAGGATGAGTGAATATTGTGAATATTATTAAAACATGAATCAGATTTTCAAAGAACTTATAATTTTTTTTAAAGGAAAGCTTAAGAATGAAGTACAAAATTTTTCAAGATTTAATTTACTCTGGATACTTTAGTTGAAGTCTGTGTTAGCAAATATTTATTCTGTGTAATCATGAAGCATTATCATCTCAACAATGTTACAAACATGAAGTGGAAATATCTAGTTTGTTTTGGAAAGTTAGTCATGTCAAATGATGTTTTGCTGGGGCAGACAGGTGAAAGGATGGCTCGCTAAAGCAAACACATAAAAAAATGTTTTCCTGAAGTAGACACAGATAAAAGGATGTTTTGATATAGCAAACATGTGAAAGAATCCTGTGATGAAGGAGTATAAATATGACCACACAGACAGTGGGAGAGGAGCACTGTGCAGTTCCCTAACAACACACATATACTGGTTCACTTTTCATAGTGTGGTTGAGCTTAACTTGTGGTAGGGGCAACATTGAGAGGCACTTGCCAAAGAATTGCTATTGAGGTTCCTGTAGCAGCTTGCCATGGAATCTCAGGCTGTTTGACTAGCTTTATGGTTTCTCCAGGATTGAAGTACTGCTGCTGGTTTATGTCTGGTGTTTGCTTGCAGAAAGGACTGGATTGTAGCTGCCGGTTTTTGTGTGATATTGACCTGCCTAGAGGACTGGTGTGAAGTTGCTGAGTTGTATTTCATGGTTGTTATGGAACAGAACTGTTGAGAAAGAAGATCAAGTTTGCCCCCAAAGAACTATTGCTGGACAGAACCTCTTCCTCCCAGTTCCTAATAACTTTGTTTTCCATTACCTCTGCTGAGTGAGGGGCTAGAGGAGAGGTTGAACATTTATTAAAAGTAGATTGCAAAAAATTTATGCCTACACAAACATGTCACCATTTTAGAAAGCCAAATTTATTGCATATTAAACATGAGTTACTTGGCATCCACCTCTTTGGTTTGACTAAAAGCACTTTGTTCATTTAAATAAAAGTTAATAACTGCAAATGGAGAATGTATAATGGTGAGTGCTGCTGATTTTCATATTTCTTCTGCTTGAAGCCCTTCACAGACTTGGCTTAATTACTTTTATTGTTATCTTGTCAGACAACTGTGTATGCCCTTACATTATAAGTAATGAAGTGCCTCTAATTAGTGAAGTAACTTGTTTAAAATCAGTTAGAAAGCACTAAGTACTAACTAGTGGCCAAATGTAGCAAACGTGAAGTAAGTGTCCTTATGTATCATTTACTGTCTCTAGAGAAAGAGATACAAACCACTGAACTGATACATAGCAATATAATACTATAAAATGTATACTAAGTGCATATTTTAAAAATTAGTTTGACAGCCAAAAACCTTAATAGGGATTTAGAGGGAATGCATTCAGGGAAAGCTTCTCATACCTTCTCTAATATCCTCATCTAGTATACATGGAATGGGACTTGATATTGTATGTTTAATAGATACTTTAATATTCCTCTTACGGGACCTTTGAAGACCACATTTTGGTGATAAACAATGAACATATCAAAGAGGAATTTTTATAGAATGTTTTCACTTTTATATTCCATATCTAATAACTAAGACATGGAATCATGTCTATGTGTCCCTCAACTGATGGACAAAATACGTACCATATTCACAATAGAATATTATTCATCTCATACCCTATAAGTTTAACATATTAGCAAAATACATGGTATTGGAGGACATTGTGTAAGGTGAAATAGGCCATGTAGAAAAAGAAAAGTACCACTAATGAGGGGAGAATACATCAGCAAATTTGATATTTAAATTGATCAATTTGTGGAATGCACATGTGGCTCAGTGGGAGAGGACCTGCCTAGCATACTAAGCATTCTAAATCTTACCCATCCTAAAAAAAAAAGAAAACTATTCATGTCCACTAATGCATAGATTGTGTTTAGTATAATAATCCATTTTTATTCTTATAAATTTATACCTGGTAACTGGCCCTGGAAATTATGACTTAATCCAAGCACAGATAGAAACTTGAATAAAATAGAAAGCCATTGTTGAATTTTCTGGAGTGTTACCCATGTTGTAAAGATGAGGAGAGGGGTTAAGATGTCAATAGCACAGAAAGAAAAGAAATAATTAGAGAAATTAAAATTAACACTGCTTTGAGATCTTTCTCTTACTGTAGTCAGATTGAGTAAGATCAAGAAAAAAAGTGACAGAAAATCTTGGCAAGGATGTAGGCAAAGGGGTATTTTCACTTACTATTGGTGTGATTGCAAACGGATGTGTCCATTGTGACAATCAATGTAGAGAAGCCTCCCAAAGATAAAATAGGGCACCAGGGAGTTAAGGCTGTTTCACAGCCCTCTGTAAACAAATCCAAACAGGAGAGAGCTGGTCTCCCAGGAGTGATCTCACTCGTAAACTCAGAGGTGAGATTGCCAATAACTGTTCAAAGCAGGACTTGCCAGTAGCACACAGGGCACAGGAACAGTGGAGCAGCTGAGACAGAATCCATCCAATCTCCTTCTGCACATAGGAGCTAAGGCTATTCAACAGGCCTCCACACCCAAACCCTACCCAAGAGAGAGCTGGTATTGCCAGGAGTGCTGCCACAGGCTTACAGTCCCACAGGAGGGACAAGCTCCAGCCAGAGACAGCAAGAACAACTAATGCCAGAGATAACCAGTTGGCGAGAGGCAAGCACAAGAACCTTACCAACAGAAACTGATGTTACTTGACATCATCAGAACCCAGTTCTCCCTACACAGAAAGTCTTGAACACTTCAAAACACTGGAAAAGCAAGACTCAGATTTAAAACCAAATCTCATGATGCTGGTAGAAGACTTTAAGAAGGACATAAATAACTTCCTTAAGGAAATACAGAAGAACACGAGTAAATAGGTAGAAGTCCTTAAAGAGGAAACACAAAAATCTCTTAAAGAATTACAGGAAAACACAACCAAAAAGGGGAAAGAATTGAACAAAACTATCCAGGATCTGAAAATTGAAAGAGAAACACTAAAGAAATAAAAATGGGAGACAACTCTGGGAGATAGAAAACCTGGGAAGGATATGAGGAGACATAGATGCAAGCATCACCAACAGAATGCAAGAGATAGAAAATACCACAGTAAACATTGACACAACAGTCAAAGAAAATGCAAAGTGCAAAAAGCTTCTAAGCCAAAACATTCAGGACACAATGAGAAGACCAAACCTAAGGATAATAGGTATAGAGGAGAGTGAAGATTCCCAACTTAAAGGGTCAGTAAATATCTTCAACAAAATTAAGAAGAAAACTTCCCTAACCTAAAAAAAAAAAGATGCCCATGAACATACAAGAAGCCTACTGAACACCAAATAGACAGGAACAGAACAGAAATTCCTCCTGTCACATAATAATCAAAACACAAAATGCACAAAACAAAGAAAGAGTATTAAAAGCAGTAAGGGAGAAAAGGTCTAGTAACATATAAAGGCAGACCTATTAGAATTACACCTGACTTATCACCAGAGACTGTAAAAGCCAGAAAATCATGAGCAGATGTCATACAGAATCCAAGAGAACACAGATGTCAGACAAGGCTACTATACCCAGCAAAACTCTTAACTACCATAGATGGAGAAACCAAGATATTGCAAGACAAAAACATATTTGTACAATATCTTTCCACAAATCCAGCCCTTTAAAGGACAATAAATGGAAAACTCCAACACAGGGAATGAAACTATACCCTAGAAAAACCAAGAAAGCAATCTTTCAACAAACTTAAAAGAAGATAGCTGCAAGAACAGATCTCAATTCTAACATCAAAAATAACAGGAAGCAACAATCACTTTTCCTTAATATCTCTTAATATAAGTGGACTCAATTCCCCAGTAAAAAGACATAGACTAACAGAGTGGATATGTAAACAGAACCCAACATTTTGCTGAATATAGGACACCCACCTTACTACCTCAGATACTACCTCAGAGTAAATGGCTGGAAAATAATTTTCCAAACAAATGGTCCCAAGAAACAAGCTGGAGTAGCTATTCTAATATTGGATAAAATCAAATTTCAACCCAAAGTTATCAAAAAAAAAAAAAGATAAGGAAGGACACTTAATACTCATCAAAGGTAAAATCTACCAAGATGATCTCTCAATTCTGAACATCTATGCTCCAAATGCAAGGACACCCACATTTATAAAAGAAAGTTTACTAAAACTCAAAGCACACACTGCACCTCACACAATAATAGTGGGAGACTTCAACACCATACTCTTATCAATGGACAGATCATGAAAACAGACACTAAATAGAGATACAGTGAAACTGACATAATTTATGAACCAAATAGATTTAACATATATCTAAAACATTTCATCCTAAAACAAAAGAATATACCTTTTCTTAGCACATCATGGTACCTTCTCCAAAACTGACCATGTAATTGGTCACAAAACAGGTCTCATCAGATACAAGAAGATTGAAACAATTTCATGCATCCTACCAGATTACCAGAGACTAAGGCTGGCCTTCAATAACAACCAAAACAATAGAAAGACCATATACACGTGGAAGCTGAATAACACTCTACTCAATGATAACTTTGTCAAGGGAGAAATAAAGAAAGAAATTAAAGACTTTTAACAATTCAATGAAAATAAAGGCACAACATACCCAAACTTATGGGATACAATGAAAACAGTGCTAAGAGGAAAACTCATAGCTCCGAGTTCCTCCAAAAAGAAACTGGAGAGAACACACCCTAGCAGCTTGACAGCATATCAAAATGCTGTAAAACAAAAAGAAGCAAATATACCCAAAAGGAGTAGATGGTAGGAAATAAACTCAGGTAGGAAATTATCCAAGTAGGAATAAAAAGAACTATAAAAAGAATCAGTGAAGCCAGGAGCTGGTTTTTTGAGAAAATCAACAAGATAGATGAACCCTTAGCCAGACTAACCAGGGGGCACAGAGACAGTATCCAAATTAACAAACTCAGAAATGAAAATGAGACATGTTGGGGTCCACCGCCTGCGTGAAGCCTGAAGTACTGTGGGATGTCCCAGCTGTAGGCAGGTGAACTGGGTGGAGCCAAGGTCTAGGGCGCTCTGGAATGTCTCAGCAGGATGCATGTCCCATCCCAGGAGAGGGGCACAGCAACAGACAGCAGGGCACCAGAGTAGCTCAGGTGTGATTTAGCAAGACAATGAAAGCTACACCTCATGTGGCTTCCTATGGCTGGTCTGCACATAGCCTGGAGCAGGCTGGTGGAGGAGAGATGTTATAGAGATATATTTTCTTTTTGATATTTATATTATTATATACTATATAAATTAGAAATTTAAATATGAATCTGAGAGAAAACCAAGTAAATAACGTTCATAAGAGTGAACCATGGTTTTGCTCATCCTATGATTATATAGCTACATAACTTAAAATAAACCTGTGGTACAACCCACAGTTAAGTGTGAAAAAAAAAAGAAAATAAGAAAAGGGAGAAATAACAACAGAAAGTGAGGAAATCCAAAAAAATCTTCAGATCCTACTACCAGAGCATATACTCAACAAAACAGGGAAATGTGGATGAAATGAAGAATTTTCTAGATAGATACAAGGTACCAAAGTTAAATCAGGATAAGATAAGCCATCAAAACATTCCCATAACTCCTAAAGACATAGAAACACTCATTAATAGTCTTCCAACCAAGGATCCCAGGACCATATCAGTTTAGTGTACAGTTTTATCAGATCTTCAAAGAAGACCTAATACCAATACTTTTCAAACCACAAAACCAACGCAGAAAGAAATCTACCTAATTCATTCTAGGAAGCCACAATTATATTTATACCTAAACCTCACAAAGACCTAAATCAGGGACTAGACAAGGCTGTCCACTCTCTCCCGCCCTACGTATTCAATATAGTACTAGAAGTCCTAGACAGAGCAATTAGAGAACAAAAGGAGGTCAAAGGGATACAAATTGGAAAGGAAGAAGTCAAACTATCACTATTTGCAAATGATATGATATTATATTTAAGTGACCCAAAAAATTCCACCAGAGTATTCCTAAACCTGATAAACAAATTCAGCAAAGTGGCTGGATATAAAATTAACTCAAACAAATCAGTGGCTTTCCTCTACTCAAAGGATGAACAAGATGAGAAACTATGGAATGAGACATTTCACAATAGTCATGAATAATATGAAATTACATGGTATGACTCTAACCAAGCAAGTGAAAAATTTGTATAACAAGAACTTTAAGTGTCTGAAAAAGAAATTGAAGATCCCAGAAGATGGAAAGACCTCCCATGATCATGGATTGACCAGATTATTATAGTAAAAATTTTGGTCTTGCCGAAAGCAATCTACAGATTCAATGCAATCCCTATCAAAATTCCAACTCAATTCTTCACAGAGTTAGAAAGAGCAATTTTCAAATTCATCTGGAATAACAAAAAACACAGGATAGGGAAAACTCTGCTCAACAATAAAAGAACTTCTGGGGGAATCAGCATCCCAGACCACTATAGAGCAATAGCGATAAAAACTGAATAGTATTGGTACAGAGACAGGCAGGTAGATCAATGGAACAGAATTGAAGACCCAGAAATGAACCCACACACCAATGGTCACTTGATCTTTGAGAAAGGAGCTAAAACCATCCAGTGGAAAAAAAGACAGCATTTTCAAGAAATGGTTTGGCTCAACTTGCAGTTAGCATGTAGAAGAATGAAAATTGATCCATTCTTATCTCCTTATATAAAGCTCAAATCCAAGTGGATCAAGGACCTCCACATAAAACCAGATACACTGAAACTATCAGAAAAAAAGTGGGGAAGAGCCTTGAGCACATGGGCACAGGGGAAAATTTCCAGAACAGAACACCAGTAGCTTATGCTGTAAGATAAATTATTGACAAATGGGGCCTCATAAAATTGCAAAGCTTTTGTAAGGCAAAGCACACTGTCAATAGGACAAAATGGCAACCAATAGATTGGGAAATGACCTTTACCAACCCTTCATCTGGTAGAGAGCTAATATTTTATATATATATATATATATATATATATATATATATATATATATATATATATATATATATATATATATATATAATTCCAGAGTTTAGACTTCAGAGATCCAAATAACCCTAATAAAAATGGGGTACAGCAGGGTGATGGTGGCTCACGATTTTAATCCCAGCACTAGGGAGGCAGAGACAGGTGAATTTCTGAGTACAAGGCCAGACTGGTCTACAAAGTTTGTTCCAGGACAGCCAAGGCTACACAGAGTAACCTTGTCTCAAAAAACAAACAAACAAACAAACGCAAACAAACAAAGAGTACAGAGCTAAGTAAAGAATTCTCAACATTTTGAGGAATACTGATTTGCTGAGAAGCACCTAAAATTTTTTTCAACATCCTTAGTCATTAGGAAAATACAAATCAAAACAGCCCTGAGATTCCACATTCCTCCAATGCTGGTGGGATTGTAAGCTGGTACAACCACTCTAGAAATCAGTCTGGCATTTCCTCAGAAATCTGGACATAGTACTACCAGAGGGCCCAGCTATGCCACCCCTGGGCATGTAACTGAAGTTACTCCAACATGTAATAAGGACACATACTCCACTATGTTCTTAGCAGCCTTATTTATAACAGTCAGAAGCTGGAAAGAACCCAGATGTCCCTCAACAGAGGAATGGATACAGAAAATATGGTAAATGTGCACAATGGAGTACTACTCAGCTGTTTAAAAACAATGAATTTATGAAATTCTTAGGCAAATGGATGGACCCAGAAAATATCATCCTAAGTGAGGTAACCCAATCACAAAAGAACATACATGGTATTTAATCACTGATAAGTGGATATTAACCCAAAAGCTCAGAATACTAAAGATACACAAACCATATACCACATGAAGCTCAAGAAGAGCAAAGTGTGGATAATTTTTTCCTTCTTAGAAGGGGCAACAGTATACCCATGGGTGTAGATACAGAGACAAAGTGTGGAACAGAGACTGAAAGAAAAGCCTTCCAGAGACTTCTCCACCTTGTGATCCATCCTATATACAATTACCAAACTCAGACCCTATCTGAATGCTAAGAACTTCATAGTGAGAAGAGCCTGATAGAGCTGCCTCGAGAGGCTGTGCCAATGCCTGACAAATACAGAGGTGAATGCTCACAGTCAGTGTCAACCATTGGACTGAGTACAGAGTCCCCAGTGGAGGATCTAGTGAAAGAACCCAAGGAGATGAAGAGTTTTGCAGCCCCATAGGAATAGCAACAATATGAACCAACCAATATCCCCAGAGCTTCTAGGGACTAAACCACCAACGAAAAAGTGCACATGGAAGGACCCATGGGTTCAACCGCATTTGTAGGAAAGGATGGCATTGTTGGACATCATTGGGATGAGTGGGCCTTGGTCCTGTGAAGGCTCTATATAGGGGAATGGCAGGACATGGAAGTAGGAGAGGGTTGGTTGCTGAGCAGTTGGGGGGGGAGGATGGGATAAGGGATTTTGGGGGTGAAACCAAGAAAGGGGATAACATTTGAAATGTTAATATGAAAATATCTTTAAAAAATCAAAGAAAAAGATATAATAGAACCTAGATGTACCATATCTTGGCAGATCCCAATGGGCTTGCATTCTCTTCTAAAGGTACTGTTGTAATAAAGTTAGTTGTTGTTGTATTCACAATAGCTAGTAAATGAGAACAGCCCAAATATCCTTCAATTGAGAAATAGGTAAAGAAAATGTAGTACATACACAGAATACAAATCTATTTAACTGAATAAAATATAATGATGAAAATTTTCGGTAAATAGATGAAACTAGTAAATACTATGCTAAATGTGTAAGACAGATCCAGTAAGACAATCGTATCATGGTCCCTATTAAGTCTGTCTCTATATTTTACAGGGAAGTTATATTCATGAATAGCTAAACAATATGATAGACTAAACTAGACCTCAATAATAGATCACGCCATTTGATCTCCCAATATGGATGGTAGAAATCTTACAAGATGATGCCCCTAGGTGTGGAGCTACAGGCAGTTAACAGCTACTTGAGTGGGATTAATGTTTTCCAGGGGTGAACTTTCTGATAGGTTATTTAATCCTGAAAGGTTAGCCATCAATACATATACATATCAGAAAAATTAACTGTATTGGGCAGGGTAAACATGTACATACCTTTTAAAAATAATAATTTTTAAAGAAATTTATGAATTTTAAAGTGTGAGGGAGCTGGGAGGGGTTGGAAGGAGAGAGAAAGTAGAAGGCAACAACAGATGTGAATAGAGCTGTCAAAAGAAAAAGAAAAACAAATCAGGATTGTATGAGGTTGGGTATTCATGGAACAGCTAGTCTGAAAAGACATGATACATTGTGAATGGAATCAAAACAACATGTATAAAATTATTGAAGAATTGACAAAAGCATCTCAAAATTAAAATAAAGATAAATTGGGATGGAACATGCAATAAATATTTACACAACATATAATAAAAATAAAACATAGTATTTGGCATCAGAGGCTGTTAGGTAGAGGATCTGAGAAGACATTTTAGCCATCTATAGAGGATGCTTGATAGTGAAATTGGAAGTACTGGCCTTTAAGAATGAATGACTTCAGTAAATACATGTGACATTTATATGTGAGGTGATATGATATTCTGAAAATGTCTCATATTCTAAGAGACTGGAACTTTTGGCTGAACCTCACAGCCAAAACATAAAACTACTAGCTTCTTGTATACTCAAACTGTTTAAAAAATCAACTAAGAACGTGCCGTGGATTCTCATGAAATCTACTTTTAAAAACAAAACTAATACATATCTGTAATCTCAAATTTTGTACTCCTCCATGTACCCAATGGAAGTAGTGCATCATTTGCCTAAAGCAGCTAATAAAGAAGTTGGAACTTCTAAACGTCCTAAAATTTATTACACAGAGTGAAAGCAGCCATTTATGCTCTTTGGCTGATAAACAATGATACCACATTTTTAGCCATGGAACATAGAGATGTCAAGATGGCAATTTCCTAGAAGCTTCATCCCTACTGGCAAGCCTGTGTGGTGCTGGAAAGTGCTATACACATTGCCAGAGGAAGAAAGTAAACCTTGATCTCACACTGATGTGACCCTGCAATAAGAACTTATCATCAACCTGTGAGATTCTGCAAGCAAGGGCTGCAAAAATAGACTATGTTGTTTTGGGGTCTCTTGGATTCTCCTAACCAAGAATGTGAAAAGGAAGTTCTTATAATCTGTGTTGGATTCTGTTAAATGGTCTATGGCTCTTGGGGAGAAAAAACATTGTCATAAAAGTACCTTAATTTCGAATTCCCATTTTTCTTAGTTAGGGTATATTATGTTGTCTTTCATGTATATACAATTTTAGTTAGTGTACATTACTTACTCTTTTTAAAAAGATTGATTTTTATTTATATGTATGTGCATGTGTGTACCTACAGAAGCAAGAAGAGGGTATTAGATAGCCTCTAACGTGAATTAAAGGCAGTTGGGAGCAACTGCACTTGAGTGCTGGACACCAAACTCTTGTCCTCCAAAAAATCATCAGATGCCTTTAATCACTGTATTATATCTCCTATCATCTCTACAATCCTATACTTTACTTCTGCAAAGATGAACGTCTACTCTGATGTCTACTCAATTTCAATGCTGTGTTGTATTTGGCATTTCCCAATTATGAATTGCAGCGTGAAATTATTACACTATTTTTGTGTATACTTTTTCAGATTACAGATATAACAAAAATATAATATTAAAACTTTTAAAAAATCATTGGTGGAATGTTGGAATCTAGAAGATAGAGAGAGAGAGAGAGAGGACCTCCTAGTGCTTAACTGTGTCAGCAATGGCAGACATCTGAGTGAAACTTTTTCCTATGGATCTCCAACATAGTTTGTTATGCTGTCATGCCATTTGTAACATTCTGCAGGGGGAAAACCAAGCAGCTAGCAAGCTCCCCAACTTGTCTGAGGCTTTAAGAACCTGGTTTTAGATTTGAGTCCATCTCATTAATGCTGCCAATGCTTCCTTGCTTTTTTGGAAATTGTCTCTCTGTTCATCAGTGTATTTCAGAGGAAGTGTCTGTGGAGGCACTGTGGGGACACTGCACATAGGTAGAACAATGTAATGTATATACAAATATACATTACAATATCAGGCAGTGCTCTTCTTCAACCAGTGAACTGATGGGAAGGATCATCATCAGCCTAGCCTGGTCTCAGGTGGACCATTAAGAAGGCCGGGTAATGAAATGCAGTGTAATAAATGGGACTCATCGTGCCATTTGTAACATTCTTTATAGCAGCACTTGAAATTAAATATATTCTTTATAGCCATGCTTATACTGTACTTTTATTCAAGTACTTATTTTGAGATCTTTGGGGAGCAGCTCTTGCAGTCATTGAGAAAGTTATCCAAGGAGACAAAGCACAAATAAGTCAGTAAACGATAATATTGACATGTGTTTATAGTTTACAATGATCTAACAGGACAATCCTCAAAAATAATTAATAATTTGTCAGCTAGAAAATAGCTACTTTCTTCATTTGTATGTAGAGCCAAACTCTCTTTTCACAGCAAGAGGGAGTAGCGTGTAAGCACACCCAAATTCAGATGACTGGAAGAGTTACCTGAGTACAGAGATATATTTTAGTGACTTTCTCCTCTGAGCATGACAATTTTATCACTAACTAGAAAATTGAAATATAGTATGAATGATGGCAAATAGACTGGATGGTTTGTCACTTTAATCCCAAAATGGTCATATAAGAAAATAACAGTTCCAATTCCCCCTCTCAACTTGATATAGCTTTCCTTTTAGTGTGACACATGACTTTTTGTAAAGTTCTCTTACATAATTTTTTTATTGCTTGTTTTTCTAAAAGCTTGGGTTATATTTGAATCTCATGTAGTCAGTTTGCCAACCAATCCACAATACACCAAATCAAAAGAATTAATAAATAAAAATATAGACAAAACTCAACAGTAAGTTCTTTTTTTGTGACTAAAATGCCCTGTTTTAGATGTTAAAACTCATCAAATTATATACTTAACTATGAGAGTATACAGAGTGAAGACGTTGCATTTGGGTCTGGAGTTGTTCAGAGCTTCATCAGTCTCTATCAAGTTTTCTATTTTTTTTTTTTTTTTTGTAAATTAAAGGGTTTTATTTTAAAAAGACTGGCCAGGACCAAACCAGAGAAAGTTCTCTAGGTAAGCTCTACATATTCTTAGCCAAAGGATTTTTAGGGCAAAAATCATAAAATTTGATCAACACATATTCTGTCTGGGTGCTGGTAAAGCTTGATTTTGTAACAGATGTCTAGCAGGTGCCTTAGCCATCCAAGGAAGTATTCTATACAAAAGTGAAGCTTACCCATTAACTTGTTTAATCTTGTGACCCACTACTGAGTAGGAATAGCTGAGACAGTGGAACATTTTACAACAATCAGCATTTTTTCAGAGTGCCTTATTTATTTATTTACATACCTATTGCCTAACTATACAAGGAAGTGGTCCATCTATGGCCAGCTGAAACGTTATAATCAAGATAGAAGCAACTTTCTAATGTACATACAAATTAAAAAATAACTAAGATTAGTGTCATCCATCCCAGAAGATGATAGGTGATACCCAGGCATGAATTAGGAATGGCTAGACTCTTCAGGTGATAACTCTTCAGGGAGAGTTGGAGAGCAGCTACAACACAAGGAGCCTGACCAGATTTCACAATTGGTCCAGTAGCAAAGCAAGGAAAGGAAACTTTCAGTGGCACAACAAAGGAGAGAGAGAGAGAGAGAGAGAGAGAGAGAGAGAGAGAGAGAGAGAGACAGAGACAGAGACAGAGACAGAGACAGAGACAGACAGAGAGAGACAGAGAGAGAGAGACAGAGAGAGACAGAGACAGAGAGAGACAGAGAGACAGAGAGATACAGAGATACAGAGATACAGAGATACAGAGATACAGAGATACAGAGAGGCAGAGAGGCAGAGAGGCAGAGAGGCAGGGGAAGGAAAGTAGAGAGGTATGAGGAGGGGGGAGATAGAAGAAGAGAGATAGTGATGCCAAAGGGGCTTCACTCAAAGACAAAGGTATATATATGTTCTGGCATACAGAACGAACACTTTGAATCAAACCATACATTTCCATGAAGTAGAAACTTGGTGTAAGCTATGGGCCAAAGTGGACTCTACAGAATGTACCTGATTCCTGGCTCTTCCATAAGACAGGCCTGGCACCAGCATTCAGATGAGGACCACACATGGTTTTGCCATGTGCTGGCATGAAATAGCCTAACAGCTTTGCACCTCCACTATTTTACTTTCAAAGGAAGGTTTTATTCTTCTGAGAGTTTCATAAGTGAGTCCTGTAATTATAACATTTTCATCCTACTTTTCCTTCCTTCTTACTCCTCCCACACTCTACTGGAAGCCATAATATACATGCAGAGGAACTGGTGCAGATTCGCACAGGAAAAAAGCCATAGAGAGTCAGAAGGAGAAGTCAGGACAGTGGATAGAGAGACACACAGGAAATCAAAGGGAGGGACATTCAGTTTGAAGAATTTTTGAGGTGGTGTGAACAAGAAAAGCTTCTTTTTGGGATGCTGGTTAAGGAGGAAGGTCAGCTGGGTACTTTCTCTGCCTCTCTTAGCTAGCAGCCTTTCACCCAAGCATCTGCCTCCAGAGTCTTCATTGCTAAAATCTAACACTTGAGATTTTGTTAAAATACAACATCCATCTATTTACTTGTGAAAATGTCATGATTTCATCCTTTTAAAACAACTGAGTATTCTTCATTGTATAAATGTACCACATTGTCTTTATCCATTCATTTGTTAAGGGGCATCTAGATTGTTTCTAATCTCTATCTGTAATAATTAGAACAGCAATGAACATGCTTGAGCAAATGTCTTTGTCATAAGGTGAAGCATTCTTTGGGTATATATCCAATGGTATTATAGCTGGACCTTGAGTTAGCTCAGTTCTCATCTTTCTAATGAACTGATTTCCATGGTTGCTGTACATATTTTCACTTCTACCAGCCATGTTCTCCTTTCTACTTCCTTGTCAGCATGAGCTATCATTGTGTACTTGATCTTGACCATTCTGATGGGTATAAGATGAGATTTCAAAGTAGTTTAGATTTGCATTTCCCTGATATCTAAGGATGTTTAACGTTTCTTTCAGTGTTTCTCAGTCTTTTGAGTCTACAGCTTAGAATTCTCTATTTAGACTTATACCCCATTTTCAAATTGGGTTATTTGTTTTTTTTTTTTTTTGATGGCCAGTTTTTTGAATTCTTTTTATACTTTGGATATTAGCCAAATATAAAATATGTAGCTGATAAAAAATCTTTTCCCATTATATACACAAACAATATCCAAATGATGAGCTCCTTTTCCATGAAGAAGCTTCTCAATGTCAGGAGACCCAATTTATTAATTGTTGATCTTAATGTCTATGCTACCAGTGTTCTTTCTATTCAGAAGAAATTTCCTGAGCCATTGAGTTCAATGCTATTCTCCAATTTCTCTTCTATCAGGTTTAGTATGTATGGTTTTATACTGAAGTCATTGATCCATTTGGAGTTGAGTTTTGTGCAGAGTGACAATATGGATATGTTTGTGATTTTATTGGATATTGTATGTATTTATATTTCAAATGTTATCTCCTTTCCTGGTTTCCCCTCTGGGAACCCCCTCTCCCATCTCCCTCTCTTTCTTTTATGAAGATGCTCCTCCTACCTCTCACTCACTCCCACCTCACCACCCTGGAACTCTCCTATACTGGGGACTAAAGACCTCTCCTCCTATTGATGCCAGGCAATTCCATCCTCTGCTACATATGTGGCTGGAGCCATGGGTCCCTCCATGTATCTGTTGGTGGTTTAGTCCCTGGGAGCTCTGGGGCGTTTGGTTGTTTCATATTGTTGTCCTTCCTATGGGGTTGCAAACCCCTTCAGATCCCTCTGTCCTTTCTCTATCTCCTCCACTGGGGACCCTGTGCTCAGTCCAATGGTTGTCTGTGAGCATCCGCCTCTGTATTTGTCATGCTCTGGCAGAGTCTCTCAGGAGATAGGTATAACAGGTTCCTGTCAGCAAGCACTTCTTGACATCCTCAATAGTATCTGGGTTTGGTGTCAGTATATGGGATGGATCCTCAAGTGGGGCATGAAGAGGATGTCTTCTTTCGTGTGTGAAAAAAATCAGGCTTCTATGGGTATGAGGATTTAAGTCATTTCAATACATTCCCTTAATATAGAAAGACATTCCATAAGTTTTATGACTCTAGAGAACCCTGACTAGTACAGAAGTTAAGGTTTGTGTTATCTATTGGAGATAGGGGCAGAAAAGGATGGAAGCTTCTACTGAGGTGGGGAGGAGACTTGGGGATTGGCTGTGGAATAGAGGAGGGTAAGTCAAAATCTGAAGACTTCTCACTTGCTTCTCTGACCAGCTTGGCTGGAGAGGTTGCAGATAATTCATGTCTAAGGTAGAGGTGAAGAAATGGATGTGAGTTGGTCAGGAAGGCTGTAGGAAAAGATCTTGATCTACTGGAGATCTGTGCAGATCAGGAAAAGCTGCAGCAAGTTGTCAGCTACAGAGTTAGGGATAAGAGAAGGCAATTGGATTTGGATGACAAAGGGGAGAGTCTTACATGTTTCTCTGGCTGGCTTTGCATGAAGTTTCCCAGGGAATGTTTGCTAGAGTCGTGAGCTGAGAGAATAAATTAAGTGGGGAAGGAAGCTTGGAGAAAAAGGTCTCCTTGATCTTTTGGGCAAAGGGGCATAGAGGAAGGGGAGGTTGCAGCAGGCAGTCTGCTCTAGAGCTTTGCATGATTTAGGGACAAGCCATTGTTTTCAATTGGCTTTGGTGATATGTTCACAGTGGAGTATCCATTGCTCTTTTTGTCCATTATTAATATTCTATTCCATAAGTAGTAGAGACTGAGCCTGGAGCTATGATAACATGGGCTGAGATTTACCTAATGAGATAGTTAACATCCCCATCACAATATGAAGAAACAACACAACAACCCTACTATAATCCAGTGCCACTTAAAGCTTTAAAATTTCATGAAGTTAATGTGTCAATTTTAATTATTATCTTCTGAAGAATTAGAGTCCTTTTCAAAAAGCCTTTGAGTACATTTATGTTTTACAGTGTATTCCTTAGATTTTTTTTTTCTGTAACATTTTCAGATTTTCAGTCTTCCATCAAGATGTCTGACTAAGTTTGAATTGATTTTTGCTCACGACGAGAGATAGGGACGTAGTTTCATTTCTTCTCATGTCAATAGCAACCTTTCCCAGCACTACTGTTGAAGAGGCCCTCTTTTCTTCAATGTCTATTTGCGGTTCTTTTCATTTTCTGCTCCTTGAGTTTGTGTCTTTTGATGATAATAGACCTTTCATGGCGCTATGCTTCTTGTGTTGATCTCTGTCTTGTTTGTCCTACAATCAGAATGTGTACTTCATGGGCCTGGAAATGGGTACTAGTTCCTTTTAGCCTATAAATATCTGCAGGCAGCCTCTTCCCTGGTATACCTTATACCTGGGCACCTTTGACCTCTTTCCTCTGCTTATCCCTCCCATGGAGTGCTATTATGGTTCGATGGAATGTTTGCCTTAGATGAGGTTACATATGATCAAACACTGTACAGTTGTTCAAACTTTACCCCTCATTCTAGTGGCATTCTATCATAGGACATAGTTTACAGAATAGTCTCTGGGAGTTTGCTTTGGTTTTGCAGAATATTCGATACAGGGAATAACTTTGTCTATGTAGTTACCCAGCTACTCAGTAGGAATCTATCTGTTCTTTTGATTTAGGAGTCTATTGAAAATGGTTTCTTGCCATCTGAAAATAGAAAAGAGAGGATTTAGGGGGATATACATGTAGTCAACAGACCCCAAGATTCT
Organism: Mus minutoides; assembly: GCA_902729485.2. Classification (NCBI taxonomy): domain Eukaryota; kingdom Metazoa; phylum Chordata; class Mammalia; order Rodentia; family Muridae; genus Mus; species Mus minutoides. The sequence goes on along the minus strand of LR749491.1, from coordinate 1,004,000 downwards.
ACTCAAAAGTAACCTTTATTATCCAGAAGTAGTTGTAATCTGGGAACCTTACTATTGAATAAGCTCACCCTTTTTAGGTCTTTCTGAACACTGGCTGGCTGGTTCAATTCAGTTGTTTTGACTCAACCCCCCTCCAAGGTGATTGATTTAAATAGTCTTCTCTCAGGTTCTGGCTAAATTGCCCTGCTTGGCCTCAAACTCCCTCTAGCAATGAGTTCTAATCTTCTGACTCATTATCTAGCTTGTTCTGACATCACATGGTTCTAGGTTGTTCCCTCTTCAACCTGACTCTGTGAAACTCTCCTGGAAAATATGCCTCCTCTCTCTCTCTCTCTTAAGTGCTACTCTATCTTAAATTTTCTCTCATTCCCCTCTGTTCTTGTGAGATTTGGGCATATTCTACTCTGTCAAATCTTTTTCTGATTTGTCACTTTGTCGGTCTCTCAATTAGACATTACGTTCAAACATGGGTTCTTTTTTCTACAAAATAAGTTTATCTTTATTGGGATTAAAGGTGTGTTTCTACTTTCCTCTATAACATTCTGAACAAGAAATATGCTTAGTGATCCTTCAAGTACCACTTGGGGTTTGAGTGCAGAGGTTGGTGGGAGGAGAGCTGTATGTGTGTGTATGTATATGCACATGTATGTAGAGGTCCAAAGAGAACTTTTATGTTTTCTTTCAGTGTCACTTATTCTTTTTATGTATATCTAGATGTCTCTCACTTTCTTTAGCTTATGGGGTGAGTAGACTGGATGGCCAATTGTGTATCAGTTTTCTTCAAGACAGCCAGCCAGCCAGCCAGCCAGCCAGCCAGACAGACAGACAGACAGACAGACAGACAGACAGACAAGTTTCATCTGACAAGAAAGCCCTCTAAAACAAGGAGTTTACAACACAATGTAGCTTCAGGAAGTCCCTGAAACTAATGAAATTAAATAGGTCTTACCTTACCCAAGAGTAAACAAATTGCTGAGACTCTCAAACAAGCTAAGTTGTAAAGAAGATTCTCATATAAGCCTACTCTAGGAGCCTGGTTAAGCAGAGAGCAGCTGAGCCAACTGGAAAGTATACTTTTCAATCTATTGAGCTGCATGAAAGCTGTACAAAGTACTCTGTTTCCAACTTTGGTGAGCCATTTCCCATACTGGGCACACTTTGATGACATAGATACATTTCAGTAATTTATGTTCCTATGAGTAACCCCAATAAACTCAGTCAGACTTGTAGTAACCTTAATTTGTTTTCTTGAGTGTTCCCTGTCTGGGGCATGTGAATGTGTTGAATGTGTGTGTGTGTGTGTGTGTGTGTGATATCTTCCAAGGAAACTCCATCATACAACACAAATGAATTCCAAGGATCTGATTGTGTCTGCCCCTGTGCATTATGGTTATAGATGTATGTAACAATGGCTGACTGTTTTACATAGTTTACATGAATGCTGGACAACAGACCTTAGATCCTCATGCTTCTGTGATCCATACTTTAGTGACTTAGCCTTTCTCAGACATTATTGCAATTGTCTTTTGTTTTATTTGTTATTTATGTTTTTTCAACCCTGCCTTTCCATTTTTTGGTATGTCTGCCACACATAGCTTTTGACTTTCTCCTGCCCACTGTAAATTATGTGTTAATAGGATACAGATTTGTCTGGGGGCCATGACTATATTTGAAAAAGCAGTTACAACCCTCTGCAGTCATAACAGAATGCTTCCCCATTGGAAGTGGCCCCTTTCGAACATTCTTTGGACTTTCTTTTTGTTCTACTCTCTGAAGGTTCTTTTTTTTTTTTTCTTTAGCAATAAAACTGGTGCTCTTCTTCTGTTCCCTACTTCTTGTAATAGATGCTCATTAATACACTTTGTTAAAAGACCAGAGATTCCCACAGTCATTGCACAGGCATATTTTGTATCTGTCATCTCTGAAAGTCTCAGTTTTATAACGGCAGAAAAAGATGAAAAATTTAAGGGAAAGAAGAAAAAGATTAGAGTACATTTTGATTATTTTAAATTAGAGTAATTGTTCTCCAGGTACATTAACTTCCCTTGCATAATGGGTACAATTTTCTTTGCACTAAGAAAACATCTTAGGAGTAAAAGCACAAAACCTATATTTAAAAATATTTTTAGTTTTGAGATTCTAATATATAATATATATATTCTAATATAATGTATCTAATATAGTTACATTTCTCCCCTTCCTTTCATTCCTTCAAACCTTTACATATAGACACACTTTTCTCTCCTTTAACTTCATGCACACATTTCTCATCAATTATTATTACATGCATATATGTATACATACATATAGGCATATATATATAATTATTCCTAAATATAGCCAGCTTTGTCTGTATAATGCTACTCATATGTATGTTTTCAGGGCTGACTATTTGGCATTGGGTAACCAATCAATTTATTCTTCCCTGGAAAAGCTATTTGTTCTACTTACAGCATTCCTTAGCTGCCTGTAGATCTTTGTGTAGTATTGAAGCTTTTGCCATGTCTATTAGTATACATGTTGGATTACTAAAAAATGAAACAGTGTATAAAGTTTCATATTTTCATACAAAATGATTGGCTGTGGTGCTAATCACTTATACATAGTTTGTGTAGTAGAACTCTAGAGGCCACTGATAGAGAGGGATTGGCAAATAGATCCAATAAAAACTTGAATGAGGCATACCAAGTCTGTTAAAATGACAACAACTACTGGAACACATGTTGAAAAGTGGGGCCTTCAGACACTTGAACATTTTGTCTGAACATCATCAGATAGCTTCATGGGCTCGGTAGTTGTTTTGCCTTTGAGACATTTCCAAGAAGAAAGAAAAAAAATAATTCTAATTCTAAATAACTCAATTTGTCTGCTCCTAAAATTAACTATTCAATGCTCACAGAAAAGATGGCACAAATTATCTGCTGCAAACATTAAAAAATAAATAAATAAAAAAGACAGATGCACTCTGGTTCTCTGATTAGGTTGCAAGCTGATTTAGTTCAAGGATGATTCCACATTTGCCATGTGTTATGCTCAGGATCCATGATGCATTGCTCACAAAGCCCAAAAATAAAAGCAACAGTTCACTCTCTCAGGATGCCTAACTGTTGAAATTTGCTCTACATTCTTCTGTAGAAGAAGTTACTGCCTTTTCTACACATCACTATGGGTTGGTACTACAATCATCCTGTTTTATAGTCAAGGCAATGGGGGCAATGAGAGGTTAAGCAAGTTGCTTAATGCCCATAGCTAGCAAATGGAGGCCCCATTGTCATAGCCCAATCAGCTCTGCTGGTTGCTTTGTTCAGTTGTCCTGAGAACCAGGAAAACAAACTAGACCTGAAGTCAGAATCAAATTTTCAGCATGGCTGACTGGATCTTATTTTGTGTTTAAAATTGCAGAAGTTAACAAATGCAAAATAGTTATTTTAAAAAACTAACTTGGGGGCTGGTGAGATGGCTCAGCGGGTAAGAGCACCCGACTGCTCTTCTGAAGGTGATGGGTTCAAATCCCAACAACCACATGGTGGCTCATAACCATCCGTAACGAGATCTGGCTCCCTCTTCTGGAGTGTCTGAGGACAGCTACAGTGTACTTACATATAATAAATAAAATACATCTTAAAAAAAAAAAACTAACTTGTCTCACTTATTTTAAATTTTATCACAATTTTTTACTTAAACCAGACAGAATTACAATAGCATATAATTTTATTTATCCTCCTGTTCTAGTAAGAAATTTTCATAAGCAAATTTTTAAAATATTGATCCATTATTATCTGTCTAATATCCCATAGACTAAATGCAATAATTTTTAATTTGACTTGTTCTGCTTAGGTCCTGTAACCTAAGTGACTAGGGGTAGTGAGAAAATGAAGAAAGAATAGACACCCTGATTCATGGACAGGGAAAGTGGGTTCTGGTGGTATTGTGCTCACATTCAATGAACAGCACCTACTACTGCAGGGAACCCCAAACCTCAGTGTGTTTATTAGGTAGAGCATGGGGAAGGAATTGGCCAGTCTCATTAGGTATCTGTAGGCAAGCAGTCTCCAGCTGTAAACACTGGAAGGAGTAAGCTGCTGTTGCTAATTTTTGTACACATTGACCAGTCATCCACTTATACCTGGATCAGAAGAAGAAGATGCCTGGCCTACATAAGAAATAACTTTGCCAATGTTCCATTGGTTCATGGAACATTGTCATGTTGTCATTGCTGTGCCCATATCAATAATACACATTCTCTCAAGACTTTACTCCAGGATGCTGAAGTTCCCTATAGATTTTATTTGTTTTCTGTTAGACACTTACACTGATCTTCATCCTTTCCAATGATGGTGGAATGGACTTTCATACAGTGTTTTCTTTGGGTATATTACATGTATCTTTATGATTCATGATTATATTTTCTTTTTTTTTTGGAAAAACTGTGCCACAATTTTTTTCTTTCAGTGTAAAAGGGACTCAATGCTACTCTTTCAAGACTCAACAGCTATCCATATCCTGGGCATATACCCAAAAGATGCTCCACCATCTCACAAGGACACTTGCTCAACTATGTTAATAGCAGGGTTATTTATAATAGCCAGAAACTGGAAACAACTTAGATGTTTCTCAACTGAAGAATTGATAAAGAAAATATGGCTCATTTACACAATAGGCCTCTACTCAGCTAATTAAAAACAAGGATATCATGAATTTTTTAGACAAATGGATGGAACTAGAAAGTATCATCCTCAGGGAGATTACCCAGACCAAAAAGGACATGCATAGTGTATACTTATAAGTGGATATTAGCCATAAAATACAGGATCTACATGCTACCTCTAGAGACCCAAAAAACCCAAATAACAAGGAGTGCCCAAGGGAGAACACTTAAGTCTTTCTCAGAAGAGGAAATAAAATAGATATCATAGGTGGATGGAGTGAGCATTTATAATTATCCTGAAATTTAGATTTTGGTTGGGTTAGGTGACATTCTACTATGATGACAATCATGTGAGCAGTTGATAGGAGGGAATCCAAGTTGCTTAACATGTCCTAAATTCAGCAGGAGAAGAATCCAGCAGTTCCATGGCTTTCTCAGTTTTACTACTAGTAGATATGTTTCCTTTAGATCCACTAGCTAAGGATGAAATGAAGACAGGTACCTGTGCTCAGGTCTTCCCATGTTCCTTTTCTCTCCCCTAAAACTTTGTTAATGAGATGTGACAGGATTTTGCTGTTCTGTTTCTTTCTGGGCTTGCATTTTGTTGTTCCTAAGATACTTTTTATTTTGTCTCCTCTGATGAGGCACTTTTGTGACCACAACCCAGTGAGTGGGAAGGAATAGATTAAACTTAGCAAACAAAAGCTGAGAACTCTTGTTAAGCTTTACAATAAAATATAGTGTCCATATAGAACTATAAGATATGGGGAATTGCAGGCTGGTATTGAGCTGAGGTCTGAACTCCGATGGTCATAATTCACCTTTATGACACGGTAGACGTTCCCTCATGCTCCTGGAACTCTGGCCCCTGCCTAAATTACCACCTCCCACAGCCCCCACAAGAAAAGCTTGGTCAGTAGTCACATAGACAATGGCCCAAGCTTCTGAACTTTAGGCTTAACTCATCCCCAGATACCTAGCAACAGTAAAGTCCTTAAAAAGGGGTGTTCAGCCCCCCACCTCGCTCTCTTACTCTCCTGCTCTTTCCTCTTACCCCTCATCCTCTCCCCTCTCTCCTCTCTCTTTGTCTTCTCTCCTTTCTCCTTTCTCTTTGTCCTATCCTCTCCTCTCTTGCTCTTACACTCTTTCTCTCTAGCCTTCTCTCTCTCTCTCCTTTTCTACATTCTCTTCTTTCTATCTGCATTTCTATAATAAAGCTCTTAAACCATAGAGAGTCTCTGCTCCATTAAGAACCATAGAGAGTCTCTGCTCCATTAAGATCTGCTGCGCAGCCGGGAATGGTGGCACACACCTTAAATCCCAGCACTGGGGAGGCAGAGGCAGGCAGATTTCTGAGTTCGAGGCTAGCCTGGTCTACAGAGTGAGTTCCAGGACAGCCAGGGCTACACAGAGAAACCCTGTTTCGAAAAAGAACAAAAACAAACAAACAAACAAACAAACAAACAAACAAACAGATCTGCTGCACACTCTGGTCAGTATTGGGACCCTCTTCCCTTCTCCCTCTCTCCTATAACCCCAGGGTGACAGGGTGTCACCTTGGGTTCCCCGGTCGGGGGCTGCCCCTTCTCCACCCCCTGCCTCGTGGGTCAGAGGCTTGAAGGCCCACCCGAGGCTGAGTGAAAAGTTTGCTGCAGCTCTGCCTGCTTCTGCCTGCCCAGAGCACAGGAACTCTGGCCAGATGTTGGGCCTCTTTTCCCTTCCTCTTCTTCCCCAGGGTCTTCCTTGCCCCCCCCCCCCCTTTATTTTGTTCCCAACAATACCAGCCTTAGATTCCATGAGGTTTTACATGGCAAACACGTGTTCAGTCATCATATAGGTTAGGATGTGGAGTGATAGCTATCTCAAACACTTTCCTGGGGTTTTCTATCAGAAATTTCCCTTTCGCAGCCACCAAGGAGTGTTGCACTGGGTATATATTGGCTCTCTGTTTTATTCTCTGATTTAAGCATCTTTTGTTCTTGTTTGTTTTCCTCTGTTTGAAGTATGGACACTTACACTCAAACACACTCACACACACACACACACACACACACACACACACACACACACACACACACACGAAAACTTTGAAACTTTGGCTAAACTGTTTTAAAAAATGACTGGCGGTATCCTTTATTTCTCCTGTTTTGTGGTCATTGTTTTCTTTCCAAGATACCAGAACTTTATTTTTTATATTCTTTCAATCCTATGCTATTCTAATAGTTTCTTCTGTATTTATCTAGTTTATGATTCTCCTACTAATATTTTAGTTTAAGTTGTATTTCTAAATGTCTGTGATTCTTAATTTTCCTGTATAGATACACTACCTATAATAATTTACTTGTAATCTACATTCAAATATATGGATTATTAACATTCAAAAATTCATGATTAATTAGTAAGATAATTAATTGCCTATCTATCTCTAACTATTCCATTTTCCTTTATTGTTAGGGTTACTTTGTACTGTTTCCTTGTATGTCAATGAATGTTTTATTCAGTTCTAGTCACGATGTATACTGTCCACGGGTTGGCTAATGGTCTTCACCTGAGCAGAGTCCAAATTTACTGTTCTGACCTGCCCTACAGGGCATACTCTGCATCTTTCTCAATTATCCTAAAGAATAATCTTTTTTGCTATTACTTTTTCTTCTCTGTTATCATTTGTCTTATTTACTATCACTCTTTTGTGGTTATATTTCAAACCAACTCATGTTGCATGTTTTCTTCATACCTTTGTTTGATGGTTATATTTTCATAAAAATACTGTATTCTAAGTTTAACTCAGTTTTTGGAAATTATATTTTAATCTTCTATAATACTTTTAGGTTGAAATCTATTTAGTTTTGTATCAAGATCATTATAATTTGATTTTTTTCATTTGCAGTGGGCTCTCATTTTATTTTCAAACTTTAAAATATCTTTCATGTGGATGCCTTAAAAATACCCTAACACTGTAGTTATGAAATAATATAGGTACTCTTATTTTTTAAAAGGTAAAAGTCTTTTTTAAAAGTCTGCAATTTTTCATCTCTTACTGTGGTTTTCAGTAGTGTATTTTTGGTGGGTTTTGCTTTGTTTTGTGTTTTGACACAGAGCCTCACTCTCAAGCCAGGTTGGTCTTGAACTTGTGTTTCTCAATCTTCATCCTCCCAAGTGCTGGAATAGATGTAAGTTGTCACTTCAGTAGGATGTAGTCTTTTTTTGTTGATGCTTAGTCACAACCTGTCTTTGATCTGCATATACGTGTACATGTGAAGGTGTAAACTAACTCATAAGTGTATGTGTGAAATATACTAACTGTTTTTGCAATCATTCATAAATATGTATGTGTGACTTCATTCATTAGTGTATGTATGTGAAATCCACCTTTAAATGTGTATATATGAGTGAAGTCCACTAATAAGTGTGCTTATATTAAATGACTTATAACTGTGTGCATATGCATGAAATCCACTAATAAGTGTGAAATTACCCTTAAGTGTGTGTTTATGTGCAAATTCACTCATAAGTATATGTGTACATGTGAAATCACTCATAAGTGTGTGTTTTTGTGTTACACCAATTCATGTTGCATGTCTGCTTACTTCCTATGCTACCTTTTCAGTAATCCAATAAGAGGGTCTGTATGTTGTGGTAAAAGTAAAATCTGTCTTTAGACAAACAACAATCTTTTTGTTGTTGTTGCTCACATTTTTTTTATTAGATATTTTCTTTATTTACATTTCAAATGTTATCCCCCTTCCTAGTTTCCCTTCAGAAAATCCCGTATCCCCTCTCCCCTCCCACTGCTCCCCAACCCACTCACTCCCATTTCTGGCCCTGGCATTCCCTTATACTGGGGCATAGAATCTTCATAGGACCTAGGGCCTCTACTCCCATCGATGACAAATGAGGCCATCCTCTGCTATATATGCAGCTAGAGCCAAAAATCCCATCATGTGCTTCCTTTGATTGGTGGTTTAGTCCCAAGGAGATCTGGGAGTACTCGTTAGCTCATATTGATGTTCCTCCTATGGGGCTTCAGACCCTTTCAGCTCCTTGGGTACTTTCCTCTAGTTCCTTCGTTGGGAACCCTGTGTTCCATCCAGTGGATGACTGTGACCATCCACTTCTGTATTTGCCAGGTACTAGCAGAGCCTCTCAGGAGATAGCTATATCAGGCTCCTGTCAGGAAGCTCTTGTTGGCATCTGCCATAGTGTCTGGGTTTGGTGGTTGTTTATGGGATGGATCTCCAAGTGGGGCAGTCTCTGGATGGTTGTTCTTTCAGTCTCTGTGCCAAACTTTGTGTCTGTAACTCCTTTCATGGGTATTCTGTTCCCCCTTCTAAGGATTCTGAGCTCCTGGGCTAATATCCACTAAGATCCAGCAGTACCACTTCCAGAAGATGCTCCAACTTTTAATAAGGACTCATGCTCCACTATGCTCACAGCAGTCTTATTTATAATAGCCAGAAGCTGGAAAGAACCCAGATGTCCGTCAAGAGAGGAATGGATACAGAAAATGTGGTACATTTACACAATGGAGTACTATGCAGTTATTAGAAACAATAAATTTATGAAATTCTTAGACAAATGGGTGGATCTGGAGGATATAATCCTAAGTGAGGTAACCCAATCACAAAAGAACACACATGATAAACATCAATCTTTTAAAACATTATTTTAGCTACTAGCGATATACATCAAAGTCCCAAGATGATATTTCAATCACAACCAGAAAGCCACAAAGTTATCTATTTTGCACTATCAGAAACAGTACATATGCTCAATTTTTACTTATTAAAATTTTCTGAAAAATAAATAAAAATTGCTATATAGTAGTAAGTGGGGGAATCTCAATTAGAAAGAAGCACAGAATAATCCAGATACATTTTTCTGCCTATAATATAATAAATCAGAAAATAATAACCAAAGTAAGCACAATGCCTAGGTAATAAAAAAAGTCTTATTTTCTAAGTGAGTCTTGGGTATAATAAACATTTAAATTGCTATTGAAGAGCAACAATAATGAGCACATACATACTTCAGCAAAAGTCATGAGATATGAACTAGAATACTGAGATAATTATTGTAATAAAATAATCTTCTTTTTCTAAAAATATTCAACAATGAAATAATACAAAATTTTACCATAAGGCTTTAGTAGAACTTCAAACCTTAACTAAGGAAGGACTGTACAGGAGGTGTAATTGGACTTAGGAGTAGAATCATTTATTGCAATCGTAAGCCAAGGCTCTTGGTCAACTGGGTGGACTAATTCTCTGGAAAACTAAGTAAGTTATCAAGCCAATATTGTGATTATTGTTATCAAACATAAGTTGATTCTTTAAATTTAAATGATATTTTGGCAGTTTTCCTTTTAAATTTTTAATCATATAAATATATTTGTCTCCTGTAGCCACATACATTTATTCGAGATCTCTCAGACACCGAGCCACCAAGCAGGCAGCATATACTAGCTGGTATGAAGCCCTGACACATATACCACAGAGGACTGTCGAGTCTGGCCTCAGTGAGAGAAGTCGCACCTAATCCTTGAGAGAAATTAGGCCCCAAGAAGTGGGGTTAAGTTATTTTTTAAATAAAAAAATTACAGGCTTTTAAAAATGGGCTCCAGACTGGTCTTTGTGTCTTCTTATCCCTCCTCAGTGCAAGGGTGTGGTTTACTTCTCTCTAGGCTTTACCTGAGTCTTCCTTACCCGAGTTATATCAGACAGTCCAATTCCCATCCCTCTCTCTTCCCTTAGATGTCAGACAGGATGCCTTTATAGAATAGCCATGTAAGAAACCAGTGTAAAAGTAATGCATGACCTGCATTCATTACTCACTCTAGGGTGAAGGGCAGACCTATCCAGGTTTTTCAAGACAGGGTTTCTCTGTGTAGCTCTGGCTGTCCTGGAACTCACTTTGTAGACCAGGCTGGCCTCGAACTCAGAAATCCACCTGCCTCTGCCTCCTGAGTGCTAGGATTAAAGGCGTGCACCACCACCTCCCGGTGTGTGTGTCCTTTTCTTTTTGACTTTCCTTGTCTGGTTTTAGTATCAGCATGATCTTGGGCACTCAGGCTGAGTTCGAGAGGGCTCTTTTCCTGCCAGTTCTTTGGACTAGTTTGAGAAATAGTGATATCAGCTATTCTTTAAAATCCTGTCAAATCTTATCAGTGAAGCTATCTGGTCCAGGATGTTTCTTTGTTAGATATTTTCTTTATTTCTTTATTCATGATTTAGAATCATTTTGCATTATTACTGTGCCAAGGTTTTTAATATCTTTATGGCTCAACATCGGTAGTTTGTGTCTATGTAGAAATCTGTCGATTTCTTCTAGGTGTTTAACCTCTTTGGTGCATACCAATTCACAAGAGACTCCAGTTCTTCCCCCCTTCTAATTATGCTCTTTATTTCCATGATAAATATTATTTAGCGATAAATATCACTCTGTAATGCACTATGTGATTTATTCTTTTATCATGCCTAGTATATATATTATCTTCATTGCTTCTAACTAAAATATAAGTTCCAGGACACTGGAGAATTTATTTGGTTTTTCATTAGAGCTGTTTGTGCCATACACTGATGATAAATGTCTGGTTGAATAAACAAATGAAAGTATTTTAGCCTTTGTAAGAATAATAATGGAAAAAATATACAGCACATAAAATCAAATCACGGTATTATTTATTTCTTACAATTTATAACAAGAACACAGAGATAGGAATTAAAGAAGGATCTATAATCTTCCTGTTTTAGAGATCAGATAAAAATTGTGGGTTGTAAATTCTTAGTCTATCTTGTTTTTTTCTTTCCTCCAAAAATATAGCATTTGGCAACTGATCTTTAATTTCCAACTTCATGACATGACAGACTCTAAATTTTTCTCCAGAATGAGATTAAAATTCCAAAGCCAGGGAAGCCAGTCTATTGGCACTGGCCTTGGCTTAGGAAGCTGCTGCCTCAGTTACCTCCTGGCCTCAGTATCTCCAAGACATGAAGAGAAAAGTAATGGGCTGCTCCTCATTTATCCAATGCTGGCTCATACTGCATTTTTTCTTAACATTTTAATTACAAGACGTTTGTAAGATTTCTCCCAGGTCTGTCATGATAAAATGACAGGTTTTAGTTTTCCCAAGTCAATTTTGCTCAGCTGAAGCACACCTTCAAACAAGCCCTGTGAATGGTGCTGCTAAGCTAGATGCTCAAAACTCACTGTTCGATGTGAAATACAGGTTGGCCCAGGCTCTGCTTCCCTGAATATTCTGTGTGCTGCTCCTCTGTCTCCTGATACAGACTGTTCATGGGAGAAGTCAATGCCAAACCAACTGTTTCCTTCAGTGACTTAATGCCTTTGTGCCACTGACCCCTGTACATAGTGCTTGTATTAGTGTAGTAGTGTAGTGTTTGAATGGATTTTTCTACACAAATGACAAGCAATTGTAGTATGCAAGATCAAGTTCTTTTTCATTGGAACCTTTTGAGTTTTATGCCTGACTTGCCTCATTGTTTTCTTTCTGTCTATAGAAGACTCCATTCCTGCTATGTTGCCTCACCTGTCATCTGTCATCTGTATTTTTATTCCCAGACTTATTTCTGGGGGTTCTTTGGTTATATGTGAGTTGTATGCTTTTTTCTGGGTTCTCTATAGTTCTTGTTCCTACCAAGTTTCATCTAACTTTTACCTTTAGCTTTGAAATCAAATCATTTGCCTTTATTTTTCCTTCAAACTGTTTCCACTTCTGTATGTTATCCACTTTGAAGGGGATTCTCCTTTGAAATTTAGCCATCATTTCCCAAATATTTTTATTTTTGTGTGTAAACTTTTACTTATTCTCATTGAGAATACCAGGTTATACGTTTCATGTACTCTACTTACTTTCCTATTCAGTTTCACTTATATGAAAGTTAACTTTCTTTTTTGTGGTTTTCTTTTTGAAACTTGCTATGGCTGTTTTTATTTAATTTGGCCTTTTCTCCATTTCTCCATTTCTCTATTTCTTCATTTCTCCATTTCTCCATTTCTCCATTTCTCTCTCTCTCTCTCTCTCTCTCTCTCTCTCTCTCTCACTTTTTACTTATAGTTTTGCTAGTTTACACAGTTTACTTTTTTTTCCAACTTTTATTAGATATCTTCTACATTTACATTTCAAGTGTTATCCAGAAAGTTCCCTATACCCTCCCCCCTCCCGCCCTGCTCCCCTAACCCGACCCCTGCTCCCACTTCTTGGCCCTGGCGTTCCCTGTATTGGGGCATATAAAGTCTGCATGACCAAGGGGCCTCTCTTCCCGATGATGGCCAACTAGGCCATCCTCTTCTATATATGCAGCTAGAGACATGAGCTCAGGGGGTACTAGTTAGTTCATGGTTTTTCTTCCACCTATAGGGTTGAAGACCCCTTCAGCTCCTTGGGTACTTTCTCTAGCTCCTTCTTCCTTGGGAACCCTGTGTTCCATCTAATAGCTGGCTGTGAGCTTCCACCTCCATGTTTGCCAGGCATTGGTATAGTTTCCCCCGAGACAGCTATATCCGGGCCCTTTCAGCACTATCTTGCTGGCATATGCTATAGTGTCTATGTTTGGTGGCTGATTGTGGGATGGATCCCTGACAGTCCCAGTCATTGGGTCCATCCTTTGGATTCAACTTCACACATGATCTCTGTAACTCTTTCAATGTGTGCTTTGTTCTTAATTCTAGGAAGGGGTGACGTGTCCACATTTTGATCTTCCTTCTTCTTGAGTTTCATGTGTTTAGTAAATTATATCTTGGGTAGTCTAGGTTTCTGGGCTAATATCCACATATCAGTGAGTACATGTTATGTGAGTTCTTTTGTGATTGAGTTACTTCACTCAGGATGATGGCCTTCAGATCCATCCATTTGCCTAGGAATTTCATATATTTATTGTTTTTAATAGCTGAGTAGTACTCCATTGTGTAAATATACCAATTTTTTTTTTGTATCCATTCCTCTGTTGAGGGACATCTGGGTTCTTTCCAGTTTCTGGCTATTATGAATAAGGATGCTATGAACATAGTGGAACATGTGTCCTTGTTACCAGATGGAATATCTTCTGGATATATGCCCAGTAGAGGTATTGCAGGATCTTCTGGTAGTACTATGTCCAATTTTCTGAGGAACCGCCAGACTGANGGATAGTTTTAGCTCCCTTGTCAAAGATCAGGTGACCATAGGTGTGTGGATTCATTTCTGAGTCTTTGATCCTATTCCATTGATCTATCTCTCTGTTGCTGTACCAGTACCATGAAGTTTTTGTTACGATTGCTCTGTAGTACAGCTTGAGGTCAGGCATGGTGATTCCACCAGAGGTTCTTTTATTGTTGAGAAGAGTTTTTGCTAGTCTAGGTTTTTTGTTATTCCAGATGAACTTGCAAATTGTCTTTTCTAGATCATTGAAGAATTGAGTTGGAATTTTGATGGGGATTGCATTGAATCTGTAGATTGCTTTAGGAAAGATAGCCATTTTTACTATATTGATTCTGCCAATCCATGAGCATGGGAGATCCTTCCATCTTCTGAGATCTTCCTTAATTTCTTTCTTCAGAGTCTTGAAGTTCTTATCATACAAATCTTTCACTTCCTTCATTAGAGTCACACAAAGATATTTTATATTGTTAGTGACTTGGAAAGTCGGTGTACGTAACAAGCACTTACTTCCATTCCTGGAGTTCTGGACCAATCAATTAAATGCCCATGAGCTCCCAGGCTGAAAGATGAGGAGAGTCAAGTCTTGGGCACTTAGTGATCCATGCTGGCTTCTGATACAGCCTTTGTGTATAACATACATGGTAGGTTTTGCTCTTCTCCTCAGAAGTTTGACTATGCTTTCCAAATAAAAGTACTCAATGCATCCTTGTGGAGTTCAGCCACATTTTCTACCACACAGAACTGGCTGTACAAGTCCATATAATTTCTGGAACCCACAGTGACTCAGTGTTATCTGATAAAGAAAGGCCATTGAAACTTGTAGATATTAAAATATATGTGAGTCTGACTCAGTAGATAGGTTTTTGGAAATATCCCTCTTATGATGGATTCCATATACACTATCAATGAGCAAAATGGAAAAATTTGGTTTCTTCTTTAGTGTGTCATTTTGAGTAAAATGAACAACAGTGGCATGCATGGGAACATGAGATGACAAGTCCTCAAGCCCAAATCTATAAAGTATGTTACTTACCAAGGTTTCTTTCATCCAAAATTAGAAATTTATAAAATCTACCTGTCAAATATTCTCTTGTCTAATCCCAGGTAATGTCAGAAGCTCTTCGAGGACTAACTTATAACTGATCTGGAAACTTTCACTGGGAAAATTTCTTAAAGCCTGAGGAAGAAATTTCTAAAACAAATCAAAACACCACAAACTGTCAACAAACTACACAAAATGTCCACTCTTTTCTCTGCTGTGGTGTAGTCTGGCTCCGTGGTTTAGAACTGTCTCACTTGCCATACAGTTACAAATGAGAAGTCACACTCACCTCAGGTTTTATCTGTATAATCGACAAAGTACCACCACATAGAGTCATAGGGGGTTGTAGATCTGGTTCTACTGTGCGGTCACAGACTTCCCAGTTCTGAACCCGAGCCTTGGAGGTTTTCCTTCTGTCTTTTGTTAATATCTCCACTAAGCACACCTTCCTACACTCCACTCAGCCTACTACCTACTAAGCAAGTGATGTTAGAAACTTTTGTCATGTTCACTAGTTTGGTTTTTCTGACTTAATATTTTTATTAATTAATTGGAAATTTCCTATAATGAATCCTGATCACTCTTGCTTTCCATTTCTCCTTCATCCTCCCTCATGCTCCCACCCTGGTTCTCCACACAAAACAAAACAAAACAAAACAAAACAAAACAAAACAACCTTCCAAGTCCAATTTCAGTAAAAATTTCAGGATTCCACATCACCCCACCTTCCAAGCAGCCACATATATTGTAGAGATGGCCATGCCCCAACCCTTGTACTTCAGATTTTCATATTTATTTATTTTTGTTTATTTCACAGAAGGGCAATTCAATATTAATCTTTTACCATTTTTTCAGCAGATACCAGTATATGTTCTCTACTTTTATATTTATGCTTCATGATATTCCCTTATATTGGCTACAGGTTACTAATATATTTTCACCTTCTATATTTCATGAGGAGACATTCATAATACTCCTTATTTACTTATCTTTATATATATCTTCTCCACCGAGGTTATTTTGATCTTCTACTGGTGATGTGATGTCTTCTTTTTATTTCTCACAGGATAATTTGGGTCTTCTTGGAAGACTTATTTTTGGGGACATTCTTTCAACTGGGGGAAAAAGTAGTTTTCAGATATCAGAGTTCCTTGCTCTTGTACTGCAGAGAAAACTTTCTTTTTAGATATGCTGCCTGTTAGCAATCCTCTGGGGCAGTCAGCATCCTGTATCTCTCTATGGCAAACAATATTCAATAAGATCACTGGCTGCCAGCCTTGCTTGCCTGACCTGCTCCCTGGCTGGCTTCTGCTGTCAAAAAACATGGTATCTGTTCCAAGGAATGCTCTGCAGTTTCAACAAAGGCATAATTTCCAGTGAATTCTCAGATGAGCTGTTGCCATTTTCCCATCTAATGTTAGTCTCTGCCTGCTTGTAACCATTGTGTGCTCGTAACTATTCCCACTCCAACTGTCATTAACAAGAGGTGCAAAATGGTGCCTCTGGTTGTGTCTGCCACTGATCTGGTCCCTCGACATGACTGTTGCCATGTTATGCATGACTTTGTTCAATGTTCTTGTCTTTCTGGGGCCATTACTTTTAATAAAATGTTAAATTAGTAAACTAATCCATTTCTAAAATGTATTGAGACAGAAATGTTTCAGAAATTATGAATTAATGAGCTATTCTTTAAACATTTGTGTTGTGAAAGAAAACTCTGCAAAGGTATTTGTATGTCCTCTATTTTGGTTTTGATAGAAAAGCATTAAGAAATTAATATGAAAAAAAAAGAAGTTAATATGAATTGTGTGTCTTCCATGATCATCAGGATTTACCTTAGGGACAGGCATTATAGCCCTGAACGGCATGGTAAAGGAAACTTCCCATATTTCTCTGTTTCAGCCAATATATTTCTATCAGCAAAAGAGAACAGACTTTCTATGGCCATTCTCACTGTGCAAAACCAGAAGCTTGGCTGAATATTGTGGAAGAAAATGTGCCAGTTGTCTAAACAGAACTTATTTACTATCTCTGATTCTCATTGTCCTCATCTGTAGAGCAATATTAAGAAATATATTCAGCTTAGAGGTAGTTTGAAGATTAAATAGAACAATTTATTGATGAAAATCAGAGACATCCAAAAGTTTCTTACAAAATATATTGTTTTCTAAAGATGGCACACATTACTTTATAGAAAGCAATGGAGAAAATATTTCCTTTTTGATAAAAAGAATGACCATACACATTGTGTAGTCTCTGTATTGCTGCATTGGATTCGCAACCTTGTAATTGAGGCATTTATTTATTTATTTATTTATTTATTTATTTATTTGCTTATCTGCTTGACAAGGCATTTGCTGTGACAGATCACAGCTGAGCTGAATGGTAGATTGATGAAGAATCACAACCTTGGTCCTCAAGTCTCAATGTGACTTTTCTGAAAGGCTGTTTTTGATGCAGAACTTGCACTGCAGTTGGCCACCTGCCTTGCTGCTGTTCAGTTTCTGCTTCTGCCCAGTCTTGCTTTCTTCCCTCCCCTCATGAATTCCTCCCAAGCAAATCTGTCTTCCATTCTGTATCCAGCACTCCCAAGCCAGGAGAGTATGCCTGAAAGATTGCCCCATGCTCCCTCCCACAGAGTGTGGGGTATTACTATCAATTACATACTCTCTCAATGCTGCTTCAATTTAAATGTCCCTCATAATTATTGCATTGGAAACTCAATTTTGGGGTAAAATATTTCAGAGAAGATTGAAACCTGGGACCTCTGTCTTCATGGGTAGATTAATATATAATAGGCTTATTGGGTTTGATTATATATCATGTGATGTCCCTTGCCATGACATTATGCATCGTAAGTCTACTGGATGCTGGTCATATGCCAGCACCATGTATTTGGATAGCTCCAGAATGACTAGAAATGAATTCTAAATAACCATTAGGCATTGGATCATGAAAATGAAGAGTAGATCAGATGACAGTGCTTTCTGAATAGTCAGCTGAGTCCTTGGGATATTGTCATCTAAGCATTCTATGCTTTTATCTTCTTTAAAATATTTCTTTAAATTCTTTGAAGTGCTATTAAATTTTAATGTGTTTATTTTATATGCACAAGTATATTATATGTGTGTGCCGCATGCATGCCTGACACCCAAAGAGGTCAGAAGAAGATATCAATGCCTGTGGAATTGGAGTTATGGATGGTTGTGAGTTACCATGTTGGTGTTAAGAAAGAAATGAAGGTCCTATCTCAGAGCAGCAACTGCTTTTAACCCCTGAACCAACTCCTCTCTTCTAATGGTTACCGTCTTGAAATCAGAACAGATGTGAATGCCCATAGAAGGTCCTCTGGACATTGGGACAGTTAACATTCTCCTCCAAACTAGGTAATTAATAAGCCCTGTTTCTCTGCGACCAGATAAAAGAGGAAGGGTAGGGGAGACATAAGAACACACTCCGATGGACAGTCAATGGGTTCGAGAGTCTCCATTGAGAACGTTCGGTGAGTGACTCGATTTGAAACCACCTTAGTAAAGAAGTAAAACAGTAAGATGGTGTAGACATCACGTATATATAAACAAATAGCAAGGAGTCCCTTTCAGTGAATTATTAGACAAAGTAAAGTCAAGTAACTCATATAACCCATGGATATATTATGCCATAACTATAAATAGACAGGTGTTTGTCCTTCCACTATGTCATAATTCACTGAATAACAATAAATTTATAAGGTGCAGCAGTTTGAATGGCAGCCATTTGCCAGATAACCCTGATTATGTAGGTTCTTTTACTAATTCCCATGTTGCAGAATATATAGTAAATATATCTCTATATATGCATATATATGCAGTTTACAAAATGAATACAAGTTAAAGAAGCTACAACAGAGTTCAGAAGGCTTTAGAAGTGGATTAAGAGAAATGCAAATAGATAGAGAGTCTGTATTGATAAGATAACAAACCGAAATCAGCTCCAGGAAAGATGCTGCTGCCATGGAGTTCAGGTCTCAGGAGACGGTGAGTCTGTAGATCAAGGACCAATATTTAGAAAGTTGGAAAAAACATATTGCCGACACTGTAAAGGGTCTCAACTTATGACAAATTGATTACCAAAAATAAACAAATTTTAAAATGGAAAGAGAGAAAATAAAAAACCTCAGATCATATCTCTATGATTATGAATTCATCTGATAGACTATAAAATTGCACTATATTAAAAAATAATTGAGTAAATAAAGGAAATTAAAGTTGTAGCTCTGAGAAGAAAGATAGAGACAGACAGACAGACAGACAGACAGAGATAACATGTCCATCCTGGTTTGGCACTTGCCTCTGGGAGCTCCCACAAAGTGCATTAAGTTAAAAAAAAAAAGAAAGAAACAGTTCCAGAGAACACGGAGCTAAAGTATCCCCATAATGCAAATGCATTAATAAATGGAACAAGGGGTGTCTACAACGATGTTTGAAAGCATGTCATAACTGATGGGCAGACAGGAGCACATACAGCTGACACTCAACATACTTACCACAAGTGTGTAGAAAATATTATGAATGATTTTGTAGAAAACCTGAGAATGATTTTCTGAGACCATAAGATTACCATCCTAAGGCCCGGAAAAATGTAATGGTCCTTGGAGGAGAGTTTGTATGACAAGACAAAGCTTCAAACAAACTGCTTTATATAACATGGAGTAACAGCCCGATTTCTACACAGTGTCTTTCTAAAAAGAAGTTTGCTATACCAGTGCCTGGTAAACACAGAAGTGGAAGCTCATAATCAGCTATTGGTTGGAACACATGACTCCCAAGGTAGGAGCTAGAGAAAGTACCCAAGGAGCGGAAGGGGTCTTCAACCCTCTAGGTGGAAGAATAACATGAACTAACTAGTTACCCCTGCGCTCATGTCTCTAGCTGCATATATGGAAGAAGATGGCNTATTCTTGTGTGAGGCTACCTGTCAGTTACCCAAGCTCTCAGAGGTAACTCTTGCAAGCCACTCACTGAGCTAAACTTTGGTGGAATCATTTCTTCATTTTGTCATTCTACCACATCTGTAGTGCATATATATTTGTTTATCGTTCCTCAGGGAAAGTCACTTAATAATCTGTTTCATTTCAGTTCATTGAGTATATTGTCATGGATATATTATGCCATAACTATAAATAGACAGGTGTTTGTCCTTCCACTATGTCATAATTCACTGAATAACAATAAATTTATAAGGTGCAGCAGTTTGAATGGCAGCCATTTGCCAGATAACCCTGATTATGTAGGTTCTTTTACTAATTCCCATGTTGCAGAATATATAGTAAATATATCTCTATATATGCATATATATGCAGTTTACAAAATGAATACAAGTTAAAGAAGCTACAACAGAGTTCAGAAGGCTTTAGAAGTGGATTAAGAGAAATGCAAATAGATAGAGAGTCTGTATTGATAAGATAACAAACCGAAATCAGCTCCAGGAAAGATGCTGCTGCCATGGAGTTCAGGTCTCAGGAGACGGTGAGTCTGTAGATCAAGGACCAATATTTAGAAAGTTGGAAAAAACATATTGCCGACACTGTAAAGGGTCTCAACTTATGACAAATTGATTACCAAAAATAAACAAATTTTAAAATGGAAAGAGAGAAAATAAAAAACCTCAGATCATATCTCTATGATTATGAATTCATCTGATAGACTATAAAATTGCACTATATTAAAAAAATAATTGAGTAAATAAAGGAAATTAAAGTTGTAGCTCTGAGAAGAAAGATAGAGACAGACAGACAGACAGACAGAGATAACATGTCCATCCTGGTTTGGCACTTGCCTCTGGGAGCTCCCACAAAGTGCATTAAGTTAAAAAAAAAAAAGAAAGAAACAGTTCCAGAGAACACGGAGCTAAAGTATCCCCATAATGCAAATGCATTAATAAATGGAACAAGGGGTGTCTACAACGATGTTTGAAAGCATGTCATAACTGATGGGCAGACAGGAGCACATACAGCTGACACTCAACATACTTACCACAAGTGTGTAGAAAATATTATGAATGATTTTGTAGAAAACCTGAGAATGATTTTCTGAGACCATAAGATTACCATCCTAAGGCCCGGAAAAATGTAATGGTCCTTGGAGGAGAGTTTGTATGACAAGACAAAGCTTCAAACAAACTGCTTTATATAACATGGAGTAACAGCCCGATTTCTACACAGTGTCTTTCTAAAAAGAAGTTTGCATACCTCTAGGCAAGGTGTGGCAGTCTAACAAGCTGGCAATCATAAGATGTTTTTCACTGTCTCTCACTAGTCAAGTGTCAGCTCCTAAGGAACTTTCTCTTGGTTTACTGAAAAACACTTGCCAAGCAAAAGAAATATGTGCTTGATTTATGTTGAGAAGAATAATGTAGCAGCATGAATAAATTATGAAAATACTCGGTATAACACAGGCGGTATGTTAAAATAACAGATGCAAACTTGTTTTGTGAATGATGAGGTTATTCTCAAGTTTATGTGTGATTTTATTCTCAAGCTGTTCATCGCATCTTCTCTCCTAATTTATTTGATTTGAAAGCATGTTATTCTAAATGGAGATGAGTTTATGCTTTAAAATTAGAGGCAACAGGATGAAATGAGAAAGAACACCGGAATTAATGTAAACATGATTTGAGTTGACTTCCTTTGCTACTTCATAGCTGTGACATTGAGAAAAATCAGCATATTCTTGGTTCCTTGGATCTCTTATACATTTAATGAGGATTCAAACACCAGTCCTATAAAATTTTAAGTATAAATAAATTAGATAATGAATGCAAAGACAGTTACTTTGAAAGCTTAACTATAGCAATTATTATATGCTGTTCATATGTGATACATATAAACTTCATTATTACTAACACATGGGAATTCAAGATTTCATTTAGTGGATACTTAATTTAAAATTTTTGGAGCCGGGCGTGGTGGCGCATGCCTTTAATCCCAGCACTCGGGAGGCAGAGGCAGGCGGATTTCTGAGTTCGAGGCCAGCCTGGTCTACAGAGTGAGCTCCAGGACAGCCAAGGCTATACAGAGAAACCCTGTCTCGAAAAAACCAAAAAAAAAAAAATTTTTTTTTTGGTTATTTTGCTTTGTTTTGTTTTATAGACAAGGTCTCATGCATCTCAAGCTATCCTTGAACTTAACTAGTTACTCAAGAATATACTCAAGAAGGATCTTAAGTGCCTGGTTCTTTTTCCCGTACCTTCTAAGTCCTGTGATTGTAAGTGTGTGTCACCACATGTGGAGTTGACCTGAGTTTTTAATATTGTGTTTTAATATCAGTTATGGGACATGATTCACATCTAGAACACCTAATTCAAGATTGGTAAGAGTCCTAAATGAATGCCTATCAGTGAAAATTCATAGAAAATGAATTTTCATGTCAGTTTGTGCATACATCTTCAAATCTTTCTTTATTTGACATGCAGATAATGGAATTTCATTGAAATAAATAGACTTTTTCCTTCATTGCTAAAATTACCTTTTCGTTTGAGTGTGGTTTTGCATGTCTATAATCCTAGGACTTGGGAGGCTACAGAAGACTGATCTCTGTGAGTTGGAGACCAGCCTGTGCTACAAAAACTTGCTTCAAAAAAAGAAAGGAAGGAAGGAAGGAAGGAAGGAAGGAAGGAAGGAAGGAAGGAAGAAAGAAAGAAAGAAAGAAAGAAAGAAAGAAAGAAAGAAAGAAAGAGAAGGAGGGAGGGAAGAAGGAAGGAAGAAAGGAAGAAAGGAAGAAAAAGAAAGAATGTATAATTTATGATTGGGGCATGGCTCAGTGGTTCAGGGCACATCTTGTAAAGAACCCAAGTTCATTTTCATTGCACACATATGAGGAGACTCACAACCACCTGTCATTCTAGCACCAATGGATCCAATGTCATCTCTGGACTCCAAGGGTATTACATTAATGTACACACACACACACACACACACACACACACACACACACACACATATGCAGTTAAAAATGTTTCAAAATTACTATTTTATTCAAAGTACAGTAGAAGTTGCTAGGTTTTATCCATTAAAAACGAGAGGAAACTGTTGGTAAAACATGCTCTAACCTGTTCACAGATAGTGAAGCTATAACCATGTCTATATATTGAGAAGTTGAACTTAATAAAATCAAAATAGAAAAATTATTGAGCATATCTTCTAGCAATTGCAGGGTAAATAATTTCTGTTTTCTCCTGACCTTTAAGGCAACCAAGGGTTCTGCCAAGGTTTTAGTAATACAGAAAAGGTATCTTGATAATGTGTCATTTCTGTTTAACCTGAATGCTTAGAATAGGGCTTAGTTTATTTCTAAAGTATCAGGTGGAAGCCTAAGTCTTTTTGAGTGGTCTGACTACTGGTGAATTTTGAGGTCATTTCCTAGATACTGTTAGAGGTCAAGAAAATAAGGCCAGATTGTGATGTCATCATGCGCCTTGTGTTTCCATTGCTGTGGCAAACATCACAGCCCAAAGTAACTGGAGTAGGAAGTTTTTTGTTTTTGTTTCTCAAATTTTGTTTGTTTCATTTTCCTTTTGGCTCACCTATTCCAAGTCACAGTCCATCAAGGGAAGCAGAGACAGGAGCTCAAAGTGGACGCGGAGAGAGATTAAGGCAGTAGCCACAGTGAAATGCTGCTCACTGGCTAGCTCCTCCTGGCTGACCCATGTAGCTTTTTGATACCACCCAGGTCCACATGCTGAGGGATGGGACCACATCGTGGGCTGTGTCTTTCCTCACCAATCATTAATCAAAAAACATTCCACAGTTGAACCTGCAGGACAATCTGATTGGAAGCGTTGTCTCTATAAGGTTCTTCTTCTCAAAGGGCACTGGTTATGTCATGCTGACAAAACTGCAGCAAGCACACCAAATACCTATCCTAGTCTCAGCTCTGAGTGACAGGTAACAGGCATGACATCATGCTAAAAGGGATGCCATATTTATTCCCAAGTTTCTTATCACCCTGTGTTAATGGGGGACATGAACAACACAGTAAAGAATTTGGCAGTCATTGTTCATAAGAAATTTTACTTTTTGATTGGTATAACGCATTGTTGTGGCTCAAACCCAGGTAACATTTTTTGCTAATTTATTTGCATGTGGCAATCGATTTATTTTCAAACCTCTAAATACTCTCAAATGCAGGCAAAGCTTAGCAGAGTGTTTAATGAACAGTGGAGAGGGTCTTGTTCTATACTCTGGGCCAAATGATGGGCCTTAAAAGGCTGGATCCACATCATGGATACTGGATGTGAAATGACAGTGAAATCCCAAACAAGAGCATGGGCATGGAAATCAGTAACTTGTATGAGTATGAGCACATGGTTTCAGAAGAGATTCCTAAACAAAACTAAGTGAAAGTCATTCTCCAAGTCATTTTTAAAAATTGACCACCTATTCTAGGCTGGAAGGAAATCGCTTCATGTCTGAGATGGAGAAACAAAAAAATTATAAGAGGCTTTTTCTTTCTGACAAACTGCTAATTAATAGAAAAGTACAAATTGCATTAATCAGCAGGAATGATTAATACTGAGGCTTGTCTATTCATTCTCCACACTCCTAGCTGGTAGACAAAGTCTCCCATTGCAGGAACTAAGAAATTTGGAAATTTAATTTCATAGATTGTTAGAGCATAAGCATGAAGTATTTTTGGTCATGTGATTTCATTTGTAAGTAAAATGAAAAGGGGCAAGAAATGAGATTCCCCTTTCTTGCATTGGACAATGGCTGAAGGGACAAAAATGTCCAAGTGTCTTGTGATTATGAGAACAAAGTCAAGAGAGTCATTGGCTAGGTGAACCAGAACTGCTTCTCGAGGAACTTTGGAATATTATATTTGAGGCAGTATGTGTCAGAGTTCCTGAATGACAAGAGGAAGGTGTTGGTGATGTATCCTGCTGAAGCTTGGTTAGTTGGAAGATTTAATTCATTTTACACATCTGAGTATTTTGCATTCATGTATATCTGTGCACTACATGCTTGTGTAGTGGCCATGGATGTCAGAAGAAGGCACTGAATTCCCTGGAACTGAATTACGGAGAGTTGTGAATTGTCTTGTTGGTGCTGGGAATCTAAATCTGATCATAAATAAGGACAAGTGCTCCTAGTGCTGAGTTGTCTCTCCAGATATTGGCAGTGATTTTATTTGATTAGATTGTTTAATTCTGAGTTTCTGTTTGGTTAATTTTGAAAGTCTTACTTTCCTTGCTGATGGTTATCTCTATGATTTTAAGTTTCTACTTCAAACTGCTGACCATTTTGTTCACTGGAGCAAAGTTCTTATCTGCCTCCTGGAATGATTTTATTTATTTTACCTAGTTATTTGGGTCCTCCATAAGTCATCAGTCCTCCTTTAAAGAGGGATTCTGAAATCTCTTTTAGAGTTTATTTTTGGCTTCCAATGTTAAGAAATTAGGGATCTGTAGAAGTTTAATGTGAACCGCTGCCTTGCGTATTCTTGTTGAATTTTTTTTTTTGCATCTGTTGAGATAAATGTGTTTTTCATTTCATTTTTTCTTTTCGTTTGTTTGCTTTGTTTTACATGAGTCCTCTTGCTGAACTGGCTTTAGCTGAAATTATGATTTCAACTGCTATTGAGGGGAAACCAACTGCATTAACAGATATAATGATTTAAAAGCAGTTCTAATGTTGGCTTGCAAGTGTACTTCATTTGTATTTTGATAATGTTTAGAGACAGCAGCGCTAGGAGAGTACAGCTTGGGAAAATGTTCTTTGCCGTTTCATACAGATAAGGAGATCAGTATCTAAGTAGAGAGGTAAGAAGGAAGTAGGGAATGGGTAGAAAATAGGGAATATAGTAAGACTGAAAAATAAAAATTATACCCCATGCAAAGATAAGGCAACTGAAGAAAGCTGGGGGCAAAAGAGGTGACTTAGGAGGAATACAAATTCATTGTCCAGTGCCAAATCATCAGACCTGAAAACTACATACAAATAATATTATACAGGCTGATCAGGTTATATTTAGGAATATATATATATATATATATATATGTATATATATATATATATATATATATATATTCCCATCTCTTTTTCTCTCTCTCTCACACACATTTTTGTATTCAATAACATTTAGTAAAAAAATGGAGTCATGCATTTGAAAGATAAGAGTATAGGTGAAGGTTTGGAGGAAGGAAGGAAAAGGAGAAATTTTATAGTTTATTATAATCTCAAATTAACTTAAAAAAACGAATAGTTTCATTGTCCTATTAAAACAGGATTTCCCCATTATCTCAGTAAAATATCTTACAAAAAATATCTTAAGGAAGGACTAGTTTATTCTGACTTATTTTCACAGCCTGTCATGGTAGAGATGTGTTGGTAGCAGAAGTTTTAGGTATGTTTGGTCATATGTGTCTACTGTCGGGGAGCGGGCAGTGATGGATGCTGGTGCTCAACTAGTGTTTTTGGCACCACTGGACCATAGGATGGTACTGTCCATGTATATAGTGAGCCTTCATACTCATTTAACCTAATCTAGACAATTCCTCACCAATCGGCCCAGGGTGTTGTCTCGTACAAGTATCTAGTTCTTGTCAAGTTGACAATATTAACCAGGACAGGAAGAAAGTTTTTGGTTTAAAACTATGAGAAGGAACAGAGAAAATAGGACCAGCCATGGAAGTCCTTGCCAGCAGGTTACAAGTTAGAACACAAAAACTAAATAAAGCTTGAAAGTATACATAATGAAATATAAAAATAAATCTTAAAAATAAACAAGAAAATGATATAGAGGATATAATGACTTTAGTGAATATTTTGGGGGGATAATGTGGTCTTTCTCTGTCTTCACATGGTCTTTTGTAACCATAACTGCGGGTGAAAAGGAGTTACTCAGACAAGTTAAGTCAATGTGTATTGCATATGAGAAGGATTCAAGGAACATAAGATTCCCAATTCTAAGCCCTATTGCCTTGCAAATCATTCCATGAATGGGGCTTTCAGTGACTGAAGCTTTGAGAGGGTATGCAAGCTTATTCACCTGTATATACTGGAAGATTAAGTATGCCATAAACACACCACACCAATTTTCTGGTATGGAATGTAGCTTAGGCTTGTAATGGTAGGAATGCGCACTGACTTTTGTAGAGTACCTTCTGGGCATCTGCTTCAGAGTTTCAGCTGTCTGTCTGTCTGTCTGTCTGTCTGTCTGTCTCTCACTGTCTCTGTCTCAGCCTGTTTGTATTTCTGTCTCTATCTCTGTGTCTCTGTCTCTCCTCCTCTATGAATCTCTGTCTCCATCTCCATCTTTCTCTCCTCTCTGTCTCTATCTCTGTCTCTCTCTCTCCCCATCTCTTTTTCTCTCAGCAGTCATTAAGGAAACAGTGGTGCCTTATGAACTACTAAATAATTTTCAACTCAATTATGTTTTAGAACTCACAGTAGATATATGGAATTCAGCAACCATGTTGCAAGCAAGATCAAAGCATAAAGAAAAGACAAGATGAGGATAAATAGAAAAGTCATATTCCAAAACTTTCTGAGATTTCATTGCTGTTGTTTACAAGGTCTGATGGAAAGTATGGTTTTATAGCAAATACATTGTTCAACTTGAACTGGAAGTAAAGAAGAGGTGGTAAATTCACTGGTCAAGTCTCACAGTATGCCACAATAAATGTAGATCCTGTCAGATTGTGAGAAAACTCATTGTACACAACATTCAAAATAGGATTTTTTGGTCCCTTGATTTTAAAAGTAAAATTACAATTATACAAAAAAAAAATTAGGACATTCTACTCTGTCAAATACAATTAAGACATTACAGATAATCTGTGGCAGCAATTATAGCTGGAAATCAAAATGGCATTCTGTTTATCTCACATTTTGCTGTTCTAAATTAAGAATTAAGACCTTTACATTTCCTTAAAAATAGAAATTTACTTTTGACTGTTACTGAGAAAATAATATTTTAGTTTTGGTTACACATGTTGATTTAATATTGCTTGCAAATTTTACAAATTTGATGGATAGATAAGACTAGCATCCTTAAATAAAATATCCTTAGCAAAGAGCTGGAGCATAAGTATTCTATTTAGACTGAGAAACAAATGACATGTATTTTAATATATCTAAAATATTTTAATAAATTATTTAAAATATTTTATTTAATTAGTAGATTGATACATATGTGTATATATGTATACATATATATCCACAAAGACTAGATTATTAATTAATTTTGTTAAAATATTTTACACAGTTTAGACAAATTCTGATTGAGACTAACTCCAGGGATAAGTGTATCTTTCTTTAATAGAACTTTCCATCCTCAGCATTGCATCAAAGCATTTCATTTCCAGTGAGACAGGGTTGAGCTGTAGAGCCTTTCAGATCTTACATTGATGAAGCAAACAAACTTTTCCAAAAGCTTGGAAATGACCTTTAAAAATCATGCCTGCAGCATTCACACTAAAGAGTCTATTTGTATGTTGACATCACAAATTCATTAAAATACAGTTTTCATTACAACTTGAGTTTGCTATCTAGTTCTTTTAAAATTTTTATCATTTATTTATTTATTTATTTATTTCACTCATTTCTCTATTATTTATCTCTACCTATCTATCATTCAGTTACACACACACATATATATATATATATTATCTATCTATCTATCTATCTATCTATCTATCTATCTATCTATCTATCATCTATTGATCTATTGATCTATCGATCTGTCAATCTATTGATCTATCATCTATTTATCACCATTTATCTACCAATCATTTATCATTATCTATTATCATCTATCTCTCTTGCTGTCTGTCTGTCTGACTATTATCTATCATCTCATTGACTTATCTCTGTGCATAGAGGTTAGAGGACATTGCATTTCTCTCTTTCCACCATGCTCATAGGCTTTAGAATAGAAATCAGGTTGTTAGGCTTGGCAGAAAGTGCCTTTACCCATTGAGACAGCTCATTATGTACTTATACAATAATTTGTCATATAATGAATACATACTTTAAATATACATATACATTCCACTTCTGTCAACTCCTAGTCATGTATCCATGTGCCACAGACACTTTAAGTCCCCTATCTGCGTGGAACGGGTTCTCTGGAGCAAGTGGGCAAAGGAGTTGAATGTGGGTGACAAACAGAGACCACAAAAGAGGGTGTGTAGAATCTGAATGTAATGTGAGGTCGAGCATCAAACTTTTTTGTACAGCAGAGTAACAAGAAACCAGGTGAGATACATCTACCAAGTTACAATGACACAATACAAAAGGAATGTATACATCAAAAGGACTTACAGGAACCAGGAAATATTTACAGTAAATATAGAGCAGCTCTGCCTAGGATCAGCTAATGGCAAGTAAGGATTTCACACCCCAGTCACAATTTGTGCTACTCCTTTGAGCCTTGTGAAAGCAAGCACCAGGGGCTTCTGCTCTAGCAGACCTTCTCATGAATAATGTATTACCACAGCCCCCCTCTTCCAAGGCCTAGGTAAATACTTGCATATGAAGGTAACTTGGCTGTGCTTTTAAGAATCTGTGAGGAATCTCCATTTGTCAGAAGAATTCACCAACTTGCTTCTAATCTGCACTGTAGTCTGCTATACCTGGCTATAGTGAAGATTCTAAGTATATACTTTGCTGAGCTTGCCCTGAGATTTCTAACTCTTATGTAGTAAAATACTGTAAGAAAGCTTGTAAGACCCTCCACAATATTGCAGGGACAAATCTGGGGCTTTCTAGCTATGGGAATGCCAAGGTTCCAGGAGGATGGGTTTCCTTTGAAACTCTTTGCCTCAGGACTGCTTCCAGGTTTTCAGTCCTGCCAAGCAAGTCACTACTGGAGTGGATATAGCATCCATGGATAACTTCCCTGTCACTAATACTACATCTTAGCTAGTTTTACAGATTTTTTTGGCGAATTAAATAAACTCACACTAGTAAAGGCCATTAGAAAATGTCTGGCATTTAATACTTAGTAACATTTCATTGACTCCTGAAAACATGCCAGACTGCAACCTTGGGATTAGTTCTTCCTCATCATCAGCTACCAGGCTCTCAGTGCTTACTTTGCTGTGTTTTGTTCTCTCCTCTCTATAGTGGGGCTTGACTGTGGTACAAGGGTTTGAGAGATCCAAATGTAGATGCCAGGAAATGAAGGGGCCATGGAAGCTGGGAACTTGAATGTTCTCTCTGCTTGTCTATAGCATGTGTAACATTGATAAACAAACAAACAAACAAACAACAACAATCAACCAAAACAAATGGTAATGTAACAGATCAGACCATTGTTTAGGTTCTGGCTACTCAGCCATCATGTGTCGCATAATCTCACCACATCATGCTGATTCAGACACCTCTCTCAGAAGTTAGGTGTTATCCATGTTCTTACTGATGTTCCCAGAATATCCACACCAGCACTATGTGATCTAAACATGAACTGGTCCTTATAATCCTCTGTTTTCTACAGGGTGTTAGTGTAATAGAGCCTTCTGCAATGATGGATACATCCTATAATTGTGTGTCTTGTGTACATCCACTATTCCCATGAAAAACTGGATTTCAAATCTCAGCTGGCTCATATGATTGATTACCCTGCCAGACATGGAAGATTTATAGCTTTTCAGGACTTGAAATTTACTGCCATTTCATCGACAAAACAATACTATAATGAGAAATATGATTTTGAGACCTATGATACTTATTTCTTTATAGAAACAACCTGATTTTAGGTACTATACTAGTCACTAAGATAGTCTTATTTCTTTGGTGTCATGTCAAGTTCTTTCTTGCTAATATTTCCATATTTAAATGATGTTAAAGACCATGATTGTGACTTTTACTTGGATATTTAAAACTGGATCATAACTTTAAAGCTGGCTCAAATATCTCCCATCCTGAAGTGCATTGAAAAGAAAAACAGTGTATAGTGACTTTTCTATACTTGTATGCATTTTAGAATTCAGAATTCTCCAGGAAGCCTTTAAAAATCTTTGTGTTTGGCTCCTGTTTCCACAGATTCTGATTTTTTTGGTTTAAGGTGGTGATTCAATAACTGTCAGGTTAAAGCCACTAGCTAATATCTCGGATGAAGAATGACATGACAAAGGTTCTCACAGAATTGAAGGAATTAGGGCTTGCATTGCTATTCACATTTCAGAATCGCATTTGTCAAACTTCAGCATGCACAGAAGCTCCTGAGGGGATTAGAGGAATCCTCCTTCTGACAGGCATGCCAGAAACTGGTGCAGATGTGGCCTGGATTACATGCTAAGAGTCACTGCTTTCAATAGGTGTGAGTTTTTGCCTGCCTGTTAAGCTTGGGCTACAGCATGCAGTAAGTACATGAAAAGATTGTTTTATTATAAAGTATGACATAAATGTGAAGAGCTTGCTGTTTGTTAGAACTGGGAGTCTTGAGTAAGTGGGTTGAACTAAGTAGATTGTCAGACTGGCTAGCTGGAGTAGACATAATGCACTCAAATATGACTGGAGGGGTAGTGGGTCTCATCTATTTGCCTCTTTCTAGGTGATTTATATTCCCCTTTCTAGCTGTGACTGTAAAAAATGGACAAAATGGCCAGACTCTAGCATAAAGGCCCTGACAATGATGGCTTTAGCTATTGATTGTCTTTTGGATAATCTTGGACAGAGAAACCCTGTCTCAGAAAACCAAACCAAAAAAAAAAAAGACATATGAAATAATAGTGTATTATATTTGTATAAAAACAAAACATGTGACCTTATCAACCTAATAAATTCTTGTTCTGTGAAAATACTACTCATATTCCATTGATTTATATATCTTATTTGCATTAATACAGGTACATGAGGAGCACATACACACACAATTAAAAGTTGATTGTTAGTATGAAATGAGAATAGAGAATTTATGTTAATTGAACTGTCAGGCCATTGGAGTAAAAACAGGATTCATTTCACTAACTATCTTCACTGTCTCCAGAGCCTTCTGTGTAAGATGGACCCTGCTAACATTTCTTTTTGTTTCCTCTGAAAACATACTATACTTCCATGGTAAAATATAGGTATGTAACTTTCTACATTTCTTTTTCTTTTTTTTAAATTAGATATTTTCTTTATTTACATTTCAAATGCTATCCCGAAAATTCCCTATATTCTCTCCTGCCTCTGCCCTGCTCCCCTACCCACCTACTCCCACTTCTTGGCCCTGGTGTTCCCCTGTACTGGGGCATACAAAGTTTGCAAGACCTATGGGCCTCTCTTCCCAATGATGGCCCGACTAGGCCATCTTCTGCTACATATGCAGCTAGAGACACGATACACCAGCAGGATTTTACTGAAAGGACCCTGATATAGCTGTCTCATGTGAGGCTATGCCAGTGCCTGGCAAATACAAAAGTGGATGCTCACAGTCTTCTATAGGATGGAACACAGGGCCCACAAGGGAGAAGTTAGAGAAAGTACCCAAGGAGCTGAAGGGGTCTGCAACCCTATAGGTAGAACTTTCTACATTTCTGTTTTATATAGAGGTATCACGTTTCTGGGTGTGATAATGTGTTTGGTGGCTTTTAAGCTTCTAGCAACAATGGCTCATTGGAATTGAAAAACCATCTCAGCTTCCCATCAATGACATGAATGTAGCTTTAATACATTGTTCAGGAAGGAACCGTTTGTGGCTCATATGTCAAAAGTATGAACTTTAGTGTATTTTAGGACACTGAAGAAGCAGTTCTCAGGGTCCAACCATCTTTCTGTTGACTAGTTATCAATGTGCCCTTATAGGAGGCTGATCAAGCATTTTTAAATGCCACTGACCTTGTTTTTTCTTCAGATTGCTCTTGTACTTTCTTCACTTCTCCTTGGCAGTCTTAAAATCAATGCACTCTAACATGAGTATTTTAGTATTTTGTGAATAGCAAATATCATGATTAGGTAGAATTCTTAGAGCATCATATGAGCCATTTGCCTCCTCTGTGATCTGATGACTACCTTTGTTACAATTCAGTTCAAAAGCATGGACAATTATTTTAAAACTCCTTCATTGAGTAGCTTCTGAGATAAGACATAAGCCCACTAGATCTCTATTATGCCTTTGCCAACATTTTAGGACATGCCAAATCTTGAAGTCCTAAACACAGATGTGTCTCTCTCTAAGGAGCTTCAGAATGCTTTCCTCTGATCAATTATATATTGATTTTAAAGTTTAATATTATAGAGCAATCATTTTTTTATTTATAAGTTCTTGGGGAAAGTCTCTTAATAGTGAATGGGGTTGAAATTAGACCAATTTTTTGTGAGCAGATTGATAGTTCTATCAAGAGATCTACTCATAGTAATTAGGAGAGCGAAATTACATAAGCAGAGTTTTCAGTTACTTCAAACTTTATCCTTATTATTTCAGTTGGTTTCATATAAACATAATATAAAGTCATGCTTATTTTACATATCATAAAAATAAGATTAATTATATGAAGATATAAAAGTATGCTATTTTATTGAGTAAATTGATTGTTTATCATGACCATCTTCCTATTTTTATTAAACACATACATTTTTAAATAAACCTGGATCCACATAAATATAAAATTGGTATATGTTCTATATTTTATAAATAGTGAATTTTGAGTCTAAAATTAACTGCTATATATAATAATATTCAGTAAATTCTTTATAAACCTGTCAATTAATGTTTCAAAGGTGATAAATATTCATTTGCATTCATTGCCATATGATCTTTTTCAAATAACTTATTAATTATGTTTCCTATGAGTCTAATTTTTACCCAGTATATCTTAGAAAATGTGTCATTATGGACAAAAATCCCTTTATATATTTAAAGGCAGATGGTCTCAGATATTTGTAACTTTGACGTTTGTCATCTGTTAAAGGCAATGTCTGTAGCTTACTTTTTTTTTTATTAGATTTGAAAGAAGTAAGCTACAATGAGAAATTAATCCCATTCTAAACTTTATTTTCAATCATCTCTAGTGTAGTCTATCTACAAATACAGTGTGCTGCTCTGTGGTATAGTTTAAGTGTTCACAGATAAACTAAATATGCATGTAAATGCAGTTTGTTATCATTCACATTAAGGAGAACATGGAGACATTGAAATAAATGGAATTTTATATGGAAAGGTCATACTGACCAGAAAGAAACAACAACATATTTAAATGATTTATGTTTGGTTTCTTTTTATTAAGAAAAGGAAAACTGAATAGGTGTATAATTTTTAAATTATTGTAATATTTTGTTAAATAATATGCAGGATGTGATTTTTATTTTGGTAATATTTATCCTTCTCCATTCTAAGTCAAAAGTCTTTAATATTGGGGAGGGAAAACCTTAACCCACATGCATTGTGATTTGTGTTTTATAGACGGAGGGAAGGAAACTCAGAAGAGGGCCTTGACCAGTCATGTATTTGACATGTGGATAACTAGGCAAGTTCAGAGAGCTGCCATCAATAAGTTTCCCCTTATTGCCAAACTGTCCCACTGTTAAATTCAAGCTCCTGTTTTACATAGATTTCTTCCACTTCTACTGTTATGCTAAGTTTCTTCTTGTATCTAGAAAAGTCAATGCTGTCATTTGTCACAGCATATTATGCTTCCTATTTAAAGAGTTGAGAACTATTCAGTGAGAGAGGACAAGACAGGCATCCACTCTTTAAGAGTATGGATTCTGGCAATTCATCTATCTCCAGATCCAGCTATTATCACTTTTGAGTATATACCTAAAGGATGCTTGATCCTACTTCAGAGACACTTGCTCAGTTATGCTCATTGCTGCTCTATTCTTAATAGCCAGGGATTAGAAACAACCTAGATGAGCATCAGTGGGAAAATGGATAAAGAAAATGAGGCTCATTTACATGGTAGACTATTACTCAGATGTTTAAAATAGTGAAATCATCAAATCCATAAGTAAATGGATAGAGCTAGTCAGTGAATGTTAGTATCCTGAGTGAGGTAGCCTAGACCCCCAAAAGACAATTTTTGTATACATTCATTTAATTTGTCTGGTAGTTGTAATTGTAAATACAGATGGTAGCTGGTTGTAACTGATAAGCAAGCTACAATTCATATAACTACAGAAGTTAGATATAAAGAACTGGAGTGGTGATGAATGGAGGAACCTAAGAAGGAGAAATAGAATAGATAAATCTGAATGTGGGGTTTAGAATGGGAAGAGTAGATGAAGGAGGGAAGATGGGAATGGACCTGCTAATTCTAAAGGTTATTTGAGCTATCATATGGAAACTGAATATAGTAGAAGCTTCCTAAAATATACATATATGAAAGTGAACTAAAGAAATTACCAAATGATGGAGGAGAAAGAACCCCAACTGCACATCTCTCATTAGCAACTGAAATTAATTGAATTGTAGGGCATCTTCATACAACCCAGGCTATTTCCAATGCCATTCATTACTCTCCACAAATGTACAAAAGGCCCTATTGCTGAAGACAACATCTCCACTACTCATTGAACACAGGGAAGGCAAGCTGGAGCCTATTTAAAGCTTTCATTCCTAAGGACTAAATATTCATGGTTATGGAAGGTACTTTGCATGCACCCAAAGGAGAAAGGTAGATGCTAACCTAGCTACAAACCATTCAGTCTACTATGGTGACCTGGCTGTAAGATACTCTGTTGCAATAGTAGCACAATGTTTATGGGTATAACCAGTGAATACCTGATTTGACATAAGACCCATATAACTGACACTACCTGAGTGACCAAGAACATGAGATTAGATAGGACAGGAACCAAATATTAATGGACTGATTGTAATAAAATAATTTTATATACATTTTGCTATACTCATAATCCTGTGTCTTGATAAGCCATCATTGGAGAATTGTCCTCTTGTAGCAGATGGAAAAACATAGACTTAAAACTGAACAGTGAGCAGAGGGTGAGAAATCTTGGAAGACTCTGACATAAATGGGATGTCTCCATCAAATGTCTACATTTAGGTCACAGAAAACTCTGGGGAGAAGGAGGCAGATTATAAGAACCAGAGGGGACAGAGGACACCAAGGAAACCATGTCTTCTAAACAAAGTATAATCGATGTATGTACATATGAATTTACAGAGACTGAGGCAGCATGAGTAGGGTCTGAATGTGTCTGCACCAGATGGAGTCCTAGAGGTGAGTCAGTGAACTCATGGCCCACCCCTAACCCAAAAGGCTGGTAATCACTTGCAAATGAGAAATTAGTTTTTTTCTAAAGGAGTTATCACTGGGGAAGCAAACCATTCCTCAAGGTTGGTCCATGCTTAGCTGTAGATGGCCAACACAAAATGAACTCAATGGTATCGTTAGAGGCTCTTTGTTTCATAATGTTGTGTCAGGTCATTTCCTTTAAACCTTATATGTCCTTTTTATATATAATGGATTCCAGATTCTTGTTTTTATGTGATTCCTATTTGTGTGAATGTATGTGTCTCTTATGCTTTTTCAACATGTGTTTATCAACATGTGTTTCTTATGCTTTTTCTTTGGCTCTTTTTCTTCTGTTATTTTTGCCCTGTGCTAATTTGTTTGTTTTATTTTTTATTATTTTATTTTATCATATTTTATCCCTTAGATTCCTGTTTGTTCTCTAAGGAGAGACAGAAATTCTATGGATTCTGACAGGAGGGAATGTGGGGAGGACTGGGAGGAGTTGGGATAGGAGAAGCTGCAATCAGAATATATTGTATGAAAAAAATATATTTTCTATAAAAGAAAAAAACCCTCCAGCTGGTGGATGAGGAGCATCTAGAAATATAAAAATATTCTAGAAATCTCTTCAAGCTTCAACAATATTTTGGAACCAGTTAATCTGGTCTATAAAATGTCCCTGTGGTATTGAAGCTGATTCTTAGCACAGCCATGGAACTTATCTGGTTGATAAAGCAATCCTGACATTCACCCACATGACCTTAACATGTTTACATTAATATCTCAAAGCTTTATCCTAATAAAAGTGAAATTTATGAAGAAAAGGTTGAGGATTTAATTCCCTAAAACATTAACATACTTGATACTCTCACCTCATTGTTTGAAGCTCTAACAGGATTCATGGATAATTCTTTA
>LR749491.1:857001-888100 GCA_902729485.2 Mus minutoides | reverse complement strand
GAGAGAGAGAGAGAGAGAGAGAGAGAGAGAGAGAGAGAGAGAGAAGTGTGAATGACTTCTTTGGCTTCGACATCTCTGTCTTATGCTGCTGGCTCTGGAAGTGGTTTTCCCATCTACTCTCCTGAAGTTTTTCTCAAAGCGAAGCACTAAATTAATATTGAAAATTTCTTCACTTAATGCCAAATAAAATATGTAGGTCAGAGACTGAATTAGGACTCATATATTTAAGTAGCAGAGAAAAAATATACTTGAGAACTTATTACAAGAAAAATTGCAGGTCAGGTTTGAAATGCACTTGTACTCCCGAGAAGAAGGTCTTAGTCACAGGTGCAAGTTGATTCAAGGGACATGAGATTCCAGAAATAATTGCTCACCTCCAAATATATCTTTCTTACTTGCTGAGTTGAATTCTAAGCATGCTATGACTGCTGTGTGAGCAGAGCTGTGTTTGGGAAAGAAAATTCAAAGGAGTAAGGCATATTATTCTTAGAAGAGGAAGATGGCCATATGTTTATAATGGCCATATTTTTCAACATCATCTGAGAGAATTCTAAGTCTTTAAAAGCAATTGACTCAACAGTTATTCCATAATAAATTGAGATTACTTCAGAAATTGGGCTTAAACCTAAATTATTGAATTTTTTCTTACTCAGTCCAGCTACAAATAATTCCACATATCACTTTTAAAAATGATTGCTTACTTATTGTATACATATCAGAGTTTTATCTACATGTAAGTCTGTACATTATGTGAGTGACTAGTGCTCACAGAAGACAAAAGAGGGCATTGCACTCCTGAGGACTGGAGTCAGTCTTGTTATTCACCATATGGATGCTGGAAATAAAATTAAGGTCATTTGGAAGAGTAACCAGGGCTCTTAACTAATGAGCCATCAGCTGTAGACCTATATATTTCTTGAAAACAAGTTCTTAAAAGTTTTCAAAATCAAACGTAAAGTTATAGTCTTTTCTTCTTTCCTCCGTTCCTTCGTTCCTTCATTCCTTCTTTCCTTCTTTCCTTCTTTCCTTCCTTCCTTCCTTCCTCCCTCCCTCCCTCCCTCCCTCCCTCCCTCCCTCCCTTCCTTCCTTCCTTCCTTCCTTCCTTCCTTCCTTCCCT
This sequence comes from Mus minutoides, assembly GCA_902729485.2. NCBI lineage: Eukaryota > Metazoa > Chordata > Mammalia > Rodentia > Muridae > Mus > Mus minutoides. The sequence continues at coordinate 886,983 of LR749491.1, read as the reverse complement.
CCTTCCTTTCTTGTCATGGAATGCTGTCTATTTTTTCTACCTCCTCAAAAAGGATGCCTGTACACAGGTGAGGTCAAGTGAAATCTTAATTAGTCAGAAAAGGCTATAGCCTGTGATTAGGCAGTGGAAGGGAAGGCAGAGAAGAAAGTTTTAGAGAGGGGAGAGAGAGACAGAGACAGAGACAGACAGAGAGACAGAGAGAGTCAGAGAGACAGAGAGATGAAAGGGGACAGAGAGAAGATGGAGAGAGAAGAATTAGAACCACATGGCCTGAAAGAGCCACTGGTAGCTATGGATATCATAGAAGGGCAATAGAGTAATGTAGGTTACATTTGCCTCATCTAGGTGTGCAGCGTGTATTTATAACAATTGAGTTTTGAGTTCTTTGTGTGGGCATTTTGGGGATTGAAGATTTACTGTTATAAATCTGGCTGATAAATTATAAGCTGGTGGAGTTTTCATTTTATGAGGTTAGGGGATTAGAGCCAGTGGGGGCTGGTGGGAAAATATGAGCAGTTGGGCTGCAGCTAACTGAGGAAATTTGGGAAGACTGCTTCATGGGGATAGCAATATGGGCAGGGAGACTGCTACTGCTGGTGCATAGCCAGGCATAGCGTGAATTGTATATTTTTTTATGATTGCATGCAATACTCCCTTTTTTCTTCTTCCTCTTCTTTCCCCTTCTTCCCCTTTTCTGCTTCTTCTGCTTCTTCCCCTTCTTCTCCTTCCTCCTCTTCCTCCTCCTCTTCCCCCTCTCCTCTTCCTTCTCCTCTTCTCCTCCTCCTCCTTCTTTTTCTTCTTCTTCTCCTTCTTCTTCACCACCATCATCATCATCTTCTTTATTATGTTGTGATATATAGGTATCTTTCTCTTATTTTTTTTTTAAAATATTCTCTCATACCATGCCTGTTGGATGTAGTTTCCTGTGGGGCAATGGGCTATGCACAGACAGGCTGGTCTCTAGTTGAGATGAGGTCATGAACCCTGGTAGGACCCGTTGGTGATAATTTTCACCTACATGGGACAGAAGGCGTTCTCTCATGTCTCCTGGACCCCTGGCTCATGTTGAAGTTTCTGCCCCCACGGCCCCCACAGGAGAAGTGTGTGGCTAACAGTCACATAGACTATGTCCCAAGCTTCGGAGTTTCAGGCTAGACTCCTCCCAGTTACCTAGCATCAGCAAGATAACAAGCCCACTACAAGTAGGGCTGTTTGGCCCCTTGCTCTCTTAAGCTTTTACTTTCCTTACTCTCCCTCTTACTTTCTCTCTCTCTTACTCTCTAAGCTTTTTCTTCTCTCTTTTTAAGCTCTCTTACTCTCTAGCCTTTCTTTCCTCTCTCCCTTTCCCCTTCTCTCCTCTTGGCCATGGCAGGTCTCTCTCTCTCTTTCTTTCTACCTTTTCTCTCCCCCCTTCCTTTCTACAATAAATCTCTAAAACCATAGACTGTCTCTGTTCATCAAGGCTCTGACTAAGAACTTTCCCCTGCCTGGGAACCTCTCTCCCTCTGCCCTCGGGGCGAGAGTGTTGCCTTGGGCTCCTATCCTGTTCTAAACTCCTCTGCTATATCCAGTGTGGGATGCCAGAGACTGAGAACCTGGTACCAGTCGCTGCCCCTTGTCCAACCCCCGCCCTGTGGGGTCAGTGGCTTCACACAGCCAGATACCCACCCAGGGCCATGTGGAAAGTGTCTGTCAGTCCTCCAGGGTTCGCTGGGCCAGAGCTCAGGAACTCTGGCCGGAGTGGGGGCTCTCTGCCTACCCTTTCTTACCCTACACCCACAGTCTCGCAGTTTCCCCTCTATCCACTCCTCCCAATGATGTACCTCTCACCTCCCTCCTTTACATCCACATCTCTTGCATTTCCATTCAGGTAAGGGCAAGCCTCCCAGGGATATCAAGTGAGTACAGCATAACAAGTTGTAATACAACTAGACATAAATTCTCCTATCAGGGCTAGGTAAGGTAATCCAGTAGGAGGAAAGGGGTCCCAAGAGAAGGTGAAATAATCATAGACACGTCCTTCTATCACTTTTAGGAACCTACAAAATACCAAGCTAACCACCACAACATATTTGCATAGGACCTAGTGAGGATCTATGCAGGCTCCATGATTGCCATTTCAGTCTCTGGGAGCCTCTATGAGCCCTGCTTACTTGATTCTATGGCCTTGTTATCCTGTTTCCCCAGGACCTCCGGCTCCTGCAATTTTTCCTGCTCCTCTTCATTGGTGTTCTCTAAGATCTGAGAGGAGGAACCATATGGAGATCTACAGTTCTCTCTCTCTCTCTCTCTCTCTCTCTCTCTCTCTCTCTCTCTCTCCCTCTCTGCCTGTATTCATCAGCTTCTGGAGGAAGCTGCTCTGATGATGATTAGGCAAGGTACTAATTTATGATTTTGCAGAATGTCCTTAGTGATAATTTTATTACTTTTTTCTATTATAAGGCTCTGGGCTATCTAGGTTCCAATACCTGGTCATCTGAGCAGTGCTGGTCATGGGTTTCCTTTCATGATGTGGGCCTCCATATAGACCAGTCATTGGTTAGCCATATCTACAAATTTTGTGCCTCAACTGCCCTTGCACATTTTGCAGAGAGGACACATTATAGGTCAAAGTTTTAGGTGCTGGGTTGGCATTCTAATCCCTCCAATGGAAGTTAAAATTTTCAGTTAAATGGGTGGAACTCCCATTTTCATCCATAATCATCTTGAGTGAAGTAACCCAGACCCAGAAAGACAATCATGGTTTGTAATCATGTATAAATGGACATTAGCTGTTAAGTAAAGGATAATTATTCTAAAACCACAGTCCCAGAAAGGCTAAGTAACAAGGAGGGCTCTAGGCAGATGCATGGAATCCCCTGGGAAGGAGAAATAGCATAGATTCTGCAGGTAGACTGGGGGCCCATGAGAATGGGAACAGAAGTTTTCCTCTTATTTTTGGACTGGCTTAGAAAAAATTTACAAAAAATTTTAAACTCTCTTACCATTTTCCTTTTTGTTCAATGAAGTATAATTTGTGTTTTTACTTCCTCAAAAATTTTTAGTCTGGGAGTTAATGGAAGTTCCTACCAGATTTGGGTGGGAATTTTAAATCCATATCCGGGGAGAATAAAACTAAGATGTAATCTAATATTTAAGGTTAACTTCAATTGGATTTATGTGGGGAATTGCAGGTTGGTCTCCAGTTGAGCTGAGGTCTGAACCCCGATGGTCATAAATCACCTACCTGACATGGTAGGCATTCCCTCATACTCCTGGAACTCCAGCCCCTGCTTAAGGTACCACCTCCCACAGGCCCCACAAGGGAAGCATGGTCAGTGGTCATGTAAGCAATGGCCCAAACTTCTGACCTTCAGGCTAAACTCCTCCCCAGTAACCTAGCAACAATAAAGACCATAAAAAGGCATGTTCAGCCCACATCTTGCTCTCTTACTCTTACCTTTTGTTCTCTCACTTCTCTCTCCTCTCTCTTTTTCTTTGTCTTCTTCTTCTTCTTCTTCTTCTTCTTCTTCTTCTTCTTCTTCTTCTTCTTCTTCTCTCTCTCTCTCTCTCTCTCTCTCTCTCTTCTATCTTCTCTCTTTCCCCTGCATTTCTATAATAAAGCTCATAAACCATAGACAGTCTCTGTCCTTCAAGTTCTGCTGCGCACTCTGGTTAGTGTTGGGAACTTTTTCCCCTATTCCCTCTCTCCCACAACCCTAGTGGCTTTAGCTAAGTAGCTCCAGGGGGTTCTCCAGGCAGGGCTGCCCCTTGACCACCCCCTGAAGAGTGGGATAGAGGAATGCCCACCCAGGGATAGGGAAACCAGAAAGGAGATAAAATTTGAAATGTAAATAAAGAAAATATCTAATAAAAAAAGAAACATAAGTTGTATCTCTTCACTGGAAGCTATCCAACTCTTACCAACATATATCTGAGCACCCAGTGTAAGAACCAGGTTTTCTGTCCTGGAAAAAATTGAACAGGGACAAGAGGACAACAGCCAAAGCAGACAGAGTTTGCTAGGACATAGTGCCACAGGAGGCCATACATGCTTGATGTTGTAAACCTGCTAACAAGTCTATGAATGGTATGGCTTGGATCTGAAATGTCCCTAATAGGCTGAAGGACTTGAATACCTGACCCTCACTACTGGTGCTATTTGGGAAAATTGTGGGCAGTTAAGAGGTGAAGCATCACTGGAAAAAGTGGCTCACTAGAGACAAACCTTGAGACTATATAGACTGGCCTTCATTCTTATTCACTCTCTGATCCTGACTGTAGATAGAATGTGACCTACTGGTCCCCTCTTCTTGCCACCCTGCTTTCATTTTTTCTTTTCATTGGTGTGTTCAAGTATCTCTGAACAGCCATTCTGGATCCTTCTTTTTTTTTTTTTTCTGAAACCATAATTTAAAAATAAACTCTTGGTTCTCTAAGTTCCTTTGAACATGGTGTTTTATCACAGCAATAGAAAAATAATCATTACAGAATAATATCCTTAAACTGTAAGCAATAGTATAATTCCCTGCCCTTAAATTCTTCCTTGTCAGAGCATTTTGTAACAGCAACAGGAAAAAAATAACTAATTTAGTTGGGGAGGTTACAGAGCCTGGAGGGGGATCTATTTCTAATATTTTCCTAAATGGATGCCTAGTCTATCTTCTTTCTAAACCTTCATTTTTATAGACATAGAGTAGTGTGGCTCTCAGCCTTGGTCAGAGAAGCTCCTTCTGTCAGTTAGTAATATTTAATCAAGAGTCACGTTATTTGTGGGGAATTGCAGGCTGGTCTCCAGTCGAGCTGAGGTCTGAACCCCGATGGTCATAATACACCTATATGACATGCTAGGCGTTCCCTCAAGCTCCTGGAACTCAAGCCCCTGCCTAAGGTACCACTTCTCATAACCCCCACAAGAGAAGCATGGTCAGTAGTTATGTAAGCAATGGCCCAAGCTTCAGACCTTCAGGCTAAACTCCTCCCCAGTAACCTAGCAACAGTAAAGACCATAAAAAGGGGTGCTCAGCCCATACCTCTTACTCTTGCTCTCTTACTCTTACTCCTTTGTCCTCTCACTTCTCTCTCCTCCTCCCTTTCTCTCTCTCTCTCTCTCTCTCTCTCTCTCTCTCTCTCTCTCTCTCTCTCTCTCCTACCTTCTCTCTTTCCCCTGCATTTCTATAATAAAGCTCTTAAACCATAGGCAGTCTCTGTCCTTCAAGTTCCGCCTCGCACTCTGGTTAGTGTTGGGAACTTCTTCCCCTATTCTCTCTCTCCCACAACCCTGATGGCTTTAGCTAACTAGCTCCAGGGGGGTCCCCAGGCAGGGTGCCCCTTGACCATCCCCTGAAGAGTGGGATAGAGGAATGCCCACCCAGGGATGAGTGGATAGGGTAAGTAGCAGCCTTCCCACGCCTGACTGATTAGAGAATAGGGAAACTCTGGCGGGGGCAGTGGGTTTCTTTTCCTCCCCTACTTTGCCCAGGGCCACCAGCCCCCCTCCTCTTTTATTACCAGAACAAAATATTGATGTAGAATATAGACACAGGAGCAGGATTTCCAGCTACAGACCTGGAATTTTATAGGAGTGAACTGCCTAAAAGATGTGCTGATGCAACCGTGGCATAAATGGTGTGGTGATAACCACACAGCCTCAATTGAATCTAAAGCTAACTTCAGGAAATAGAACCAATTCATCGACAAAAATCTAGTCTTCAGTGCCAAAGATCCTCAGACAGGCATGAACCTATAGAAAAATCAATGCTATTGTTCTGCTAAAGGAACATGCCAAAAACATGACTTCTAATAACTTTCTTATGTACACACAGATCAATGTGTTACTCATCCATAATCACAAGTGCTTCCTCTTGCAGTAAGTGAGAACTAATACAGCGACCAACAACTGGACAATGTGCAGAGAATGAGATACTCTACACTTTTTCCTAAATGGGATATCTTTATCAGACTCCTTCCTTCACTGTTAAGGAAGCTATGTAGAAGAGAAGACAGAAAGATTATAAGACCCACCGGATGAATGACATTGAAAAAACAGAGTCTTCCAGGTCTTTATATGAAGTCACAGAGACTGTTCAGGGATGCACAATGCTTTCTTTGTTATTGCCTATCTAATTAACCCTTTGCCTACAAAATTAGATCTCAGATGTTCCCAAAGTGAGGACTGTTGCAGAAAATAAATATCAAAATACACATTAGATGTCAGTGCAACCCTGAGCGGAGTGTCATTCTCATGTGAGTCTGGGTCTAACCCGAATCTGAGGGAATCGTTGGGAGGATGTTATATAGCGAGGTCTTTCGGGAAGATGTTAATCTCAGAACATTCATAAGCAATCAGACAATGGTGCTTTGATTTTTAAATGTAGCACTCCCAACAACAGACTTCAAAGCAGCACAATGGCAAATACTGCTTTTGACACTTTGAAAAATAGTCTCATTTAACAATAACCACACATTTCCAGGTAAACAAAGCCCACTTGAGTTAAAGCTAATGAGGCTTTGAGTGCAGAGGAGAATATGTGAAAAGGATAAGAAGCTAAGAAGAAAGGGACTTTTGTTTCTATGCTGTGAGTTACCAATAATAATATGCAGTGTTGTGAGGATTAGTTTCCTAAGTGCCTCCATTATCATCATCCACCATTGTGTGTTTCCTCAGACAGTGCAGGCATCACAGAGTAAATTAGCAGAGTAAGTGTAGAAACAAACAAATGGACCATAACACTCCACTTTGGAAAGTAATGCCCACAATCTAAATACAGATTCCAAACATATATCCTATTCAAATATAATAGGTATTGTGGAATCCCGAAAAGAAATTCTTGCAGTCATTAAGTAGGTTACAGGTACTGCAGAGCATTATAGCATACATATAGCACACATATAGAAGGTCAGAAGTGCTGTGAGCATCCTGTCTTTAGTAATTATACAACTTCACTTTACAGAGCAACACTCTACAGTACAGAAACAAGATACCTGGAAAGGAGACAGTGGGGGAGGGTAAAAGTAAAGGAGGAGAGGGACAGTCACAGGGAGAAGCTGTAGTATTGCATTATAAGGGAAAACTGCTTAATAATCATGTGCAATTGTAGCACATAAAAATATTCTGAAAAACTAGAAATGAAAATAAATTTCCAAATAAATACATAGGTCTTTTGTAATACAGCCAAGTTTCATTGCTGAGGTGGCTGACTATGGCCAAGAAAATAATCCGACTTTCAAAGAAAACTTCTACACTTTCCCAAGATGAAAAAATAATGCTTTAAACTTTAGAAGAACTAAAATGTTACAGATTTCAATGTTAAAACAATGGCTTATCTATTGAAAGGAGAGATTTATTATCAGCATTAATGTTCCTGACAATTAAATTGAAGAGAATGATATGCTTTTGTTGCCTTTGCTTTTTATCACTTCTATTCATATTTTTCATAAAACCAATTGATTATTTTTCTGTTTTTTACAATTTCCACGATGGATGTCACAATAATGTAAGTGTAAAAGGACATAAAGTCTTAATGTTTTGATGTAGAGTCTGTATTTAGTACAGTTAAAAAGCTTTCATATTGAGGCATATAACTGATGAGAAAGTGATTGCTCATTAGTCTAGTAATTCACTTGAATGATACACAAATCAAACCATTTAATGATACATTCTCACTTTATAAAGAGAATTCCTAGGGGAAATAGTATGTATATGACTCAGATGTACTTAATTTAAATGTCAATATAACTTCTCATCCTGTTAAGTAGTAGATTGATGTGAGCAGAACCCACACATATGCTAATAGCAAACAAAAATTAGACAATAACATTTGTATTGATTCAACCTACACAGGTGGAAGATAATTCCCTATTGCTGAAGACACCAAGAACTTCAGACACTGGGGCTAGAGTCCCCTTGAGCTGAAACTGAGCTGGATACCTCTTCTTCCAAAGAAGGTAAACAACCACCTTTCTTACCAACTTTCTATGACACCTATGAACCACAACAATAGCATCATGCTATAGTGACCCTAAGGGTAAAGTAGTAGAATGTATACCTTGGCCATAACTAACATCATGCTAGTTAGATTTATGACCTTCTTTGCCAAATGGAAATCATTCCAATTTACTTCAAACCTAGCCAATTATCCAGGACTAATGGAACCATGGATCTTGGAGAACCTACAACCATAGCTCTACAAAGCCAGGCTTATCTCTGACTGCATTCTAACCATTTGTCTTATACTTCATCTCTCCTTGCATTAATGAAACTCCTCTTTACAACATATTGAGACCATCACACAAGAAAGAATGCAATCAAAATGTAGAGATGGTCGAAATGGATTCATCTATAAAAGAACTTCTGAAATTAAGGCTAAGGAAGCATTGTGTAAAAATGGTAGAAAGGTTGTAAGTTTCAAAGAATAGAAGAGTTTTCTGTGAGATTGTATTTCCTAATAACATCAGAAGCAATGCTCATGGTATGCCTCACTAACAAGACTGCCTAAGAATACACTGAACAGGGACAGCTATAGACATACCAAAGTGAACAATTGAAAGACTATGAAGCCTCAACCCTACACAAAGAACCACAGGCAAAAAACAATGCTGAGAGAAGGGTAAATAGTCCTCCTCGTGGAAGAACACATGCCTGTAACAATAATTAATGATACAAATGTAATGAATATAAAAGAGAGCAAGGACAAGTAAACGGGGTTTGGACAGTGAAAATGGAAGGGTAAAATATTGTAATTATAATCTCAAATATAAAAGAAAAAATTACCAGCATGAATTATAGATTAATTAATGATATTCTGAATTTAAAAGTTATTATTTGATATGATACAATTACATTGTGTTATAATAGTCTCTTTATTTTTGGTTTATTTTTATATACTGTATATTCTGACTATGGTTCCCCTACTCCAATTCCTCCCGGATTCTTTCCACTTCCCTTCCCGCCCAAATTCAAACACCTTCTCTTTCTCAATAGTAAACAAACAGGCACCTGAAAATGATAATTACTTAAAATAATGTAAAATTTAAAAAAATAGAACAAGACAAAGAAACAAGAAAAAGCACAAGGAATACAAGTAGACATAGACATGTTTATGTTTGCACACAAAGAAATTCCATAAGAACTCAAAGCCAGAAATTATAATATATATGCAAAAGACCAGTAAGGTTAAAAAATCAACCAACTAATCAAGCAAACAGAAACCAACCAACCAAACAAAATACCCTGATTAATAGTAATAGACAAAGAGCCCAAAATGCCAAGAATGCCAGTGAACTTGTTCTGTGCTGGCTATCTATTGCTGAACACAAGGCCTGTCCCTAGGAGCTGTTTGTACATCCAGTGAGACTCCAGTGGAGAAAACTAATTTTTATTTTGTGAGCAGTTATCAATTGCAGATAGCTTCTGGGTTAAGGATAGGGGCTTCTGTCCACTTCCCCTCTTAGCGCTGGGATCCATATGGCTTAGACTTTGTGGGCTCCTTTTATGCTGCCACAGTCTCCATGACTTCATGTCTGTTGGTCCTGCTGTGTTGAGAAGGACTTTGCTTTGTTGTATTCCCATTCTGTATTGTTGAGGGCCATGCAGAAAGAACATCAAAGCAGTGTTATAACTCATAGAATGTGGGACACTGCTTAGCACATGATGGGTGTGCTCTTTAAGAGAGTAAGTCATGTACTCTACAATCCAGACTACAGTGCTGGTATCACTGCCAATAGAGTTTTGAGTCAATAGCAGCTTTATTCTTGCTATTAATAAGAAAGTTACTAGTTGAATAGAAATCTTTAGTGTTTAGGAAGAAGGGATGCATGTCTTCCTAACTGAAGAGTGACTTTTTTCAATTCCATGCTAATTTATCAGCATACATTCATTATACAGAATAAAAATCTTTCATTATACAGAATAAAAAGCATTCCTTTCTTTCTCATTCTTCTAGTGTATTTGAAATATATACTCCTATCGGTCTTCCCCATTCTATAACCCATGTTTTCCTCTCCTTTTTCATTGTCCTTCTCTACCTAAAATACCCCTCTACTTGCATTTCCTCCTACCTTAATTTCCACATATGAGAGACAACATCAATACATTTCTTTCTAGAACTCACTTCACATAACATGATGATCTTCAGCTTGATCCTTCATGTTATCTATCTGCTTTATGGATGTGTAAAACTCTGCTTTATATGTAATATTTCATTCACCATTCAACAAGTTGATATTGAACACATAAATAAAAGCCATAACTGTAGGCATAAATGTTTTCCCACATACTTTTAATAAAGGCCCAGCCTTCCTTGTAGTCCACCACCCAGCAGAGGTGATGGAAAGGAAAAGTTATTAGGATATGGGGGAAGTGGACCTGTTGAGCAATAGTTCGGCAAGCTCTATCTTCTTTTTCAGCAGTATGATCCAGTAGCAAACACCACTTATGACTCAGCAGCTGCAGAATAGTCTTCCAGGCAGGCTGATATCATTTCAGTAGGCAGAGACCAGGCATGAACTAGCAGATGTAGTTCAATTGTGAAGAGACTGCAAGGCTTGCCACCTGGCCTGAGGCAAGGCTGCTGAAGCAGTAAGCTTCTGCAAGAGTCTCCGGAGCAGTTCCTCAATGACATGGAAGAGCAACCGCAAGTTGAGCTCAACAATGCTATGTAAGACAAACCAATGCATGCGTGTGATTAACACAGAACAGTGGGATGGAGCAAACCAAACCAGTGGGCAGTGCTTGTCTCCCACTGTCTGTGGAGTCATATTTATATTATATATAAATATGAAATATATATATTATGTGTGTATATACATATATTTCTTCTATATATATTATAACTGCTATAATTTTTGACATCAAATTGTTATACCTTCATGTGTGTGTGTGTGTGTGTGTGTGTGCATGCATGTGTGTGTATGTGTGTGTTTCCCAAAGTATAGACAAAATTTGTGACTTGTATATAGTAAAGCATATGTGGAAGATGCTAAAATGAAACTCTTATGATATTGTTATATGGAAAAGATGAAGGGAAATTGGTAAATACCAAAGTTACAGTATTGATTTTATTTTTATAAGAATGGGGATTAGACCAGGCAGATATGACCAAAGTACCTGAAACCACTTAGCCGGCTTTCCCACTGTAGAGGTGAGTATTCCTGTTAGGAATCCTTGGATAGGTCTTTTTTATTTTAATTTTTTATTAGATATTTTTTCATTTACATATCAAATGCTATACCTATACCCTCCCCTGCCCTGCTCTCCAACCCACCCACTCCTGCTTCCTGGCCCTGGCATACCCCTGTACTGGGGCATATAATCTTCACAAGACCAAGGGCCTTTCTTAACATTGATGGCCAACTAGGCTATCTTCTGCTATGTATGCAGCTAGAGACAGGAGCTCTTGGGGTACTGGTTAGTTCATATTGTTGTTCCTCCTATAGGGTTACAGACCCCTTTAGCTCTTTGGGTACTTTATCTGGCTCCTTCATTGGGGGCCCTGTGTTCCATCCAATAGTTGACTATGAGCATCCACTTCTGTATTTGCCAGGCACTCGCATAGCCTCACAAGAGACTGCCTCACCTGGCAATCCATCCCATAAACAACCACCAAACCCAGACACTATTACTTATGCCAGCAAGATTTTGCTGACAGGACTTGTGGCCTTTAGAAACTACAAAGTCAGGACAATCATACAATGAAGACAATGTCAGTTGTAACAAAATCCAAATAAAATTTCCAGCAAAACATTCCATAGCTGAACCACCACATAAGAATATAGACTAAGTAAATATTAGAATTTACTTATATGATACCTATGTAGAAGTCTCAGCACATACCCAGATCTTCACACATGGTGACTGAGACAGCAAATGCTGGTGTGCTTAAACCACCAAGTAGGTAATGCTATTCTTCATTATGAAGTGATTAATAGTCATCTAGTCTTTGCCTGCAATGTGTTCATAGCTTTCTACTAGCTTTATATTTGATTAAGGTCACATTAATAATTAAATATGATCTATGAATTATATACTTATTTATTACACATACTAGAGCCCTCTTATAGAATATATATGTGTGTGTGTGTGTGTGTGTGTGTGTGTGTGTGTGTGTGTTTTATCAACCATATTATGCTCACATTTTAATTTACACATTTGTATGTATAGTAAAGTAGTGGTCTTTTGGAGAGAATGTTAATTAAACAAGCAATTAGCTTATGCATTATAATGAATAAATATTAAATTGGTTGATATGACATCATTTGTTACATTTTCCAGCAATATTTTATAGATACTTCTATACTTTCAACTATCTGTTGAATTTTAGAATTCTCTGCTTATTAAAAACAACGTAAAATTCTTACCAAAGAGAAGATTACATAAGTTGAAAAAATAGTTAAATTCAGGGCAAAACAAACAAACAAACAAACAAAGTTTCTTCTTAAAGGGATTAAAAAATAGATAGTTGATGTGAATACATAAACTTAAAGAAGTGATATGAGTATTATAAATAAGGCTGCTGTGAACATAGTGGAGCATGTGCTCTTATTACCAGTTGCAACATCTTCTGGGATATGCCCAGGAGAGGTATTGCTGGATCCTCATGTAGTACTGTGTCCAATTTTCTGAGGAACCACCAGACTGGGGTACAGAGCTAAGCACAGAATTCTCAACTGAGAAATACCAAATGGCTGAGAAGCACCTGAAAAAATGTTCAACATCCTTAATCATCAGGGAAATGCAAATCAAAACAACCCTGAGACTCTGCCTCACACCAGTCAGAATGGCTAAGATCAAAAATTCAGGTGACAGCAGATGCTGGTGAGGATGTGGAGAAAGATGAACACTCCTCCATTGCTGGTGATGCTCATAGTCTATGATGGAACACAGGGCCCCCAATGGAGAAGCTAGAGAAAGTACCTCAGGAGCTGAAGGAGTCAGCAACCCTATAAAAGGAACAACAATATGAACTAACCAGAACCCCCAGAGCTTGTGTCTCTAGCTGCATATGTAACAGAAGATGGCCTAGTTGGCCATCATCAGAAAAGTGGCCCCCTTGGTATTGCAAACTTTATATGCCCCAATACAGGGGAACTCCAAGGCCAAGAAGTGGGAGTGGGTGGGTAGGGGAGCAGGGTCGGGGGAGGGTATAACGAACTTTCGCAATAGTATTTGAAATGTAAAATAAGAAAATATCTAATAAAGTCAAAAAAGGAAGTGATATGAGTTTGATAAAAATGACTTAAAAATTTAAAGTTATTCTGAGAAAACATAAAATCACAAGAATAAAAAGCAAATATGCTGATGAGGGAAGAAAGAGTATTTTGTACCTTATATTCTGACATGAGATGAGTGGTGAGCCTTCAGGGATTCTGACTTATGACATAGAAAAGCAAGTTTCTTTCTTTCTTTCTTTCTTTCTTTCTTTCTTTCTTTCTTTCTTTCTTTCTTTCTTTCTTTCTTTCCTTCTTTTTTTTCTTTCTTCCTCTCTCCCTCCCTCCCTCCCTTTCTCTCTCTTTCTTTCTTTCTTTCTTTCTTTCTTTCTTTCTTTCTTTCTTTCTTTCTTCCCTTCTTTCAATTGGTTATCTTATTTATTTGCATTATAATGTTATATCCCTTTCCAGTTTCCCCTCCACAGCCCCCCATGACCTCTTCCCCTCGCCCCTGCCTCTATGAGGATGCTCCTCGCCCCTGCCGCTATGAGGATGCTCCCCCATCCACGCACCAACTCCTGCCTCAGTGCCCTAGCATTCCTCTACACTTGGTAATCGAGCCTCCACAGGACCAAGGGTCTCTCGTCCGACTGATGCCAGATAAGGCCATCCTCTGCTACACATCCAGCTGGAGCCATGGGTCCCTCCATGTGTACTCTGTGGTTAGTGGTTTAGTATCAAAATTCCAACTCAATTCTTCACTGAGTTAGAAAGGGCAATTAGCAAATTTATCTGGAATAATAAAAAACCTTGGATAGCAAAAACTATTCTCAACAATAAAAGAACCTCTGGGGGAATCACCATGCCTGACAATAAGCTGTACTACAGACCAATTGTGATAAAAAATTCATGGTACTGGTACAGCGACAGACATGTAGATCAATGGAATAGAATTGAAGACCCAGAAATGAATCTACACATCTATGGTCAATTGATCGTTAACAAGGGAGCTAAAACCATTCAGTGGAAAAAAGACAGAATTTTCAACAAATGGTGCTGGCACAACTGGGGGTTATCATTTAGAAGAATGAGAATTGATCCATTCTTATCTCCTTGCACAAATCTCAAGTCTAAGTGGATCAAAGACCTCCACATAAAACCAGAGACACTGAAATTTATAGAGGAGAAAGTGGGGAAAAGCCTCGAAGATATGGGCACAAGGGTAAAATTCCTAAACAGAACAGCATTGGTCTGTGCTATAAGATCACAAATCGACAATCGGGACCTCATAAAATTGCAAAGCTTCTGTAGGGCAAAAGATTCTGTGAATAAGACAAAAAGGCCACCAACAGATTGGGAAAGAATTTTTACCAATCCTAAATCTGATAGGGGGCTAATAGCCAATATTTACAAAGAGCTCAAGGAGTTGAACTCCAGAAATTCAAATAATCCCATTTAAAAATGGGGTACAGAGCTAAACAAAGGATTCTCAACTGAGGAATACTGAAGGGCCGAGATGCACTTGAAAAAATGTTCAGCATCCTTAATCATCAGGGAAATGCAAATCAAAACAACCCTCAGATTCCACCTCACACCAGTTAGAATGGCTAGGATCAGAAATTCAGGTGACAGCAGATGCTGGTGAGGATGTGGAGAAAGAGGAACATTCCTCCATTGCTGGTAAGATTGCACACTGGTACAACCACTCTGGAAATCAGTCTGGCGGTTCCTTAGAAAACTGGACATAGTACTACCAATTGATCCAGCAATACCTGTCCTAGGCCTATACCCAGAAGATGTTCCAACTGGTACCAAGGACACATGCTCCACTATGTTCATCGCAGCATTATTTATAATAGCCAGAAGCTGGAAAGAACCCAGACGTCCCTCAAAAGAGGAATGGATACAGAAAATGTGGTACATTTATACAATGGAGTACTACTCAGCTCTTAAAAACAATGAATTTATGAAATTCTTGGGCAAATGGATGTGTCTGGAGGATATCATCCTGAGTGCAGTAACCCAATCACAAAAGAAGTTACTTGATATGCACTCACTGATAAGTGGATATTAGCCTAAAACCTAGAATACCCAAGATACAACTTCCAAAACACAAGAAAATAAAAAAAGCAGACCAACGCATGGATACTTCATTCCTCCCTAGAATAAGGAATAAAGTATCCATGGAAGGAGTTGCAGAGACAAAGTTTTGAGCTAAGACAAAAGGATGGACCATCCAGAGACAGCCCCACCCTGAGAGGTGGGTCCATCACATAATCAGCCTCCAAACCCAGGCTTATTGCATATGCCAGCAGGATTTTGCTGAAAGGACCCTGATATAACTATCTCCTGTGAGGCTTATACAGAATACAGAAGTGGATGCTCACAGTTATCTATAGGGTAGAACACAGGGTCCCCAATTTAGGAGCTAGAGAGAGTACCCAAGAGCTGTAGGGGTCTGCAACCCCATAGATGGAACAACAATATGAACTAATCAGAACCCCCAGAGCTCATGTCTCTAGCTGCATATGTATTAGAAGATGGCCTAGTTGGCCGTTATTGGGAAAAGAGGCCCCTTGGTCATGCAATCTTTATATGCCCCAGTACAGGGGAATGCCAGGGCCAAGAAGTAGGAGTGGGTGGGTAGGGGAGCAGGACAGGGGGAGGGTATAGGGGACTTATGGGATAGCACTTGAAATGTAAATGAAGAAAATATCCAAGAAAAGAAAAGAAAAGAAAAGAAAAGAAAAGAAAAGAAAAGAAAAGAAAAGAAAAGAAAAGAATTACATTGTATTAATTCAGGCAAGAGAGGATGGAAGGGTTTGGTAAGACTAAAATTTTAAGAAAGGACAGAGAGTAGGTAGGGAGAGAGCTGAATATATACCAATGTAATTTTTTTAAGTCAGTAGAAAAAGAAAAAGTATGCCTAGTATTTTGAATAAGAATGTTGAACATTGGCCGGATGGTGGTGGTACATGCCTTTAATCCTAGCACTTGGGAGGCAGAGGCAGGCAGATTTCTGAGTTCGAGGCCAGCCTGGTCTACAAAGTGAGTTCCAAGATATCCAGGCTTTACAGAGAAAGCCTGTCTCGAAAAAAAACAAAACAAAACACACAAACAAACAAAAAAACCCACAAACAAAACAAAACAAAAAAGAATGTTGAACATCAAACACACAGGTTAAGATACCAAAACACCAATAAACTGAAATATTTTCAGGTTCTCTAATCATTAGTCAAAGGCTATGGAAAATCATAATGCATCATTTTTGTACATATTTAGAGAGAATAAGAATGAAACCCTTGAATTGTTTACAACAAATATTTGGAAATTGTGATGATCAAAGGCTTTGTACATGATGCTGGAAATGAAATGTTTAGTTTATTTGTGAAACTATTTGACAACATCTACAGGAGCTAAATATATTTGTGTTCAGTAAATAGGCAAATTAGCTCCTTGATATACATAACTAGAATATACAAAATACAATGTTAATAACATTATTACTTTTTGTTTTAAAAAATCTGCTAATATCTATAAACAGATTAACAAATGAAAGAATGAACTAGTTGAGTGGACAGCCCAGTGTTCATACAATATATACAGTATTTACAGTATTTATGTCATATACAATACAATGTATACAATATATACAATATATACATTATATACAATATATAATATATACATCATATGGAACATATACAACATATATATTATATACAGTATATATAATATATACAATTCAATACAGTGAGCTGTTGTAAGGAAAGGATTCTCTGAATCAAGTTCCATGAGGAGCTAACAAAAGTTGATGCTTAATGTATATTTATACTTACATAATGTTTAAAAACTATAAAACCCACTCAGCCACTTGGTAGTCTTAGAAAATCAATTGAACTGGGAAAGAAACTGCTGTATCATGCGCTCCATATATGACTTCTCATTGTACCTGCTGCATTGGCAGTGTCACAACAATGACAAGCCTTGAGTATGGTTTATGAATCCTGTTTCTGTGTTATAGTTCAATGCAATTAACAAAAACCTCTGAAATATTACACAATGATTAACATTGTTCAAATGCAATGAACTTGTCTGAGATTCTATGCTAAGTTTTGCAAAGATCTTCCATAAGTTACCATTTTCTGGTTCGTTGTTATATTACTTGGACTGTAAATGGTGGAATTAATTATTTAGATGTGTAATCTGGTAAGATGTATCCATATAATACTTGTGACAATGATTGTAATCCTGGACTTAATTTTATGATTAGACCTTTTAAATATTATATGAGAAATGGAATGTTAGAATTGATATGGGCTTGAGAGTCCCACTGAGTATATTTTAGTAAAGTAGAATAAATATAGTCACATTTAAAATGTAGCAGCCTTCCTTTCCACATACTTTAATTATAGCTATGAGCCATCAGTCTTAGATTATGTCTTATCTTGTCATTTTCATATACTGTCAACAATGCAATCCATTCTAAAGTGAAGTCAGTACTTCCTGAATTATCTCTGAGGTGAAACATCTGTTTACGGGCAAGACAAAAAGGAAACTCAACTATGTAAGTTACTTTAGCAGAAAGGAATTGGTATCAATACTTTGGGATTCAGTTTAGCCTCGTGTTTTGCCAGCTAAAGAAAAAGTAAACTTTAGCTGTAATGTTAAAAGGTCATGCTTTTCTATGAACAGACTGTATGATAATTTCCTAAACAACTATGTTTTGATATTGCTATTTACAAAAATTAAAGTATCCAAGGAATATTTAAAAAGTATCAATCATTTTATTAAGGTACTTCAAGATAGTGTATTTATCAATACCTTACTATAGAAAAATCAATTAATAATAATTCTACTTTTTTAGATTTAATTGTTAATGAAATCCACATGGATGTACTCCATTCTTCCACTCACTAGTTTAGTTACATAAAGATCTTCATTAGTTCATAACCAATCATGGTACATTTTTTTTCTAATAACTTTATATATATGGAAATGCATATACAAGTATATGTATTTTCCTCTTTTCACATTTTTTTAAGCAAACTGTACAGAAAAAAGGCTGGTCTTTGCTTCTTTGCTAGTTCTTCTTTTTCTTACCTTTTATCTCCCTGCCCCCAGTTTCAATCCATAGATGAATGGGAGAGAGGAATTAGGAGATTCCTTGAATCTAATTTCTCTCCTTTCCTTTCTTCTTTGACCATGGCCACTAGGTTACTAACAAATCACAACCAACTTCCATCAATGACAACCACCACCCACCAGAACTTTCATGGCTCTCTGGAAAGTTCCCAGAACTCCAAGTGTCACACAATCACAAAAATTATCTGCATCTAGCAAAACCGTGCTTCTGCCAGAGCACAAGGCCAGTCATGGTCAGATGATGTGGACAGTTATGAAACAGCCTCATATCTCTACTCCTGGGATTAAAATTAATGCATATTCTTATTATAGGAACTTATATATCTTACTATAAGAATTTCTGTGTCTGAAAAGAAACCAAATTTCTATACATTGTGTTACTGAATAT
This sequence comes from Mus minutoides, assembly GCA_902729485.2. Classification (NCBI taxonomy): domain Eukaryota; kingdom Metazoa; phylum Chordata; class Mammalia; order Rodentia; family Muridae; genus Mus; species Mus minutoides. Next base: position 868,325 of record LR749491.1, on the reverse strand, counting down.
AAAAATGAAATTAATACACAGGCTTTCAGCTGTATTTTATTAATCAGAAAACCAATGAGGACTAAGCAGACATTCTCTTTCTTTGTTGAGTCTGTGTGGATTAGGTATCAGAGTAATTGTGGATTCATAGAATGAATTGGGTAGAGTACCTTCTGTTTCTATTTTGTGGAATAGTTTGAGGAGTATTGGAATTAGGTCCTCTTTGAAGGTCTGATAGAATTCTGCACTAAACCCATCTGATTCTGGGATTTTTTTTTTTTTTTTTGGTTTGGAGACTATTAATGACTGTTTCTATTTCTTTAGAGAACGTGGGACTGTTTGATCATTAATTTGATCCTGGTTTAGCTTTCGTACCTGGTATCTGTCTAGAAAATTTTCCATTTTATACAGGTTTTCCAGTTTTGTTGAGTATAGGCTTTTGTAGGACAATCTGATGATTTTTTTGGATTTCCTCAGATTCTGTTCTTATATATCCCTTTTCATTTATGATTTTGTTAATTAAGATATCCTGTGCCCTCTAGTTAGTTTGTACAAAAAGGCCACCAACAGATTGGGAAATGATTTTTACTAATCCCAAATATGATAGGGGACTAATATCCAATATATAGAAAGAGCTCAGGAAGCTGGACTCCTGAAAATCACATAACCCCAGAGAAGCCCCTTTATCTTGCGAACTTGATATGCCCCAGTACAGGGGAATGCCAGGGCCAAGATGTGCATAGGGGACAGGGTAGGGGATGGGGGAGGGTATAGGGGACTTTCGGGATAGCATTTGAAATGTAAATGAAGAAAATATCTAATAAAAATTGGAAAAAAAAAAATTCTCAACTGAGGAATACCAAAGGGCTGAGAAGCACCTGAAATAATGTTCAACTTCCTTAATCATCAAGGAAATGTAAATCAAAACAACCTTGAGATTCCACCTCATACCAGTCAGAATGGTTATGATCAAAATTCAGGTGACAGCAGATGCTGGCAAGGATGTGGATAAAAAGGAACACTTCTCCATTGCTGGTGGGATTGCAAGCATGTACATCTACTCTGGAAATCAGTCTGGCAGTTCCTCAGAAAATTGGACATAGTACTACCTGAGGATACAGCAATACCTCTCCTGGGCATATACCCAGAAGATATTTCAACTGGTAATAAGAACACATGCTCCACTATGTTCACAGCAGCCTTATTTATAATAGCCAGAAGCTGGAAAGAACCCAGATGTCCCTCAACAGAGGAATGGATACAGAAAATGTGGTACATTTATACAATGGAGTACTACTCAGCTATTAAAAACAATGAATTTATGAAATTCTTGGGCAAATAGATGTATCTGGATGATATCATCCTTAGTGAGGTAACCCAATCACAAAGAAGTCACTAGATACACACTCACTGATAAGTGGATATTAGCACAGAATCTTAGAATACCCAAGATACAATTTGCAAAACACAAGAAAATCAAGAAGGAAAACCAACGTGTAGATACTTCATTCATCCTTTGAATAGAGAACAAAATACCTATGAAAGGAGTTACAGAGACAAAGTTTCGAGTTAAGATGAAAGGATGGACTATCCAGAGACTACCCCACCCGGGGATCCATCCCATGATTAGCCACCAAACCCAGATAGTATTGCATATGCCAGCAAAAATGTACTGAAGGGACCCTGATATAACTGTCTCATATGAGGTTATGCCAGTGCTTGGCAAATACAGAAGTTGATGCTGACAGTCATCTATGTGATGGAACACAGGGCCCCCAATGGAGAAGCTAGAGAAAGTACCCAAGGAGCTGAAGGGGTCTGCAACCCTAAAAGAGGAACAACAATATGAAATAACCAGAACCCCCAGAACTCATGTCTCTAGCTGCATATGTAGCAGAAGGTGGCCTACTCAGCCATCATCAGAAAGAGAGGCCCCTTGGTATTGCACACTGTATATGACCCAATACAGGGGAATGCCAGGGCCAAGCAGTGGGAGTGGGTGGGCAGGGGATAAGGACAGGGGAGGGCATAGGGACCTTTTGGGATAGCATTTGAAATGTAAAATAAGAAAATATCTAATAAAAAAATCAGGTAAAAAAGTTTCATTTTTCTAGAGTGAGTGATTTTTATTTCTTTTTCATGATATATATTTGCCATGTGCCAATAAATTTATGTGCTATTTTTCACATTCAAGGATGCAGACTGAGGAGATGCCATCAGAAGACATAACCTTTTCCCAAGTCTCCAATAGCAAATATTTTTGCCTATAATTGACTATCCCATCAAGGCTTAGTCTGTGTGACAAAGATTTGGAATGGTGAAAAAAATACTTCCATGTGTCTAGAACCAAGGATTAAACAGATATGTGGGAACACCAGAGAAATTCTTCATTATCTCAGACATTTCAACATACACTAATGAAGAATATCAATACTTCTGCCCCATTGGAACAAATTAATAGTGCAATAATTACCAATAACCACCTGTTGTTGTCATTCTCTCTAGCTGTAATAATTCTATTTGGTGTCAGTACTTGTGATACATAAATTAGTGAGCTGACATGGAAGCCGATGTTCAGAGACATTAGAGAACTTACTTTAACTCTGGCATTAGAAAGAGCTAATGATCCATCCCCTTTATTCAAATCAAGGTAAGTAATCCTTTTAGGTCAGTGGTTCACCTCACATTTTAATGCTTATAAACTAATAAAAGCAAGATTCTAAATCTACACTTAGGAGAATCCTGAAATTGTAACAAGTTCTCTGGTTAGGCCAGTAGTGTGACTCTGTGGATCATGGTTCCTCAAACAAGACTGACATAAGTCACCAAAATTTATTGTTATTTCTCAGAAGCCAGCCTCACTTTGCCATATTTTGGAGTTCTTGCAGGCTAAGCAAGGAGTGCACATGACATGACACAGGTACATTTTTTAGCTTTCTAAATGTATACATGATTAGAAGACAAAACCCTGTTTTTTTTGACACTGTTGTTCTATTTTGCCCTTGAGTTCCAGGAAGAGACAGCCACTGTGTACACTGGTGACATGAACTGTTTGTCCTCAACACTGAGTTTATGAAGATAGTGGCTGAGGACAGAAGGTGACAGAGTGCTGATTCAGAGCAAGTTGTAAATTTCACTGTGTTTATAACACAGTGATAGCTATTAAAACTGGTGTTTTGTGAAAATTCCATTTATTACTTTCTAACTTAAGTCTCCACAGAGAAACCACTTTTTCCACTTGACTACACATTTGACATTTTGAAAGGTAAGTGAGCTCTCTATCATAAATAGTATCTTGAGGTCACTGTGTACCATTCAATTCAAAGCAGAGGATTGAACAGAAGAAAGTCATTTTGCTTCAAGGACAAAATAAAAGACCATTGACTAAAAGAATACCTCATGGTATTGTGGCTTAGGTTGGTCTTTCGGGGAATATTTGTCTGGGATTCTGATCATCAAATCACCTGCCATACTCTGACGGACACATCAATCAAATCTGACACCTCATGAGATTGATTTGTCTCATCAGGTCAAGTGACAAAAATTGATGGTAAACTCTTTTTCACATTTTCTCATTGAAGCTTCTCCAAAGAAATCTATAGTTTGCATTGAGTTGAGCTAATCGACCATGAAGCTCAATCCTTAATAGAAAGATATTTAGAGTAGTCATTCTTCCTTAAGCAGTGTCAAATAACTATTTTGACACTGAGGAAATATTCATAATTCTGACTTTCCAGAGTGGTATCTTGGATTACAGACTATTTTATCCAACTGTCAGGCCAAAGCCAAAATTTTGGTTACTATAACTTATCAGATAAATGAGTAATTGTCCATATAACCCATGATAGAGTTGATGTAATAACTTGACATTCATGAAGAGGTGATAAGTTAGTTTGGACGTTTCCTATACTCCAAACACTTGTTATTTTGCTTTATTTGAATAATGTCAAAATTGGTGGGAGAGATGAGATTCTTGAGAAAGGAAATCTAATAGTAAGAGAAAGAATGGAGAGAAGGAAAGGTGAGAAAAAGGAGGGAGGGAAGATGAAGGGGTGAAGATTGCCAATATACATGATATTTTTGGAAGATGTTATATTTCAAAAACAATTTTTCTGTTTGTTAAAAACCAAGAAGAGACTGTCATGTTAATATGTTTTTATGATAAAACTATTGATTCCATTAAAATTAGGAAGGCTTTGTTGAGGGATGTGATACCTTTACCTTGATTGTACAGGTATAATTTGTAGAAATTGTAGCTAGCTACATATTCAAAATAATGCAGGTTGAATAAATTAGTAGATACCATGAGGCCAGCTTCAAAAGGAAGGTGTTTTCTAAATATAGAAGAAATATTTCCAATCTTGGTGAGCTATATATATATGGAAAGAAGTTTTCCTTGTTACTTCAAACTGCTACAGAACATAAATTAAATAAGGGTAGTGTAGTAATCACCAAACCAAAATCACTAGTAAAAATCTCTTATGAATAAATATGAATTTATGTTTTAGGCAATGGTTATGAAATCCCAGATTAAAGAATAAAAATTGAAAGTCTTTCACATATAATAAGTAAGCAGCAAAATGGTACTAGATAAAATTAATATGTATACATCAGTGAAAACTTCAGCAAATTAGGAAACATTTTATGATGTAGGCTTTCTGTAAAGGACTTGAGTAGCTGAGAAAATACTACTGAAAACTGACAAATGGCACTGCACTGAATAAAAATCTTTTGGATAGCAAAAGAAACATTTATTGGAGTGAAGAAATATGTTGTAAAATGAAAGACTATCACTGCTAGCTACCTATCTTGCAGGGCTTATATTTAAACTCTATAAAGAATTTCCAAAAAAAAACACCAAACAACAACAACAACAACAACAACAAAACCCAAACAAACAAACAAACAAAATCCCAACAAATGCAAGAAAATCAAATAACCCAATACTTAAATAAGCTAATGAAATTAACATTCTCCAAAAAAATGAGGTGGACATGGCCAACAAGCATATGGAAAATATGTTCAACATCCTTAGCAATCAGAAAAATGCGTATTGAAGTGGGGATTGTATCTCACTGAATCTAAGTGATTATTGTTAGAAAGAGGAATGTCAAGCACTATTGACAGTGTCAGGGAAGGGAATCATTATGCATTGTTGATGGGAATGTAACCTGTTCCTGCTACTGCATTTAAGTAAATGTGCTTCTAAAAATCTAAAAATAGAACTACCAAATAGAACTACCTCAACTATACCAAAGGGTTCTGTGACCTGTGGTGCTTAAAGGACCATTCACATTAGTCAAGTTAGAGAATCAGCCTAGTTCCTATAATCAGATGAATAGACAAAGAATATATCAGCCATATTGGATGGAGCAGACAAGAGTCTGCAGAAAGAAAATAGAATAGTGTGAGAAAGATAAGAGAGAAGGGAGGGTGAGCAAAAGGAGGGATAGAACAGGAAGGGGTGAAGATTGCCAACATGAATGGTGTCTTAGTCAGGGTTTCTATGCCTGCACAAACATCATGACCAAGAAGCAAGTTGGGGAGGAAAGGATTTATTCGGCTTACACTTACATACTGCTGTTCATCACCAAGGAAGTCAGGACTGGAAGTTAAGCAGGTCAGAAAGCTGGAGCTGTTGCAGAAGCCATGGAGGGATGTTCTTTACTAGCTTGCTTGCCCTGGCTTGCTCAACCTGATCTCTTATAGAACCTAAGTCTACCAGCCCAGAGATGGCACCACTCACAAGGGGCCCTCCCCTTTGATCACTAATTGATAAAATGCCCCACAGCTAGATCTCATGGAGGCACTTCCCCAACTGAAGCTCCTTTCTTTGTGACAACTCCAGCCTGTGTCAAGTTGACACTCAAAACCAGCCAGTACAATTGACCCCTTGTCAACTTGACACACAAACACATCACTAGTAAACCTCAACCTTTAGTTCTTATTCATCACCAAGATCTTAAATAACTTTAAAAGTTCCCACAGTCTTTACATATTAAAAGTTCAATCTTTTTAAAATATCCAGTATCTTTTGAAATTCAAAGTACTTTAAAATTCAGTCTTTTAACTGTGGGCTTCACTAAAAAACTTGCTTCAAGAGGGAAAAGTATCAGGGCACAGTCACAATCAAAAGCAAAAATGAATCTCCAACCGTCCAATGTCTGGGATCCAACTCATGATCTTCTGGGCTCCTCTAAGGGCTTGGGTCACTTCTCCAGCCATGCCCTTTGTAGCACACACCTTGTCTTCTAGGGTCCAGCTGCCTGTACTTCACTGCTGCTGCTGTTCTTGGTGGTCATCCCATGATACTGGCATCTCCAAAATGCACTGTAACTAGGCTTCAACACTAACCTCTCATAGGCTCTCTTCATGGTGCCAAGACTCAATTCCTTTGCATGACCCCTTCATGCTTTTAAAACCAGTACCTGGGTAACTCTTACACATTACCAAGTCCCACTGCAGCAGGAATACAACCTTGGCTATCTCTGGAACACAACCTCTTTGTGCTTTCAGAAAACACTTCCCAGAAGGTGTTACCTCAAAGATGCTGGTCTCTTCTTAATCACCGCTATCTTCTTAGCTCCACCTAACCAGAATCAATAGTCCCAGTAATGCCAAGTTTTTGCTTTAGTAGTTCTGGTATCTTGTTAATCACAGCTGATTCTTCAGCCCCAGCTAACCAGAATCACAGAATCTTCACAGTCAAAGTAACAATGGCCCTGAAAAGAGTCTTTAATTTTCCCTCTGAAATTTCATAACCCAGGCCTCCATCTTCTGCACTGTTCTCAACATTATCTTCCAAGCTCCTACACAACATCTCACAGAGCTCTTAACACTGAATGGATCTTCTAGCCCAAAGTTCCAAAGTCCTTCCACAGTCCTCCCCAAAACATGCTCAGGTTGTCACAGGAATATCCCACTCCTGGTACCAATTTGTCTTAGTAAAGGTTTCTATTCCTGCACAAACATCATGACCAAGAAGCAAGTTGGGGAGGAAAGGGTTTATTTGGCTTACACTTCCATAATGGTGTTCATCACCAAGGAAGTCAGGACTGGAACTCAAGCAGGTCAGAAAGCAGAAGCTGATGCAGAAGCCATGGAGGGATGTTCTTTACTGGCTTGCTTCCCCTGGCTTGCTCAGCTTGCTCTCTTATAGAACCCACGTCTACCAGCCCAGAAATGGTACCAACCACAAGGGGCCATCCCCTTTGATCACTAATTGATAAAATGCCCCACAGCTAGATCTCATGGAGGCACTTCCCCAACTGAAGCTCCTTTCTTTGTGATAACTCCAGCCTGTGCCAAGTTGACACTCAAAACCAGCCAGTGCACATGGTATTTTTGAAAGATGCTATCTCTCAAAAACACATTTTAAGCTAGAAAAAAAAATGAAAAGACTGGTAGGCTACTATATTATTTCATTATAAAACTATATTTAAAGAGAAAAATTTCTCAACCTGATCTATTTGATAACTTTTAGGTATTGGAAAAGGCTGTATGTTGGGTAGTAATGGATCTCTGATACCAGTATAATGGAGCATGATACCAGATGGTAGTTTTCTGAATAAAACCAAACTCTTCATTTGTTCCATAGCACTGTATCCTGAGTGATTAAAAAAAAATCATTATTTTCTTATTGATCTGAGATGTTGTTTCCAAATTTCATTTTTGGGATAAACACTTTTATTCATGAGGATATGAGGATAAGTTTCTCCCATAAAACTAAAATCCAGTTTCTCAAGTGGATGGATAAACAGATGGCTATATGAAGAAAGGTAATATTTTTATTGACCTAAATGCTGATTAAAAATGTTCTCACCACTTATTAACCTGTTTCAAAGCCTGAAAATATATTATCCACTGGTCCTGAGTAAAAGATTATAATAGAAAATTTTACTGCAGCTTCTTCTTTTATTCTTTCTTTATTTTTATTTTTTGAGTTACAAGTAACAGGAACGTTTAACAGACTAGTAATTTTTACTAAGGATCTTGATTTTCAGGGGCCTCTTACTTAGCTGTCTTGTGGAAATGAATAGTGATCTCAAGGCTAGAGTCTCTTATAAAGTGCAAAACAGATTTCTTAGGGTCTCATCTACTTCTTTTTCAGATCATTTGAAAAGCAGATTCTCTCTCTCTCTCTCTCTCTCTCTCTCTCTCTCTCTCTCTCTCTCTCTCTCATATAATCTTATTTTATAGCTCAATAGTCCTAAAACTCACTGTATAGATTGAGCTAGCCTGGAACCTGCAGCCATCTTCCTGAATCAACTTCCCAGCCTACTACTGGGAGTACAGATGTGAACTTTCTTACCCATTTCTGTAATAATATTTCCTATGGATATTTGCTTACAAAGCAGCAGTTGAGCAGCTATTTGAAAGCTACTTGCTTTCTTGAGTCTTATCTAAGGAATGCACAGTCTTTCCAGTCTCTTTTCCTGTAGAATCTGGCCAAAGCCTAAGCATATTTTTCCTGGCACTTAAGGCTTTCTTACTCCTCAAATGCTACATCCCTTTTGCAAACTAGCTGCTTGGTGCCTTATGACTCTTGCTGATCTCCATCATCAGTAAAACAGCCTAACACAAAAGTTGTGGCTTTCTCTCTTCCTTGCATCCACAACCCTTCATTTAGCCATTGAGATTTATAGCTTGCTTATCCCCTCAAACAGCAATAAAAAAAAATTGTTGATCTTTTTACTGAGCATGCTTTTAAATTCTTTTATTACTGGAACTAAGAACCCAAAGTAGTGTTCCAGATTTCTTTCATAATATATGGCACACAACATCAGACTTGCTAATGCTTCAGGATTATGTGGTAACCATACAGTGACTCCAAAGATTTTCTGAGGAGAAAACAAGTGTGCATAGTCCAAAATCCAAAGTAAGTTCATTCAGGTGCTCAAAATTTCACTAGCTACCACTTTGTTTAGGGTTTCTTTTGAGGGAGATTCAATTTCCTGGCTAGCTCTCTGTCTTGCCAGGTCAACTGTCGGTCTTGCTTTTTGACTTTTGCATTCTGCCAAGTTGGAAGATATAAAATAGTATCTATTTCTCTCCTCTCACAAAATACTATCCTTGGGCATAAACAGAAGGTCATATTCTCCAGAACAGGAGAATGCCAGGGCCAGTAAGCAGGAGTGGGTGGGTTGGGGAGCAGGGTGGAGGAAGGGCATAGGGGCCTCTGAAGATGGCATTTGAAATGTAAGTGAAGAAAATATCAAATAAAAAGAAAACAAAACAAAAAAAGTGAGACCTAGGACATGTTTAATGCCTTTTTTCCATGTGCTTGTGGCCAGTTGATGGCCACAAGGTGGTATGTAAATATTCTCCCTCAACAGGCCTTGGCAGAAAAAATTGGTTAATTATGCCACCTATGTGTCTTAAACATCTAACAGGAAGAAATAACCACAATTAAAATAAATGGTACTCTTTTATGAGCTAGAGAATCACACACACTCATTTCCATGAGATGTCATTGAGATAATCATTTCTCATTAATGATTTTGATAAAGAAAGTGCTACCCCAATACAGGATACCAATACCTTGTCCAGTTTTAACACTGTTTTAACTACATGGGATTTGCAACATACAGAGACAGGCTTACTGCTATTCTAACCTAAAAATGTTTAAATATTTCCTTTCATTTTTTTTCTTCTTTTTTTTTCTGCTACAACTGGCCTAGGAAGGACCTCACACTATGATTCTAAGACACCTAAAAAGCAGACCCAGGCTCTGTCATTTGAGCGTCAATCCTTGAGTACAAAAGAAAAATAAACCCAATATGGAGTTCAATAAGGTAGACACAGACAGATGCTCTTGTGGACCTGTTGAAGGTTTCTAATGGACTTTGATTCAGAAATCTTAAACCATCTTTCACTCTGCTTCTTTGGGCTCTCTGCCTAGGGCTTTTTAATGTGAAACTGTTATATTATTGCATGCCTGCTCCTGGTAAAATGAAATCATTTTCTCTGCTCAAAGGGCTTCAATTTTACTTTTCTCTTGCTTTATTTCCCCACTTACATCTCTATCTAGTCACTTTACCTTTTTTACACCTGGCTGTTACACAAATAGAGCTACTGATACATTTTTGAAGTTTTCTTAGACAGGTTCACAAGAGAACCTATCTGTTATATGTAGTAACCCTATATTTTAGAAAGAAATCAGGTTCAGTCAGCACACACATTTCCCTATTGGAGTTGGGATTGTTTTTCAGAGAAAAGAAATTGTGAATATAAGAAATAGAATTCCATTGCTCAGTTAATTTAGAAGCAGAGACCCTGACCTTGAATAGTTCCATGATTATTCTTGGCTGGAAGCAGTAAATTATCTTTGATATCCAACCAGGCACAACATAGAGGAAGTTAGGTTTCAAGCAATTGAAAAATGTGTACCCCTACTGGAGGCTATACAGAAGCCAGACCATTTTCCTGAATCCTAGCTTAGGAAATGCATTTTTTCTTTTCTTCTTTATTAACCCTCTCTTTCAGGTATGGGCCAAAGCAGTACCTTCTCTTTTATTTCATAAACACAGTATATTCACCACTAATGTTTAACTTCAGCTTGTTTTATAGTGGTCAACATTTCCCTGATAAGTGTATTATGCTGTCTTAGTGAAATCTATTCTTTTTTTGTTTTTTTTTGTTTTTTTTTTTTTTTTTGGTTTTTTGAGACAGGGTTTCTCTGTATAGCCCTGGCTGTCCTGGAACTCACTTTGTAGACCAGGCTGGCCTCAAACTTAGAAATCCACCTGCCAATATTTTTATCCCAATGATAAATCTCTTAATTTCCTTCATCGGTCACTTACTAAATAGGAATGCTACTGAATTTTATGGTCATTTTATCTTGCATCTTTCTAAAATTGTTTGTGTTAAAATTTGGTAAATGGGTTCAGAGTTTCTTTGTAGGAAACACTATAGCATCTATAAACATAGACAATTTAAGTTCTTTCTTTTTTATTCAAATTCATGTAATTTCTTTTACCTCACTGATTGCTTTGTCATTAACAAGATAAAAGTGGTAAGAGGCAGCATCTTTCCTTTTGTCTCTCGGGCAAAGAGGATCTTTTTACTTCATCTTTTACTTTGTGTATAGGATATTTATGAAGTTGTAATATATGCTCTTGATTATAATGCTACTTATTTTTCAAACTTTTTTTATTGTATTTTATCATAGAAAAGTGATGACTCTTATCAAATAATACTTGTGCATTTCTTTTTATGAACATATGGTTCTTGGCATTAATTCATTCAGTGTTTACTACTTGATTGCTTTGTATATGATTAGCTGTTCAGGAACCCTGGTACTGAATCACACTTGATTATGATGTATAAGGATTTTATTATTGTGC
>LR749491.1:797894-855312 GCA_902729485.2 Mus minutoides | reverse complement strand
TTTTTTTATTGTATTTTATCATAGAAAAGTGATGACTCTTATCAAATAATACTTGTGCATTTCTTTTTATGAACATATGGTTCTTGGCATTAATTCATTCAGTGTTTACTACTTGATTGCTTTGTATATGATTAGCTGTTCAGGAACCCTGGTACTGAATCACACTTGATTATGATGTATAAGGATTTTATTATTGTGCTGTAATATTCAATTTCTTCTATATCAAGGGGAGGTAAGGATTTCTTTTCATTAGAAATACTGGTATATGGTTTTTATCTGCTTATGATGATGGCTTCTGATCTTAAGTTAAGTATGACCATATAAAATAAGCTTAGAAGTACACCTTAATTTTGAATATTTTAGAACATTTTGAGAACTGATCTTTATTTTATGAACATTTTTCAGAATCCATCAAGGAAGCCATCAGATTCTGCATTCTTCCCCTTTTATTGATTATTTGACAATTTCACACCTTTCCATATCTTACCCTCTTTCTCTTCCCTCCTGAACCTTTATGCACAACATTCCTTCTCTCTGTTTTCATTTTAATGTCTTCTTTCTCATTATGAAAAGAAAAATCCATTGAGTTTAATTAGTGTTGTTTGCATGTCTGTGAGTTGGAGTTATTTATTGGGTTATGAGCAAATTACCAGTGGCTATAATTCTGAAGAAAAATGTTCAGCAAAGCCATTAGTTGCCAACAGTTCCTCAACTAGCACCACAGCCACATGAGTTGCTACCCTTCCATGCTGGTATGTTTTTAGGCTTGATTTTGTTTTGATATGTACACACAACCACAGTTGCTACAGGTTAATGCATTCAAGGTTCAAGTCTCTCTCTCTCTCTCTCTCTCTCTCTCTCTCTCTCTCTCTCTCTCTCCCCCTCTCTCTGCATGAATAGGTATACTGAGATTCAGATTCAAGGGTGTCAGATCCTCTGAAGCTGAAATTACAGTACCTGGTTTGGGTGCTGGGAACCAACCATCAATTCTCTTGCAAAAGCAAAAAGTACTCTTGACTAGCTCCAAACAACATTTTAAAGAAGCATATACAGCAGTAGTCTTCCACATAGCTCTTCATAATTCCGTACTTTTCACATTTGACCCCTACAAAATTTTCAAATTAAGTACACAAACATGAAAATTCAGAACTATAATCCGTAAAACAGAGCCAGAGGACTAGGCCATTTGTTTTTCTGTCTGAGTTACCCGCTTGTTTTAATCTTTTTCCAGTTCCATTCATTTTCCCTGGATTTCACTTCGTTGTATTCCCCTTTTCCTTACAGCTGAATTGCATTCCTTTGCGTAAAAGTATCACATTTTCATTATCCACTCACCAACTAATAAACATCTAGGCTGATTTCCTTTTTAGCAATTATGAATGGAGGAGCAATACACATGGGTGTAAAGGTATCTCTGTAGTAATACATAGTAATATATAGATCCCTGTACCTACATATAGATGCCCTGGAATGGTGTGGCTAGGCCATCTGATAGACTACTTTTAGTTATTTAAAAAATCCCACACTGATTTCCAGAATGAAAGTACTACTTCATCACACTTACCAACACTAGACAAGTATTCTCCCTCCCCACATTTCGTTCCATTTGTTTTCTTGGTAATGGACATTTTACCAGGGATGAGACAGACTCCCAAAGTAAATTTAATTTGCATTTCACTGATGGTTAATGGTGTTGAACACTTTAAAAAATGTTAATTAGCCATTTGTATATTTTTCTCTTGAGAACTCTCTGATCCATTCAGTGGCACATTTTTATTGGGTTGTTTGTTTTCTTGACGTTGGTTTTAATGAGTTCTGTTCCATTTCTTTTAGATACTAACCCTGTCAGATGTACAGCTGGCAAAGACTTCCTGCCACTCCTTGGCTGTCTCCTGACTCAAAGCAGGTTCTTTTGTCTTACAGAACTTTCTGATTTCATGAGGTTCCATTTGTCCATTGTTGTGTTTATTCCTTAAGCAAGCAGAGAAAGAGTCTTACTTTGTGTTTTGTTTTGTTTTGTTTTTTTTATCAGCTGTATATATTGTGTTGAAGTATTTGCAATGCTCAACTGAGATGTGGATGTGACAGTGTTGAGCTGAGTAGGTCAGAAATGGTTTTCTTAGTCCAGGCCTTCAGCTTGCCTTGTGGCTGCTATTTTTCTGAGTAGATTATTAATGTCAAGAATAATCTCAGCTGCTGAAAAGTCTGACTATGTAAATGTGATACTAGCCAATTGAAAACAAACACCCCTTTGACTTCAATAACTCTTAGAGGATGAACAGGCAAGGATGATGTATATAGTTTTCATCTAGTCAATAAGTTTAAGAAAGAATGGGGAGCAATATGCAAGACGATCTGACATATGTGAAGGCCAACACTCTCTTGCAGTTTCTACTGTTCTTCCATGGACAGCTTGCCTGGGCTGGCCAGTTTGGTTCCTATCCTAGGGAATGAGCTAATTCTCAGTTTTCATGCCTAGTTTCCTCAGAGATCTCTCCTGTCTTATACTCCTTGTCCTTTGAAAGGTAACAGATCACTGTCTTGGGTTTTGTTTGATGGAAATTATTACTGATTTAACATCACCAAAGTGATCTGTTCTCTACCCATCTTGAAATTAGTTTCTTCTGGGTTATCCTTTTTTTTTTTTTTTTTTTTTTTTTTTTTTTTTTTTTTTTTTTTTTTTTTTTTTTTTTTTTTTTTTTTTTTTTTTTTTTTTTTTTTTTTTTTTTTTTTTTTTTTTTTTTTTTTTTTTTTTTTTTTTTTTTTTTTTTTTTTTTGGTTTTTCGAGACAGGGTTTCTCTGTATAGCCCTGGCTGTCCTGGAGCTCACTTTGTAGACCAGGCTGGCCTCGAACTCAGAAATCCGCCTCCCTCTGCCTCCCGAGTGCTGGGATTAAAGGCGTGCGTCATCACGCCCGGCTGGGTTATCCATTTTTAATAATACCTTCCTAATCCTTCATAGTTCTTTGGTATCAGTGACAATAATTGTTCCTTGCTTCATTTCAGACTCTTTCTTTTTTGTTAATTCTGTTTAGTATTTTATCAAAAGCAATTCTTAGTTTTATGATACAGCCTATTGCTCCCCTAGTCTCCATGAAGTTAAGATTTGCTCTGATTTTTATCTGAGCACTTTCTATTAACTATGGCTGACTTCTCCTTTAAATAAAGTATGATGTCGATGGTTTATTGAAGACTGTTCTTCATCTTCAGTGTAGATATGTGGTGTCATAATCCTCATTCCCTGATTATATTGCCTTTGCTGCATTCTTTCATGTTTTGGTACTTATTTGAAACATTTTCATTGTCAAGAGAAATGCTTAAATCCAGGAGAAAACTGTGTAATTGTCACATGTAGGTGATTTTCTGACATTCCTATTACTGATTTCTGTTTCCATTATGTGGTGTTAGAAATATACAACAATATGAACTAATCAGAACCCCCAGAGCTCATGTCTCTAGCTGTATATGTATTAGAAGATGGCCTAGTTGGCCATTATTGGGAAGAAAGGCCCTTGGTCTAGCAATGTTTATAGGCCCCAGTACAGGGGAATGCCAGGGCCAAGTAGCGGGAGAGGGAGGGTAGGGGAGCAGGGCAAGGGGAGGATATAGGGGACTTATGGATAACACTTGAAATGTAAATGAAGAAACTCTCTAATAATAAAGAAAAAAAGAAAAAAAAGAAATATACTTAATAAGATTTCAACTTTCTTTAACTCAATAAATTTTGTTTTGTAGCTGAATATGTGATCTAATTTATACAATGTTCTAGGTGAGTTTAAAAAGAATTTATATCCCTCCATATTTGGAAGCTTCTGGGCATATCTGTCACATCCAGTTGTTACAAAGCTGCTTCACTATATGTATACTGTGATGCTCATGTAGAAGCTAGGGGACAACCTTGGGCGTCAGTTTTCATTCTCCACCTTATGTGAGGCAGAGCCTCTTTTGTTTTCCCCATTGCATATACCTTGCTATCCTGAGCCTTGGGCTTTCAGAGATTCAATTGTCCCCACATCAAGTCTCCTTGAAGGAGTGCAGGGATTCCAGATGCCTGTGTAACGGTCTTCATCTTTATGCTGTTCCTGGGGCTCCAAATGCAAGCCATTAGGTTTTCACAGCAAGGGCCTTTCCCACTGAGCCATCTCTATAGTCCAGTTTTATTTGATAAGTATAAAATAACACCTGTTTGTTCCCCTTTCAAATGCGTTGTTGATACCTGATGTTGATGGGCCAATTTAACTTTCATTTATCTAAAACATATTCTCTACAGTCTTTTCTTTTGAAGGACAGTTTTGCTAGTTAGAAGCAGGTTCTTTTGTCTTACAGAACTTTCTGATTTCATGAGGTTCCATTTGTCCATTATTGTGTTTATTCCTTAAGCAAGCAGAGAAAGAGTCTTACTGAGAAAGCCTTTGTGTTGTTGCATTAGGATTTATGATCCAGTGTTATTTCAAACCTCTGGCTTTGTTTGTTGTTGGCTTCGTTTTGTTTTGTTTTTATCAGCTGTATATATTGGGTTGAATTATTTGCAAAGCTCAACTGAGATGTGGATGTGACAGCGCTGAGCTGAGTAGGTCGGAAATGTTTGTCTTTGTCCAGGATTTTAGGTTGCCTTGTGACTGTTATTTTTCTGAGTAGATTATTAATGTCAAGAATAATCTTAGTTGCTGAAAAGTCTATGTAAATGAGATACTAGCCAATTGACCACAGACACTCCTTTTCTTCTAAAGGACAGTTTTGCTAGTTAAGACTTTTCTTCCAGTAGTTGGAATGACTAGTAATGAAATTAGTTCCATTAGGCCGCCTGTCTGCATTCTGGTCTTTATATTTCTGCTGAGAAATATATTGCTAGGCTTGAGAATTGTCCTGTGTAGATCGTTTTCTTCCTCAATCTTGCATTTTCAGCATTTTCTTTTGGTCTTTAATTTAGTTAAGATATATTTTTATTTAATTTATGTACATGTGTGTATATATCCATGTAAGTGAAAGCTACATGTATGTGGATGTCCAAAGAGGTCACCAGAGAATATTGGATGTCCTGGAGCTGAATTACAGAGATTGTGTGATGCCTGATATGGGTTCTGAAGACTGAAATTCAAGCCTTCTGATTAGAGGTAGCACTGCTGACAGTGAGCCTGGCCTTCCTGCATGAACTATTAATCAAGAAAATATACCCTAGGCTTTCTCACAGAACAATCTGTTGAGGACCTTTTCTCAGTTGAGGTTCCATCTTGCAAAGTGAATCTAGCATGTGTTAAGTAGACCCAAAACTAGGCATCCAGCTTAAGCAATGGCAATACATCTAGTGCTCAGTGAGGACCCTGTCACAGGGGTACAGTGGTCCCTGCCAACTGCATGATATGAAGAGTTTTTACCTGACTTGTTTTCTCTCCCTCTTTCTCTGTGTATGTGTGTTTATCCATGATTCTTTTATGCCATGGCCTTTCAGAAATCTAACACAGGTGCTCAGGCTTGGAGGTAAGTACCCTTACTTGCTGAGCCATTTCAATAAGGCCCTGTTTCTACACACTCTTATGAGCCACTGAATCTCTGGGAATTTTGGCTTATGAATAACTTACATATAACACATGAGATATATCACATATGCAAGGATAATATACCCTATACCACTTCTCAGGTGATGTCCCACTTATATATTATGAAGAAAGTATTCCTAAGTTGGGTAACTTATGCACTCTCACATTTACATAGAGATATGAGAATAGCTGAAGATGTCTAGTTTTCACTTCACTGTTTATTTTTTATGCCTCTTGAACTACTGCAGGGAAGTTAGCCCTTATAAAAGTGTGTTATTGTTAAGCTGTTTAAGCAGAATATGAAATAAGCTTAGAAATATAGTAGCTGATGTTATCATTGACTTTCAAATGGATATAAGCATAATCAGAAGACTAGAATAAAGGTGTCAAAGTCATGCTGTATAAATATTTTCTGATGCATACAGAGTCAAACTTTTGCTTATGAAGAAGTAAAAAATGAACTTGTTAAATGCTTCCTTCCTTACTAAGATCTGTGATGGTGCTGTCACATAATGTCCCCTCATGGCAGACATACCACAGCTGAAGATCTCTTCTTGAATTATATGCTTTAAAACACAAGGTATAGGAGAATTCAACTTTCATGTGTGAAAAATTTTATGGTAGATAATACTGAAAATTTAAAATTTTCATCTGAATAAGTTGTAGGGGACAGGATGGAATATAGTAAGAAATACAGAATTATCTGAATATTTCATAATAGTAAAATTTCACTATTTTTCAAGTGTAAAGATAAATAAAATTACTAATTATTGAAGATAGTCCATCATTTTAATTTAAAACCAAAATAGTATTATTTATAATTTAGGAATTACTACTCTTTGTTCATTGTGTTAATATATCAAATTTCATTGAATTATTTAATTTCTAGTGTTTTATCATGCATGCCTTCTCCATGCTATATCTTTGGAGTAATGGATATTCTTTAAAGGGCTTCCTTCATAGCAGAGCTTGAGAATAACTCAATTCCTTTGAGCCAGATGTTCAAACATTTTATTTTTTAATCCTTTCAATTATATGTTACATCATTATGACAAGGTCCTTAAAGTAAGAGCTTATGTACACTTCATGTGGATTTTGAATATTGTTTCTGACTACAGAATTTTTGTGTTCAGTAGGACATAATAAAAATATCTTGATATCTGTAGTAATCAATCTCCAGAAATTTTCATGTAATATCTAATATATATATATATATATATATATATATATATATATATATATATATATATATATGCCATTTTGAAGCAGAATTTATATGGAAAAATTTAATGACCTTATCCGTAAAGCTTTTCCTGAATTCAGTGATATTATCAAATACATCCAATGAAATATTTTCCTGGACATTGAATGTAACATTTAAAGTCCATGTCTTCACAGTAGAAAGTATGCCCAATACTCAAATAATTGAAATGTAATTAAGCAATAGTTAACACTGCTGAATGAATATCTTAATAATTTAATAATAATGATTATTAAATAATAATAATTCAATAATAATTTAATATTAAAGTGTAAAGACCTATATAAATAAATTCAAACTAGTAAGAAACAGAAGAGAAGCTTCAAACATTTGAAGATATCTTGCATAATCCTATGTAAAATGCTAATTAATTTTGACAACAGAAACATTGCTAATTTCCCAGTGCTGGCTCAAACCTTTAATTTTATGATAGGTTTTCTTTTCTACTCAAGATGGAGAGTGATATTATTTGATGGAATTCTATAGGATCTCCAGCAATCTTTTATTTTGACATATTTCCACCGGGTGGCACTTTCCTCATTTGGTGTAAAAATTAAAACCCTCTCTGTTATATTTGTGATAAAAAATTATTTGTAAATAACAATTTGTAAATTTGAAGTTTCAGCCTTGTCTATAAAGACATTGCTACATTTCCACCATAGTTACTATAATGATATTGTATTGAAATCATCAAGAAAATCAATTGGGTCTCAGTATCAATTCACTGTCTTCTGAATATTAAAATTCCAATCATTTGAATTGTACTTTGTAACGTACATTTAAATGCTTGTTACAGAAAGACTATGAATCCTAGTTAAACTGATAATAACTTAAAAATCTTTATTGAGAAAGTCAACATGAAAATAAACTATATTCTTTTTGTAGTTTCTTTCAGCACCTTCTTTCTTCAGATGTTATTAACACTACCAACAAAATGCTGATTTTATATGATTACTTATTTTATAGTTATAAGAATTAACTACTTATTTACTGTATGAAAATATATGTACTATATGTATAAATATTCAAATATATGTAAAATATATGTCTTTTATTTTATGCAAATATATGTAAATATATGTTAGTATATGTGACTTAAAAATCACTAGTTTTGGTTTTAATTTTTTCAATTTATACTTGGTTTTATATTTGATATCTACAGGAAAACATTGTCTTAAGCAAATTTCTATAGCTCTGCCTGTACTTTTATAAATAGTCATTATGCTATAGCATAAAAGTAATATGAGCAGAAAGCAGACATTCATAGTCCAAGGATTGAGTAATTGCTTTTCATGAAAGTATTTTCCAAGATAAACAGGAGCTCAAGGGTCTATGGCCTAAGCCAAGAGAAGTATCACTCTAGACAATTTCTTAAATAATACAAAATCTCTATCTCTTATACAAGATATATATATATATAGTAGGTTCCTCTCTGTATCAATAGCATTATGGCAATTTTAGTTCCTTTTTAAAATTTATTTCTTTCAAAAACTTCATATATGATACTATATCTATATCACTCCCACATTCTCTCCTAATTCCTGGGTCCCTCCCTCCTAAACATGATCTTTTCTTCTTTAATTATTATTATTAAAGGTATGTAATACACTATACCTACACATAACACTTGCACATTCACACACATACACATAAACACACACACACAGAGACACACACACACACACACACACACACACACACACACACAGGAGCATTCAGGGCTGACCATAGTATTGAACAACTTATGTGGGAACTCTTATGAAGAAAATTATTCTTCCTGTCTCAGCACCCATTGACTATGTATAATACTTCATCTAGAATTGGGACTTTGTGAAATTTCCCATAATTAGTTATTTGCATGTTGACTTACGCTGTCAGTATGCCCACCTGCTTCAGGCAACCATGTTGTTGGCTGT
Source organism: Mus minutoides (assembly GCA_902729485.2). Classification (NCBI taxonomy): domain Eukaryota; kingdom Metazoa; phylum Chordata; class Mammalia; order Rodentia; family Muridae; genus Mus; species Mus minutoides. Next base: position 846,599 of record LR749491.1, on the reverse strand, counting down.
TTTTTCCTGTTGTCTCTAAGGGACTCTATCTTTCAACTGGTGTCCTGGTTTCTGTCTCCTACAATCTTTACTCCCACTCTTCCTTGATGTTCCTTGAGCCTTAGATACAGAGGTGACCTTGCAGATGTATCTGTCAGAGTTGACTATCTCACAGGCACATATTCTTTACATTTTCAACAGTTATGGACTTCTGCAATTGTCTCAATCTTTTGTAAAATATGTCTTATTTTGTGAGGATTGAGAGCCTCACTTTTAATATATGCTATATCTTTGGAGTAATGGATATTCTTTAAAGGGCTTCCTTCATAGCAGAGCTTGAGAATAACTCAATTCCTTTAGTATTTAGTTTGAGGAATATTAGTATTTAGTTTGAGGAATATTAGTATTAGGTCTTCTTTGAAAGTCTGATAGAACTCTGCACTAAACCCATCTGGTTCTGGGCTTTTTTTGGTTGGAATACTATTAATGACTGTTTCTACTTCTTTAGAGGATATGGGACTGTTTAGATCATTAATCTGATCCCAATTTAACTTTGGTACCTGGTATCTGTCTAGAAAATTATCCATTTCATCCAGGTTTTCCAGTTTTGTTGAGTATAGGCTTTTGTAGTAGGATCTGATGATTTTTTTTTCTCAGTTTTTGTTGTTATGTCTCCCTCTTCATTTCTGATTTTTTTAATTAGGATACTGTCTCTGTGCCCTCTAGTTAGTCTGGCTAAGAATTTATGTATTTTGTTGATTTTCTCAAAGAACCAGCTCCTGGTTTGGTTGATTCCTTTTATAGTTCTTTGTGTTTCCACTTGATTGATTTCAGCCCTGAGTTTGATTATTTCTTGCAGTCAACTCCTGTTGGGTGAATTTGCTTCTTTTTGTTCTTGAGCTGTCAGGTGTGCTGTCAGTCTGCTAGTGTAAGCTCTCTCCAGTTTCCTTTTGGGAGCACTCAGAGATATGAGTTTTCCTCTTAGGACTGCTTTAATTGTGTCCCATAAGTTTGGGTATGTTGTGACTTCATTTTCATTAAACTCTAAAAAGTCTTTAATTTCTTTATTTCTTCCTTGATCAAGTTATCATTGAGTAGACCGTTGTTCAGTTTCCACATATATGTGGCCTTTCTATTATGTGTGTGGTGAACTAAATTACCAACCAAGTGGGACTCATGGGTCCAGCTACATATGCAGCAGAGGATTCAGTCATCAATGGGAGGAGAGGCCCTTGGTCCTTTGAAGGCTCTACATCCCAGTGTAGGGGAATGCCAGGGCCAGGAAGTAGGAGTGGGTGGATTGGTGAGTAGGTGAAGAGGGGAGGGGATAAGAGGAAAAGCTTTTTGGAGGGAGACCAGGAAAAGGGATATTTGAAATGTAAATAAAGAAAATATCTAATAAAAAAGAATTAGTATTTAGATAATAATTATGAGTAACATTAGTTAGAAGATTCTGCTCAAGGACCATGACTTCTCAGCCATAGTTGACCAGATTTACAAGAATGGGCATAGATTTCATACCAATTAGACAGCTGTTGGTTATCTCTAGTATAAAAATACCACTATTACATCATTTGGGATGTCTTTCTCTGCTGGCAATTGTTGTTCGCAGGCAAAATAGCTGCGTACAATTACTGATTTCTTCTTTAACTTGACAGCTTGTAGAACACTTTCAGATGGTATGAGAGCCAGTCCGTAGGGACTATTAGATCATATCTACATGCATTGATTATTCCAACTCCTGCATCTAGATCATGTGGCATCTTAGCAATGTAATGGTGTCTTACCTTCAAGTTCTGAAATACAACCAAGGTTTCTCAAACATCATGAATTTTTTCTAAGTGTAGCTTTCAAATGAAAATGATCTTGTATGTTTCAAATTTTAATCAATTAAAGAAAAGAAAGAAAAGAAACCACAAGAATACATTGATTATCTGATGTCCAATAGTCCCCCTACAATAGAATTTGAACTTTAATTTCTTTCTTGTAAAGCTTTAATACATTCATAACATTAACATATCAGTGTTCTTTTTAGAACATTTTAGAAAAAATTATTTATTTATTTAATTATTAGTATTTATGAGTGCATCTTCATTAAATTATTTTTTTGTTATCAACAGACATACTTAGATAAAGAAAACAGAATGGTAATATACATTTAGTATAGCAGTGATTTTAAAAATTTACCTTGTGTTACCTTAATATTCCATATTTTTGAAACTGTACTGTGTAACAAGTAATGGAAAACCAAGCCTCTAGTATTTATTCCTATCTGGAAGGCATGTATTGACAGAATATTCAAGGGTGGGAATATTAAGTAGTATATGACATGCACTGATCACATAGACCCTACAACCTTTAGGCTATAATTCTCATCTTTTACTATTTTGCAACTCTGTAAATCCTAAACAGATGATTGGTCGACAAGTTCTATGTGATAAAAGTTTAAATGCTGTCTAACTACTAGCCTTCCTCCACTCATGGAAAAACAGCTTTGTCTCTATTTGTGCATTTATTTCAGTGAATCTTTATAGCATGGAAATTTGGTTAAAAGTATGATTTTTAAACACAAACAAACACAGAAATACACACACACACACACATAGACACACACACACACATAGACACACACACACACATATATATATATATATATATATATATATATATATATATATATATATATATAAGCTTGCTTCACTTTTATAGAAACTGAATATATTAAATGGAGACAGTTTAGGCTTATGCTAAGGTTCCTAAGGTACCAAAATATGTTAAAGTAGCTCAACTCATTTTGCAAAATAGCTACCCCTGCCTCCCTTAAGCAGGCAAGGTTTTCTGTTAGAGTTTTCACTGAAGCTCCATTAAAAACTTATCTAAATTAGTCTCATGAACTCAACATTGACTGTGCATTATGGTATGAAAATAAATTTAACCTCCCTATTGGGTGTATTCATTGTCTGGGAAATTTAAATGAGCCTCAGACTCTGAACTACAGTAGTGGTTAATCTGTTTTCAGTGTTGGAACAGAGACATTCTCATAAAACAGGAGTCTCAGGTAGACTTGCCTTTGAAACACTATGCAAAATAAATTTACCAGAGACTTTAGTTAAGAAAGAGAAAGAGTAAGAAGCCACTGAGGTAGTATCATTTTCTTTAACAGAAACATAATGCTGAGATGCTGCTTATCTTTAAGAGAGAAGACCATGGCTGTTTTGTTTGTTCCCTGAACACCCATAACCTGGTGACAACAGAAAAGACAAAGGCTCTAAACATAACTCACAGCATGTTAGACAGGTGCCTGAAAGAGCTTGAACACACCAGACTGGAAAGTGGATGCAGAAAGGCTCTAGTATTAGAACAATCATTGGAGGGACAATGATCGCATTCCAGTCTCTGTCCCTTCATTTCCATTTTCACACAGTGGTAGTAAGGCTCAGGTGTTTACAAAGTCTCTTCATTCAAAGCTACTCAAAGCCTGACCCCTGCCCCTGGGTCTCTTTAAAAAAAAAAAAAAGAAGTCAGCACAAGCCTTAAGCACAATTCCTTACACACAAAATTCATTTTCTCCAAAGCCAGTTATTATCAACTCCTTATTTGCTAGGGATGCCAGGGTTGTGAGGTGGCAGTAGGTGGGAACATCCTCATAGAGGCAGGAGGGAGGGGGATGAGGTTAGGGCTTGCAAAGGAGAAACCAGGAAGAAGCACAACATCTGAAATGTAAATATGTCTGTTTTCCAGTAAACGCTTTGAAGACTTTTCTTTCTAAGTTTAATTGTCTGGGTAATAAACTTCTTTGGGATGTTATTTTATTATACTTTACTATTTGCTCACCTTTAATTAACTATTATACTAATATGTTTCATAAAATCAAATTTTATAGTTAAATACTTCTGTTTTTTGAACTGTTCATTTGAAAATGATGAAAAGGATTTCTTCCTACTTTGACTTACATATTTATCTCACCATTTTATGACAAATAATTTCATTTCTCTTTCATTTACTATGTCAAGGAGATGAATTACATTTTAAAAGGTTTCTCCTGTTGAATGAAAGACATGTCCAATGCAAATGATTTTAATTACTGCTAGAATAAAAACACTGAAAGAGTGAAGTCTTTGCTGAATAGACTCATTCAAAATTATTTGATGCTTGTAATTGCTTAATTATTTAAACTACTTTTGATGTTAATTGATACAACCATAATTAAATACTATAAAATATCTAGTAAAAATATAATCAACTTACATACTTATAAAATATAGGATAAATAATTCTTTTTTATTTTCACTTCTTTTTCTCCCTTCCTCATCCATGCTTTCCTTCCTCCCCTCTCTCCCTCCCTCCCTCCATTTCTATATGATAACTACTTTATTTTACCTTTGATTAGATGTAGATCACCTTTGCAAACTGAATGCGGTAAATTGTAAACAAGGTTTCTTTGAAGGAAACATACTTTAAAAGAATGGAGAGAGCCACATTCATATTGCAGGTAACTTTTTTCTGGACTCTTTTGTTTTTTTGTCTTTATTTGGCTTGACGGTTTAGTAATATGGGCATGATGAAAGTTAGTTTGCTTTTAAATTTCCCAATTGCTTCTTCATAGCAATTCAGTTTGAATATCTTTTTATCCTGTGTTTTCCTGCCTTTTTATCCCCAGGTCTCTCGTTTTCTGTTTTCATTATCTCAAAAATACTCCAGGAATCAGCTCTTCATTTCTAGCCTAGTCATTCAGAATCTCTTACTTGCTGATACTCTTTCTTGCCTGTCAATCACACAGTTGCAGTTACTCATAGACTGTATTATCTGATAGACCTCTTTTCTTTCCTTTCTCTTGAAGAAATATTGGATATCTTACACTATTTCCTCACTTATGAATTGGGAAGAATGTTTGCATCTGCATCATACAATTGTTGCTTATAGAAAAAAATCATTCATTGGCAGCACTGTCAGCATTTGATACCCCAAGATCATCATCAACAGGATCTGATGCTGTGGGGTGTTATTACTCACCCCTTAGAATAAAGTCTCATCACCTGACATTTAGAAGATATTTCCTAACTAGATTTCTTATTTCAAGGTTTCCATGCAATATTAAAAAAATAAATTTTAAAAAGTTAGAATATTCATGTTAGGTAGGGTAAGTCAGGCAGCGAAAGACACATATATGTTCTCTCTTAATGTGGAAAGTTAAGAAGAAAAAAGAAAAAAAAAAAGAAAGTAGAGTAGATATTAGGACAGGGATTGGTAATAAAAAACAGTATTTGAATTTTAACCATATTTAAGTTTGGTACGTATTCTATGCATTTATGGAAATAGCACACTGAGTTCCACTAATATTTATAGTTAGTATAATCTGATGAAAAATAAAAATAATTTTAAAAATCTTCCACAAATTTTAGCATTTTAATTTCCTCCCCTAAAATCATAAGTTGGAACTTGTAGAGACAATAGGGAAATAACATCTTAGTGAGTGGGAGATTCTACTTAGGAAGGCAGAGGGTCCTGGGCTGCTGTATCACTTAATCAATCTGCTCCCAACACCACTCACTCATGGACAGAATTTACTCTATACACTAGCAAACTTCTTCCATAATCCAACCTGACATCCTCTCCTGCAGCTACTGCACCTGCCAAAAGGAGTAGATAAGAATTTCTTCATGAAGTGAAAGATCTGTATGACAAGAACTTCAAGTCTCTGAAGAATGAAATTGTAGAAGATCTCAGAAGATGGAAAGATCTCCCATGCTCATGAATTGGCAGGATTAATATAGTCAAAATGGCTATCCTGCCGAAAGCAATCTACAGATTCAACGCAATCCCCATCAAAATCCCATCGCAATTCTTCACTGAGATAGAAAGGGCAGTTTGCAAGTTCATCAGGAATAATAAAACACCTAGAATAGCAAAAACTATTCTCAACAATAAAAGAACCTCCGGGGGAATCACCATGCCTGACATTAAGCTGTACTACAGAGCAATTGTGATAAAAACTGCATGGTACTGGTACAGCAACAGATAGATCAATGGAATAGAATTGAAGACCCAGAAATGAATCCACACACATCTGAACACTTGATCTTTGACAAGGTAGCTAAAACCATCCAGTGGAATAAGGACAGCATTTTCAACAAATGGTGCTGGCACAACAGGCGGTTATCCTGTAGAAGAATGGGAATTGACCCATTCTTATCCCCTTGTACAAAGCTTAAGTCTAAGTGGATCAAAGACCTCCACATAAAACCAGAGACACTGAAATTTATAGAAGAGAAAGTGGGAAAAACCCTCAAAGGTGTGGGCACAGGGGAAAGATTCCTAAACAAAATGCAATGGCCTGTGCGGTAAGATTAAGAATTGACAAATGGGACCTTATAAATTTGCAAAGCTTCTGTAAGGCAAAAGACACAGTCAGCAAGACAAAAAGGCCACCAACAGATTGGGAAAGGATTTTTACCAATCCTAAATCTGATATGGGACTAATATCCAACATCTACAAAGAGCTAAAGAAACTGGACTCCAGAAAAACAAATAACCCCATTAAAAAGGGGTACAGTGCTAAACAAAGAATTCTCAACTGAGGAATTTCGAATGGCTGAGAAACATCTGAAAAAATGTTCAACATCCTTAATCATCAGGGAAATGGAAATCAAAACAACACTGAGATTCCACCTCACACCAGTAAGAATGGCTAAGATCAAAAATTCAGGTGACAGCAGATGCTGGCGAGGATGTGGAGAAAGAGGAACACTCCTCCATTGCTGGTGGGATTGCAAGCTTGTACAACCACTCTGGAAGTCAGTATGGCATTTTCTCAGAAAATTGGACATAGTACTACTGAAAGATCCTGCAATACGTCTCCTGGGCATATACCCAGAAGATTGGACATAGTACTACTGAAAGATCCTGCAATACCTCTCCTGGCCATATACCCAGAAGATGTTGCAACTGGTAAAAAGGACACATGTTCCACTATGTTCATAGAAGCCTTATTTATAATAGCCAGAAGTTGGAAGGAACCCAGATGTCCCTCAACAGAGGAATGGATACAGAAAATGTGGCACATTTACATAATGGAGTACTATTCTGCTATTTAAAAAATGAATTTATGAAATTCTTGGGCAAATGGATGAATCTGGAGTACATAATCCTTAGTGAGGTAACCCACTCACAAAAGAAGTCATTGGACATGCGCTCACTGATAAATGGATATTAGCCCAGAAACTTAGAATACCCAAGATAGAATCTGCAAAACACAAGAAAATCAAGAAGGAAGACCAGCGCGTGGATACTTCATTCCTCCTTTGAATAGGAAACAAAATACCCATGAAAGGAGTTACAGAGACAAAGTTTAGAGCTAAGATGAAAGGATGGACCATACAAAGATTATGGGATCAATCCCATAATCAGTCACTAAACTCAGACACTATCGCATAGGGCAGCAAGTGTTTACTGAAGGGACCCTGATATAACTGACTCCCACAGAAGTGGAAGCTCACGGTCATCCATAAGAGGGAGCACAGGGCCCACACTGGAGAAGCTAGATATAGAACCCCAGGAGCTGAAGGGGTCTGCAACCCTAGAAGAGGAACAACAATATGAACTAATCAGAACCCCCAGAACTCGTGTCTCTAGCTCCATATGTAGCAGAAGATGGCCTAGTCGGCCATCATTGGGACGAGAGGCCCTTTGGTACTGCAATCTTTATATGCCCCAATATAGGGGAACGCCAGGGTCAAGAAGTAGGAGTGGGTGGGCAGGGGAGCAGGGAGGGGGAGGGGAGAGGGGATTTTCGGGATAGCATTTGAAATGTAAATTAAGAAAATATGTAATAAAAAATGCTGAAAAAAAAAGGATTCAAAGAAAAGCATAAGATGAAAAAAAAAAAAGTAGAGGATCACTAAAGTAGCCTTGGCAGAAGGATGCGCGAGTCTCCTCAGCTTTGTTTCCTTAGTGAGTGTCCATGTAAGAATTGTATCAGGTTTTTCATTCCTTGTAAAATATAAGCCTTCCTTTAAATGATGAAAAAAAAAAGAATTTCTTCATGAGACACAATCAAGTTATAAAAATACAAATATAAATCTATAAGGGAACTATGTCAAACAACAAAGGCAGAAACAGGAAACATATATCATGGATTGGTATGTTTCCAGTCTAAAAAGTAAATAACCATCAACTAAGAATCATATACCAGCAATTTTTCTCAATTAAGATAAACAGAGAAAAAAGAAAATTCTAAAAAAAGTGCAAGTTAGCTAATACATAACAACTAAGTTTCTACTGCATAAGTATTTTTTTTTTTAATGAAGAATCTGAAAGAAGAAAAAAACAGTCTACAGAACACAGAAAGATTACATTCCATGAATGCAAGCAATAAGCTGGTGAACTGGAGGGGAAATTATGGGCAATACAGCAAACCAATAAATCTTCAACACTATTAGTGATGAAAGAAAAGAATTACCAGTTAAACAGCCAACCTTAACAGCAAACAACAAAACAGTAAGCAATCTATAATTCATTTCAACACTAATCTTGAATGGAAATAACACTTTGATTCACCAATTAAGACTAGACTATAAGAGCAAATTCAGGAACATGATCTGTTTCCTGTCTCCATAAAACTTGTACATCTAGGTAAAAGATAGATAAACTGAGAGTCAAAGTGTAGAATTCAAACTACCAGCCAAACTGAAGCTATAAACATCCTATCTGACAATGTAGGAGTCAACACAGGACTTTACATAATAACAAAATGAACGAGCCACACAGATAACATGAATATTGTAAATATTTAGCATCAAATCCTAAGACACCCCTAGTGTTATTAAAAAGAAAATGAGGGGGCTGGAAAGATGGCTCAGTGGTTAAGAGCACTAACTGCTCTTCCAGAGGTCCTGAGTTCAATTCCCAGCAACCACCTGGTGGCTCACAACCATCTGCAGCATAATCCAATGCTCTCTTCTGGTGTGTCTGAAGACAGCTACAATGTATTCTTATAAGTAAATAAATCTAAAAAAAAAAAAAAAAAAAAAAAAAAAAAAAAAAAAAAAAAAAAAAAAAAAAAAAAAAAAAAAAAAAAAAAAAAAAAAAAAAAAAAGAAAAAGAAAAGAAAATGAACACACAAGAATGTAAATGAAAACACTCCCAAGCCAACAAACAAAATGACCATAGAGATTTGGACAAAATCATTGGAAGAATGCTATACTCCATTCTTACATCTAGATAGGTCTACTTATAAAAATGTAAACAATGAAAAATCAGAGCCAAAATATCCTACATAGAAGGTCAAGATTAGCTGTAATTTTGAGGCACGCTTGGTCTACAAATTAAGATTCAATCTAGACCCAGCTATACACCACTCCTGGGTATCCAAAAGATGCTCCAATATCCCACAAAGACATTTGCTTAACGATGTTCATAGCAGCTTTATTCATAATAGCCAGAAATGATAACACCCTAGATGTCCCTTAACAGAGGAATGGATACAGAAAATGTGTTACATCTATACAATGGAATACTATTCAGCTATTAAAAATGAAGAAGTCAGGAATTCTGCAAGCAAATGAATGAAACTTAAGAATATCACACTGAAGAAATGACCACCCAGAGACTGTCCCACCCAGGGATCCATCCCATATACAATCACCAAACCCAGACACTACTGTGGATGCCAACAAGTGCTTGCTGACAGGAGCCTGATATAGCTGTCTCCTGAGAGGTTCTGTCAGTGCCTGAAAAATACAGAAGTGGATGCTCACAGCCATCCATTGGACTGAGCATAGAGTTCTCAATGAAGGAGCTAGAGAAAGGGCATAAGAAGCTAAAGAGGTTTGCAGCCCCATAAAAGGAACAACAACATGAACTGACCAGTACTCCCAGAGGTCCCAAGGACTAAACTACCAACCAAAGCGTATATATACATGGTGGGACTCATGGCTCCAGCTGCATATGTAGCAGAGGATAGCCTTGTTGGACATCAATGGGAGGAAAGGCCCTTGGTATGGTGAAGGCTTTATGCCCCAGTGTAGGGGAATGTCAGGGTCTAAAAGGGAGTATGGGTGGGTTGTTGAGCAGGGGGAGGGGAAGGAGATGTGGGAGAAGGTTTTCTGGGGGGTGGGGGAACCAGAAAAGGTGATAACATTTGAAATATAAATAAAGAAAATAACCAATAAAAAACTATAGACACACTAAAAGGTGAAAATATGACTAAATTTCTTGAAATTTGATACATTGTCATTGGTAATTCCAGTCCATTCAATTCTTTCTATCCTTCACTTATGATTATTACTAGAATTTTTAAAATGGAAATAAGTGCAGGTTTGAAAAATCAAACCTGTTATATGCAAAAGCAGAGGAAAAGGAAAAATTCTTAAAGTAAAAAATGAATTTTTCTATTATCTACTGGGAGGAAATAGAAATGGCATTTAGAATGGTATAAATAATATGAGGCATCTTCCTATTGAGAAACCGGATTTTCAATAAGAAAACAAGACTGTGAGCAGGTTAGTGGTGGGTAAGCAAAGACATAATGGAGAGAAAGCTTCTGCACACCAGTTGTTACAATCCCAGAAGCATATATATTTTGCAAGTCCTGTTGCTGTCTTAATCCTCACAAATATCTTGTGAGATAAAACTACATTGTACATAGTTTGAATGATCAAACTTTTTAAGAAATACAAGAGTTGGTGTTGTGTCTAAAGCCATTTTCTGCATACCATCACTGCACCCCAATTACTCCATGGTTTTTATTATAATGAGTCTGCATCAATTATTTCTGATACCTATTTCCAATATAAACTTGTGTTATGCTGATTCCTAATGGATGAAGTTTTCAAGAGAGACAAAATAGACTGGCTTTGAATTTCACAATGTGGAACTACAGGAGTAAGCAATCTATTCCTTGAGTATCATGATATTTCTGTACATGCACAATGAATTTTCGATAATTTTAGTAAATTCATGTTATAGAAAGACATAGTTCTTTGACAACAGAGTATACTTCTATTACATTTTTTTACTTTTTTTTATTAGATATTTTCTTTTTTTTTGTTTTGTTTTGTTTTTCGAGATATTTTCTTAATTTACATTTCAAATGCTATTCCGAAAGTCCCCTCCCCCCTCCCCCTCCCTGCTCCTCTGCCCACCCACTCCCACTTCTTGGCCCTGGCGTTCCCCTGTAATGGGGCATATAAAGTTTGCAGTACCAAGGGGCCTTTACTCCCAATGATGGCCAACTAGGCCATCTTCTGTTACATATGGAGCTAGAGACACGAGTTCTGGGGGTTCTGGTTAGTTCATATTGTTGTTCCTCTTCTAGGGTTGCAGACCCCTTCAGCTCCTGGGGTTCTATCTCTAGCTTCTCCAGTGTGGGCCCCGTGCTCCCTCTTATGGATGACTGTAAGCATCCACTTCTGTGGGAGTCAGCTATATCAGAGTCCCTTCAGTAAACACTTGCTGTCCTATGTAATAGTGTCGGAGTTTAGTGACTGATTATGGGATGGATCCCTTGGTGGGTTAGTCTCTGTAGCTCTAAACTTTGTATCTGTAACTCCTTTCATCTTAGCTCTAAACTTTGTATCTGTAACTCCTTTCATGGGTATTTTGTTTCCAGTTCAAAGGAGGAATGAAGTATCCACATGTTGGTCTTTCTTCTTGATTTTCATGTGTTTTGCAGATTGTATATTTGGTGTTCTAAGTATCTGGGCTAATATCCATTTATCAGTGAGCGCATAACCAATAACTTCTTTTGTGATTGGGTTACACTATGTTCATAGCAGCCTTATTTATAATAGCCAGAAGCTGGAAAGAACCCAGATGTCCCTCAACAGAGGAATGGATACAGAAAATATGGTACATTTACACAATGGAGTACTATTCTGCTATTAAAAAAATGAATTTATGAAATTCTTGGGCAAATGGATGAATCTGAAGGACATAATCCTTAGTGACTTAACCCAATTCTATTACATTTTTAATTATTTTGTATATGCCTCTGTTAGTGAATGTGTGTGTGCATATGACATACCAGACACTCATGTAGCGGGAAGAGGACAACACGAGTGAGCTGATTGTTTAACCGTGTCAGTCCTGCAGATCAAACTCAGGTCATCAGGAACGGTTATGTGCTTTTATGTAAGGAATCATCTTGTCTGTGTAAAAATAATGTTTAAAATGTTAATTGTTCTTTTCTCAAATTTATGATTCCTTTCTCATTTGTTAATCTGTGTGCGCATATGTGTGTTTTGTGTGGGTGTATTTTTCATGTGTGTGTGTTTCTCTTGTGTGTGCATATGTGAGCATATTGTGATTTTGTGTCTTTGTGTGTATGTGTATGCATGTGCATGTGTAGTTCTAAATATATAAATGCAATTTTCTGGTTCTGGTTACATTTGAGGTATTGGAAGAAAGAAAGGGAAGGGGAAATAATAAAATTGTAATTTCAAAAAATGAAATTTATAGTAAAATGTTTAGTTTCACAGGCATCTCAGAAGTCTTTAGCATTGGCATTATATAATTAAAATATAAAAAATTTCTAAAATTAAATGAGAAAAGAAAAATACTAAATACCATTGTATAGCAAATTTCAATGAATATGGGAAACCGACCCATGTTTCTTTAGCATGGATAGGAAGAGGAAGAAATGGAAAATTCAAGTGGAAAACGGATTATCAGAGTATCTGCCCTATAGCAGTATGAATTTTGGTATTGTTTCTGACACTATTACTTACCATGTATTCATTAATTCACTGAATCTTCACAGCAAATCTATAACCAATTCAAATTCAACACAATATTTAATCCATTGAAATAACCCTTGTTATGGGACAAATTTTCAGCTCTTAGAGAAAGTAAATTCAGTTTATGGTTTTCAAAATACAATGACACCTATCTAAAATTGTAAAAAATTTAATATCTTCTTTTCTGATTTAAAGTAGTTTCTGACAATGGTGTCATTAATCTGAATGTTTTATTATGAGGGGCAACATCTATGAAGAAAAACAACATAAATTTTACCATATATCACTGAAACTACATTTCCTGTTTCAGTTTGCTTAGAAAATGGAAGTGCAGGAGCAAAAATTCTTTGCTGTCTCTTATGGGAGAGTATTCCATTATCACAAGAGGATTTTCTTTAACCATAAGATATCCACAGACCTTCTCACTATTGTGAGATATCCTCTTTGTTCCTCTCTGCTTTGTGAATTTATGTATTTACATATGTTTTCAGAAATGGTCTGAGAGCCTCTTGTAAATACACTGTAATATAAGCCAGGCATGTTGATGCACATCTTTAATCCCAGCATTCTTGAGGCAGAGGCAGGCAGACATTTTTTGAGTTTAAGATAGCATGTTCTACACAGTAAATTCCAGGACATCCTGTGGTATATACTGAGACTTTATTTTAAGACTACTCCTGGGGAGAATATATATTCAATAAAAGGAAAATGATTAAATGAACACTCAATCCTCACTGTATGGTGGTTAGGTATCAAATACAATTTAAAGGTCAAATCTATTCATTTTGTCATCATAAAATTTATAATCTCCCAGCATTCTCTGAGGAAGCTTTAGTGTAGGAAGGGCCCACATATTTCTGTTCTCCATTCATATTTGGTTCCACTGATTGAACTTTATTTAAACAAAATAAGAAAATGATTCTGGTCCATTCTGATTTTAATGGTGTGTGTCTAACAGCAGCTATCAATTGTTCTTGTTAATTTAGTGCTCAGCAGTGGACAGTGACATATGTGTTGATAAAAATAAACATGACTTACTAATGTTGAAATTGAACCATGACCTTGAAGGACTTGAACTTCATTTTTAATTTGCCATTTCTATGTTGAGCAGCATCTAAATATAAGTATGAGGGTCTGTAAATGAAATACAACCTGCCATTCTTAAAATGTGTTATTTGATACTAGCGATATGTAATAAATACTCACACCATCTTAATGAAATCATTTATTTCTTTAAATTTGAGAATGCCTCAAGGCAAGAATAATTATTACTATGAAATTAATTTTTCTGAGTTGTTGTTACTCACGTTTTAACTGGTACTTCACTCATTTATTTCAAGATAGTCTGTCATTTCAGAGATGACATGATACATCTGATTCATTAAGGCTGCTGTATTAAAAGTCTTGAGTCAGTTTCTGTTCTTAACATTCCAGCTCCCCTTCTGATTGCAACAGTAGCATTACAATCATCCATGACTTATATTCTTCATAGAATAAGTCTCCAAATAGAACTTAATTCACCTCAATTAGCTATTATTTAAGATTGATTTTAACTTCAAAACAGAATATCAGGCAACAAACTACTTATCAGTTGCAATGTAAAACTTAGAGAAGGTAAGTATAAATATCATTTACATATGATACTACATGCAATTTATAATTGAACATACATAATTATGTGATTTATATACTGGGAATGTAATGCAATGGTGAATATGCATATATGTTGGACAGTTGAAGTGCGGGTATCTATTACTTATTGTTAGTATCAAAACTAAGAGGGTTTTTTGTTTGTTTGTTTTTGTTTTTGTTTTATTCCAAGGTCAGTGGGACAGGTGTTTTGTTGGCATTTCTTTAGTTTGCTCTAAGGAAGGGCATAACAATGTTCTGTGCTAATAAACTTTAAATTTATCTTAACTGTCATCACAAAAAAACATAAATGAGATATTAATTAATAAAGTCCCACAAGGTGTTGGATGGCAATAAATCCAACACCTAGCTGAAGAGCTCTTGGCAGTTCATAGCTTCTAGGAGAATAAGTGTCAGTTTTCTTAAGGGTGCGAACACACCTACAAGTATTTAAATAACACAAAATTGGACTTGCTTTTCTTTAAAATATAACAAGAAGATGGTTTGGTAGACAATGGAAATGAGCTTCATTAAAATATCTTACATGAAATCAAAACTTAATTAAAATGCCACATTAACTTTAAATAACAATAATGAAGTATGCATGTTCTGCTTTGATGCTAGTATTTCATACTTAAACTTTCATGATTTAAAATGCATTTATTATTTATAGCATAACTGGCTCTCATCACCTCCTTCCCACGTTCAAGATTATGTTAGGAGAGCATAAGTCAAAAGCTGTCCAAATTTGAAAGCTTAAAGTAATGATATATGTCTATTGGTGCCATTAATTATTATATTTCTACATTGAAAGAGGTTTGGATGTAATCCACACTCTAATAGAAGTAAAACACCCTTTCATAGAATTTGAGAGGTAGTGCCTTCTTGCTTCAGTTTGAACTGTGCTGATTTAATGACACAATCCTCTATAACAAAAAGCTCAGATTTTTAAAAATTCCTACTGATATTTCTAATGGCATATTCTCATATCCCATTATACACAGTAGTCCATGCATTGCTTAAATCCAAGAATTCTATTTCTTCTATGTTTCTTTCTTGGGCTCAATATATTAATATATCTTCAACTATTCATTTTGTGACTTGAAATATAGAATCCCTTAACGTTTCAGATATCTCCTAGGATCATATTTCAATTGACTACTTTGCCAGTAATGTGAATCTTATTATACCTTAATTGACTGTACTAGTTTTGGAAAAGAAGATGGATAGATTACAAATAAACTATTTGTTTAAATTTCGGCCACTTAATTTTGTGCAATATGTATGTTCATGGTGTTTTTCATGAGTTTTTATCACTGATTCCTAATGTGCTTTGTGTCACAATTACTGCACATGAATTTATATTAAATCTTGGCAGTGGTTGAGATGAAACCTGAGCAAAGAAAAAAGAACTAACACCCAATGGGACAGAGTTAAAGAAAGGAAGGAAGACTCAGAACATTCAACACAATGGGAAGATTGAAGAGGATGCAGAGTACATAGAAAGAGATAAAGCCCAAGGAGATCAGTTTTCACTCACTCTGACAACAGTAATGTCAGTCCAAAGAGGTGAAAGGACACATGTTAAAGGATCAAGGTGTAGATAGAGTAAGCAGAAGACTCTTCTCCAAGGTTTCAGAATTTAAAACAACAAAAGGTAGAAACTCTAAGAGAAATATATATATATATATATATATATATATATATATATATATATATATATATATGTATTTGTATATATATATTGGAGGGAACAAAACTGGCTCCCATTTGGCTTCTTAGCATGTGTCAATCACATAAACGATGTTGCATAAGATACTCTCTGAGAAACATTTTTCCTCCCAATAAACATGTTTCTTAAAGACAGCTGTCACTAACAATCACAGCAGCACCTTCATTGCCCCCTTTCTGTGTGTGTTTGCCTTGTTTGAAACATAAATATAAAAAAAAAGATGAAAGAGAGAAAAACTGTGGAAACTTGTCTGCAATTTTGTGCTCTTTAGTAAATCTGTGATGTATATGCAGACAGAACAGGTCACTGGAGAATGTATTTAAGTGATGGGAATGAGGACTGTCTTTGGAGCACTTTTATATTAACACATAAAATAAGAGGACACTAGGCTCCTTAGAGACAAATAATCAGGGTTTAAGTAAGAATTGTGTGCAGCCTGAGAGTTGACAGATAAAAGGTATGTAGAGGAGAAAGTGACCTTGGTTATTGCACACTGTTTATAATTTACATGACATAACTAGGAATAAATCCAAATACTCAACAGGTAGATGACCATTGTTTAACATGGTGGTTTGAACAGGTGTGGCCCCCATAGATTCATGTTTGAATACTTGGCCATACAGAGAGACACTATTAACAGGTGTGGCCTTGTTGGAATATGTGTGGCTTTATTGGGGAATGATGTTGCCCACTCATCCCCAAATTTTTAACCAAGAATGGCTCCTGTCTAAAGGAAATGAGGACAAAGTGTGGAGCAGAGACTAAGGAAAGGTTATCCAGAGACTGCCCCACCTGGGGATCCCTCTCATATACAGACAACAAACCCAAACGCCGAAACTACCTTTATCTTTTTCTTCCTTCTCTTTTTCTCTTCCTTTTCCTCTTCCTGTTCTCTGTCTTACACACACACACACACACACACACACACACACACACACACACACAAAGCACATACAAACACAAACACTATACCATGCCATATACCAAGCCCCAGTGTATACATTTAATTAGAAAACTTTTTCACTTGTACAACAGCACATCAATTTTAATATTTCACCTCTCATCGGATACTCTCTTCTCAATTGAAAATTTGATATTGGAAAGCTTCCTTCATGCAGTGATGACTTCTATCATGCTAAGACAAATAAAACTATACTTTGGGATTTAAGTTTTTTATTTTTACTTTTATTTTAAAATCAATAATTTTAATATCTAATGTTTCTAGTCTGTCTCTGTTACCCCCACCCCTAAAATATAGCAAGTTAAAAGTGGTGGCTTTGTGTGAATAGCTACTGATAAGAAGAATTTCAATGAATAGGAGAGACAGAATTTGAGATGTGGTGAATGATTCATTGGCTGTATCTAAAAACCACAGAATTCAGCAGGAAAGCAAGCAGAGAGCAGTAAAGACAATCTATAATTTAGCAAGGGCACTTCAATAGGAAGACGGGATGTTTACACTCCACTCTTGCCTGTTAAAATGACTTTGGGTTCACATTTTCTTTTGAATATTTTATTGATATTAGAAGATTTTACATGAATTTAGAGAAAGCAAGCAGAAATATTCTAGAATATGTTCTACTTAAACATGACCCAGGCTCATTACATCCTGTTTCACAGATGACCTCTCATTCCCTAACTTCTTTGTTTGACAGAATTCAGAGAAATGGGAGAGGGAAACAAGAAAGAACAATGTCTACTTCAGTCTTTAGGATAAAATAAATGACATTTCATATGTCATTTTCTTGTTTTAAATCTTAAAGAATCCTATGAAGTCACTCCAATTTCATATTTTTTTGCTTTTTAAATATTTTTGAGACTTTATATAATGTATTTTATATATGAATATAATGTATTTATATCATCTACATTTCTCTGTTTCTCTTTCCAATTTTCCTCACCCCTTCATATATTCATCTCATCTTCTACAATCATAAATTTTTAAAAAGATACTGGGCCCAATGTGTATTGCCTATATGTTAAGCTCTGGCCAGTTAGGCATGTATAAGTCTAGTTCATTCCTGGAGAGAATTGATCCTCCCTCTCTCAACAGCCACTGGATCCCTGTCACTGGTCTAGTGTGTGGTCTTCTGAAGCTCTCCTCCATTCACATTGGTATACCCACTGTATGATTCTTCTGCAGGTCTTATCCAGGCAACTATATTGTTGAAAGTGTGTAGTACAGTACCTTTATCACATCAGGATACTGTCATCTTGTAGTCATCCTGGTACCCTGACTTACTCTTTTTTGATCCATCTCACATAAACACAGTTGGTTTAGCTAAATCAAGGTATTGAAATTTTGCAAGCTTAACTAGAAAAAAAATACTAGGTAGAAAGATGAGTGTCAAGTGAATATAATACATGATAATTCAAGATCCTAAAATGGCATTCTAACTTCTTCATAGGTGAAAATATAGAATTGATAATGTAGCTATAGGCTGTGAAGTTTAATCATCCAAAGAAGGGATTTGGTTCCATTTTCAGTTTGATTGGCAATGAAAAGAATGAGTTATTATATGCTTAATATATTGACTGATTCCATGGCCTTCTCTTCTAGTTTCTATCCACAAGAATTATAACTAATACTCATATTAGCCACAGGTAGGGAAATACCAGTATGCTTCTGTCTGTGCGCTTGGGGAAATCCTTGATCTAACTAATGGGTAAAAAACAAATTTAAATTTCAAGAATCAATGTTAGATATGTGAACAATAAATTTATAAACAGAACTAGAATCCTGAATATTCATTAACAATGATTACCAATATTTTTTTTTATTAAAAGGATTGTAAGACTCAAAGAAAGACAATACAGCTGCAGAACAAACAACAATACAGCATCCCTGTCTGTTTGAAAAGATTTAATATCTAAAGAGGCTTCAGAACACCACATAAAAGCAAACCAGCTATTCCTCTCCAGTTGCTGCATGGGCTTTTTTTTTTTTTTTTCCTTTCCCAAGCAATTTATTCACAGAATGTTGATGGAGTACTGTTTATGTGTTGGCATTGTTTCCAGTAGATTGACCTTATCCAATAGGCAGATATTATCCCTTCCTTGATGAACCTTACAAATCAGTGAAAAGGAAAGAAAGGGATACTACTACCCCTGAAGTTTGCTTTAAGACTGTGATTCTAAACCTTCTTTTTTTTTTTCATTTTTTTTCTCTTTATTAGATATTTTCTTCATTTACATTTCACATGTTATCCAGAAATTTTCCCTTACCCTCCCGCGTCCCCGCTCTGCTCCCCTACCCACCCCCTCTCACGTAATGGCCCTGGCATTCCCCTGTACTGGGGCATATAGAGTCTGTATGACCAAGGGTCCTCTCCTCCCAATGATGGCCAACTAGGCCATCTTCTTCCATATATGCAGCTAGAGACATGAGCACAGGGGGAACTAGTTAGTTCATGTTATTCTTCCACTTAGAGGGTTGAAGACCCCTTCCGCTCCTTGGGTACTTTCTCTAGCTCCTACCTTGGGAGTCCTGTGTTCCAACTAATAGCTGACTGTGAGCATCCACTTCTGTGTTTACCAGGCACTGGTATAGCCTCCTACAAGACAGCTTTAGAAAATGAAGTTGTTTTAGTTGTGTTTCTATAATATGCCGCCATGATCAAAATCTCTTGGGAAAAAGAAGGAGTTTATTTGGCTCAGATATCCTGTCACTGTCCAATGAAGAAAGAAAAGGAAGAAACTCACATAGGGCAGGAAGCTGAGAGGAGGAGCTTGTATGGACTGTTCCTTTCTGGCTTGGTTTTGAAGACTTTGTCAGCCTGCTTTCTTATAGAACCTAGGGTAACCAAGTCGGGAGTTGGCACCACCCACTATGGGCTAGACCTTCTCATAGTAGTTACTAGTTAGGAGACTTCCCAATAGGCTTGTCTACAGACTGATTATATGGGGGCATTTCCCAATTGAGATCTACTTCTTTTCAATGACTCTAGCTTGTGTCAAGTCAATAGAAAAGGCATCTAGTACAGAATGCAAAAGAGGAGACAGTATGAAACTCAACTTATTGAAAAACTATAGTGTGGGCACCTAGAAAAGTGAAAATATGCATTGAGTTGTTTGGTGTGAGACAACTCTGCTAATTAAAGTCGAAGCCCATCTTGACTAGATAGCCTCTAGGCTCTGTGCAATATGGGGTTTATTATGTCTCTGACCTTGTCTGTCAAATACTAAGCCCTCACCTATGCCTCTACCTGAGAAATGTCAAGCAGCCTCAGTTATATTACAGGTTCAATTTCCTTTCTCCCAATAAAAACCTGTTCATCCAGCACCCAAGATTCCTGAAATGTGTTCCCATGCAAATGAGGCATTCCAGGTATCCTAAGACCCAGACCATCCTGGGTGTTCTTATCAACAGTCTTCTAAAATTTTTACCCAAAGTAAAATTGATCTCCCTCCTGGTAACTGGTACTGGTGTGGTATTTTACATATGTTCTCATGGGTTTCAGAACTCTGTCCCATCCAAAGCTACTCCCCACCCCTCAACATCTCTGCTCCCTTTGCTCTTGTGGAGCAAATCAGCTGTCACACCACAGGGGTCAGGAGACACACAGTTTAAATCAAATAACTAGGAATAAATAGCAAAACAAGAATGTAAATTCAAAGACAGGACAGATGATTTTGACTTTTTAATTTGGCAAATCTTTATAAATAGTAATTTTACTTTATCGTGGTTAAGTGTAGTATTACTCACACTCAAAATAAGAATTATAAAAAAGGTTGTATACATAAGTGTCTTTGTTCTTTTTTTATTAGATATTTTCTTCATTTACATTTCAAATGCTATCCCCTTTCCTAGATTCCTCTCTGAAAATCCCCAATCCCCTCCACCCTTCCTCTGTTCCCCAACTCATCCACTCCCACTTCATGGCCCTGGCATTCCCCTATACAGGGGCATAAAATCTTTGCAACACCAAGGGCCTCTCCTCCCATTGATGGCTGACTAAGCCATCCTCTGCTACATATGTAGCTAGAGACACGAGCTCTGGGGGAGGGGGGTCCTGGTTAGTTCATATTGATGTTCCTCTTATAGGGTTGTAGAAACCTTCAGCTCCTTGGGTACTTTCTCTAGCTCCTTCATTGAGGGCCCTGTGTTCCATCCAATAGATGAACGTGAGCATCCACTTCTGTATTTTCCAGGCATTGGCATAGCCTCACAGAAGAGAGCTATATCAGGGTCCTGTCAGCAAACCCTTTTTGGCATCCGCAATAGTGTCTGGGTTTGGTGGTTGTTTATGGGATGGCTCCCCAGGTTGGGCAGTCTCTGGATGGTCCTTCCTTCAGTCTCAGCTCTGAACATTGTCTCTGTAACTCCTTCCATGGGTATTTTGTTCCCCCTTCTAAGAAGGACCGAAATATTCACACTTTGGTCTTCCTTCCTCTTGAGTTTCTTGTGTTTTGCAGAAAGTACTTTGGGTATTCTGTTTCTGTGATAATATCCACTTATCAGTGAGTGCATATCATGTGTGTTCTTTTGTGATTATGTGACCTCACTCAGGATGATATCCTCCAGATTCAACAATTTGCCTAAGAATTTCATAAATTCATTGTTTTTAATAATTGAGTAGTAATCTATTGTGTAAATGTACCACATTTTGTGTATCCATTCCTCTGTTGAGAGACATCTGAGTTCTTTCCAGCTTCTGGCTATTATAAATAAGGCTGCTATGAACATAGTGGAACATGTGTCCTTATTACAAGTTGGAACATCTTCTGGATATTTGCCTAGGAATGATATTGCTGAATCCTCTGGTAGTACTATGTCCAATTTCTGAGTAACTGCCAAACTGATTTCCAGAGTGGTTGTACCAGCTT
Source organism: Mus minutoides (assembly GCA_902729485.2). Taxonomy (NCBI): domain Eukaryota; kingdom Metazoa; phylum Chordata; class Mammalia; order Rodentia; family Muridae; genus Mus; species Mus minutoides. The sequence goes on along the minus strand of LR749491.1, from coordinate 824,699 downwards.
GCAATCCCACCAACAATGGAGGAGTGTTCCTCTTTCTCCACATCCTCGGCAGCATCTGCTGTCACCTGAATTTTTGATCTTAGCCATTCTGACCAGTGTGAGGTAGAATTTCAGGGTTGTTTTGAATTGCATTTCCCTGGTGATTAAGGATGTTGAACATTTTTTCATGTACTTCTCAGCCATTTGGTATTCCTCAGTTGACAATTCTTTGTTTAGCTCTGTACCCTATTTTTTAAATGGGGTTATTTGATTTTCTAGAGTCGAGCTTCATGAGTTCTTTGTATACATTGCATATTAGTCCCCTATCTGGTTTAGGATTCATAAAGATCTTTTCCAATATGTTGGTGGCCCTTTTGTCTTTTTGACATTGTCCTTTGCCTTAGAGAATCTTTGCAATTTTATGAGGTCCCATTTGTGGATTCTCAATCTTACAGCACAAGCCATTGCTGTTCTGTTCAGGAAATTTTCCCCTGTGCTCATATCTTCAAGGCTCTTCCCCACTTTCTCCTCCCTAAGTTTCAGTTTCTCTGATTTTAAGTGGAGTTCCTTGGTCCACTTAGACTTGAGCTTTGTACAAGGATGTAAGAATGGATCAATTCACATTCTTTTACATGATAACCACCAGTTGAGCCAGCATCATTTCACCATTTGTTGAAAATGCTGTATTTTTTTCCACTAGATGGTTTTAGCTACTTAGTCAAAGATCAAGTGACCATAGGTGTGTGAGTTCATTTCTGGGTGTTCAATTCTATTCCATTGATCTACCTGTCTGTGACTGTACCTGTACCATGCAGTTCTAGCAGTTATTTTACATACATACATACATACATACATACACACACACACACACACACACACACACACATCACACTACATCAATTAAATTAGTAACAATTGTTGACTGAATATTTGCTTCTTCCCCATATTCAGATGGGATGATACCTGACTATGGGACTTTTGGTCAATAGCCAGGTTGTTTTAGGTTGACAAGTGAAGCCCATAAGTGTTGAGTATTCTGAGAGGTGAAAGCTATCTTGGGAGAAAGTCATACAGATAATGGGAATTTCTTCACCTTACTTGGTCTCCATCTATAGCCTATACTGTTCAGCACCCAGAACTGAGAGATACAAGCTTGTTGTTCAAATGGCTTAGTCTGTTGTCTTGGGGCAGCATTCCAAGCTGACACAGCAGTAATTATGGGACTTCTAGGTCTTCCATACACTATTTATTTGGATGAAACTAGAAGTATTTTTTAAAAAAAGTAAGAAAATTACAATAATTAGATCTTAGTTTTAAGACAATTATTGATGTATTTATATAATTTAAAATTAGATTAACATTCTTTAGTTACATGTATAATGTAAGGATTTCTTGAAATCAACAAAATTTAAAGTACCTATTCTTATCTATCTATTTATTAAGCAATCCTTTTTCTTTTAAAATATTTGAGGGAATTTTATCTTCAAGCTTTGTCATGACCACAGCATCCTAGATATGATGAAGGCACATATTTTGTGCATAAGTCTACACATGTCGTTTTCTCCCCTGGAAATCAAGCTAAACCTCCTGTTTCGTTTGTTTTTTTGTTTTGTTTTGTTTTGTTTGTTGTTGTTGTTGTTGTTGTTTTTTCTCAGCAGAGCCTGTGGTCCTGACATATTGAAGATCCCCAGACTGGACTGTTTACCCTGTCACACACTGCTGAGTAAAGGGCAGCAACCAACTCTTCTCTCTGTAGGTCTGAATGAACAGATCTCAGAGCATTTGATGTGAAAAGTGAAGGATAATGTGTCCAACTATTTCTATCTTTATATTTTCATCTTTGGCTAAAGAACACACTTTTCTTGGGTAACACTTATTATTTCCTAAGTTTAGTAATTTCACTCCATAGTACAAACTTACAGATATCCTGATAGAAATCAAATCAATTATCTGGGTCCACCTACCCATGTTAATGAACAGCAATTTTAAACCAACATTGGCTTGTTAGTTCTTTAGGTGATTAATGAATAACACATGGCAGAAAGGCTTCTGGGAAAACAGTAGCAGTTGGAGTATTACCAATGCATATCATGTTGACAACAGGTTGTTTTTACTGCCCTTTTCTCTTTGCGTCTCCTTGCTTTCCTCTGGGTTTCGTGCCTGTATTTTGTCTTTTAGCATATCACTGGAAAGAAATAATGAAGATATTTTGTAATATGCAGAAAGGCTCTTTCCCACTTCATATTCAAGTATTATTCATGGAAGTTGAGGTGTTTTCCCTTTCCATTCACTGAAACATTTATTCAGCCACTTTTCCCACATGCCATTTGAGCTCAGAGACTACAGAGGTAAATAAAAATCATAATCATGAAAGAATTTTCTGTTGTCTCCATGTGTGCACAGTGCATTTTTACTTACTAGTATTTATAAAGCTACACAAACAAGTGTAATAACTTTGGCAATACAGTTGTAAATTACACTTTACATATGCAAAATAAGATAAGGAAATATGTGATAAGATAAATATAAGATACACAAATAGATTGATGTAATGCCATTTGTACTCTCTGGTTTTGTGTGGCAAGTTGACACAAGCTAAAATCGTCAGATAGGAAGGCACTTTAATTAGGGAAATGCATCCATGAGATCCACCTGTAAGGCATTTACTCAATCAGCTCCTGCCTTGAGGATCCTGAACTGTCTGAGTTCTGCCCTGACTTTCTTCAATAATGAGCAGCAATATGAAAGTGTAAACCAAATAAACCCTTTTCTCCCCAACTTGTGCTTTGATCATTGCAGCAATAGAAACCCAAAGGCAGCATTTAAATATATTTAAGTTTATTTTAAACATTATAAGTTAAAATAGCCACTTATTATCTAAATTGAGATAGTAGTCAAAGGTTTTTCCAATCAAAAGTAAGAAAATATCTTCCTGATTTCAATACAATGGATACTTAACAAAGGAAAAATACCAAGTTCTTTTTTTTTTTTTCAGAGCAAAAGAAAGTATGGTTGCTTTTTTTATGTGACAACTCAGCTGAGATACAAAATCTAGCTTTCAGCTAAATTCTATCCAACTGGCATTTCAAAGTCAAATTCTAAATCAGTAGCTGGCCAGGAAATAGAAAAGAATGTTTTGATTTGTGAAACCCATTTTTCTAATCACCAACGACTCATGCCTGCATGCTAAAATTCAGTACCCCGGTCACAGGCCTTCTCTATTTTGCCAAATACAGTCACATCAATTATTGTTTCTGTGAAATTCTGCAGAATGTTTCCTAGTATCTCTTTCTACATACAAAATTCAAGAGGTGTTTGAGGCTTTTTGAATATAGTATTTAGATAGGCAAGTACATAATAATAATGGCTTGATAGGTTACAGACTGACAGTGAAAGATAGTGTGATTGTATTGCTATTTATTTAAATATATGCATGCAATTAAATATGACTATAATGAAAAAATATTTAACAGTAATATGCCAAGAATTATTATGAATTGAAAGGATCTGAAAAAAATGTGAGGACTTAATAACAAAAGGCTATTTTCTGTTCGTTCCTACCATGCACCCACACTGCTGTTTTTTTTGTACATGATACTGAATGGAGAACAGTATGCATAATGCATTAGACCAGTTGTTCTTAACCTGTGGGCCTCAATCCCTCTGGCGTCACATACCAGATATTTACATTAAAACTTATAACAGTAGCAAAATTACAGTTATAAAGTAGCAATGAAATAATGCTATGGTTGGGATCACCACACCATGAGGAACTGTAATAAATGGTTGCAGCTTATGAATGAAGAGAACCAATTGCTTTAGATGCTTTGGGAGAGAAGGAGTTATATGCCTGGTTTTAAATGTGATGGGGACTAGAAAAAGTAACAAAATAAGGAATTTACTCTTGAAGTGAGTACAGTCTCTGTATATGTAAATTAACACTTCCTTATTTGGCTTCTATAAGGTATTAATGTTTCCAAACTACAAAGACATCCACAATCAGACACATAAACAGAGAGGAAATCAGTCTTGCCTGGACAGTTTGTTAGGTGCTTTGGCACTAAGGCAACACTGCATATACTCTTTATTTTTTTATTAATCATTCCATTGTTTACATCTCAAATGATATCCCACTTACCGGTTACCCCCTCCACCAAACCCTCAATCCACATCCACCCTCCCCTCTCCCATTTGCCTGTATGAGAGTGGTCTCCCACCCACTCCCACTGTCCCAGTTTACATGCAGAAAGGTCCGTTATATCATGTGATCCTATACCACTCATCCACTTATTATCCTCCCTGTCTCCATCTCTAATGGTCTTTTCTTCCTTTCTGTTTTTTTTTTCTCATCCACTTTACTTTTATTTACTTATTATTTATTTGATTTTTTTTTTTGGATATTTGAAATTTCTTTTTTTCCCATTTTTTATTAGATATTTTGTTAATTTACATTTCAAATGCTATCCCAAAAGTTCCCTCTCCCCCCCCGCCCTGCTCCCCTGACCACCCACTCCCACTTCTTGGCCCTGGTGTCCCCCTGTATTGGGGCATATAAAATTTGCAATACCAAGGGGCCTCTCTTCCCTATGATGGCCGACTAGGCCATCTTCTGCTACATATGCAGCTAGAGACATGAGCTCTGGGGGTTCTGCTTAGTTCATATTGTTGTTCCTCTTATAGGGTTGCAGACCCCTTCAGCTCCTGTGGTTCTATCTCTAGCTTCTCCACTGTGGGCCCTGTGTTCCATCATAGAGATGACTGTGAGCATCCACTTCTGTATTTGCCAGGCACTGGCATAGCCTCATACAAGACAGCTATATGAGGGTCCCTTCAGCAAACTCTTTGATACTCAATTCACCCAGTATTTCTACACACCCATAGTTTGGAACAGATTAGTTAAGAATGAAATTGATTAATGCTTAGACTTTTGCTTAATGTTTAGGACTATAATCAGTTAAAAGCTCCACAGTACTCCTGTTTGTAGACATACATTAAAGAATATTTAGCATGTAAGAGTCATGAGCATACATCTGCAAATTGAGTACATTGAAAGAACCACTTCCAAACTTTGAATGGGTTTATAAGAGCTCCGCATATCTGTACATATACAGAATGTTAGACATCAGTGTGTATTGGCACTATTTGGGATCCAACTGATCTAGATCATAGAATCTATTTTAATCTTAAGAGTCATCCAAGCAAATGTTTGGTTTGAATAAAATATCTGGGAGGAATTTTGAAAAATAAGGTGTAGCATTTGTCTACAATAAAGAAGTTAATATTCCCAAAGGCACACATGAAAGAAATCAGTCCTTTGAAACTGTCCAACTGGTTCTATTTTCCCAAATACTTTGTTCATTCTTTGGTCTTGAGAGTATATTTAAATGGCAGTGAGGGATATTGGGTATCAGAGAAATGTTGCCTTCAAGGTGCATAATCAAGCAGCAACAGCACTAGTAGTATATCACAAGAGAACAGACTTGCTCAGAAAATAGTGTGATGTAGATGGATGAAGAAAAGATTGGCCATCAAAGGCATGAAATAGGGTATGTTGCAATGTATTCAGAAAGCTACATAAACTAATTCAGTTTGCCTGGCACAGGAATCATGCAAAGGGCAAAATTTGCAGAAGGTAAAATAGGAAATACTGGATTGAGCCCAAATTCCAAAGAAATTGAAGAACAGACTTAGAAGGATTTGAATTATAAAATATGGAAGATGAGTTAGTTCACAATATCAAGCACAATGACACTCATTCATGCATATTGTGCTAATGATACTGGAAAATTAAATACCATAATTTCTTTATCAGCATATTGCCTAGATTATGTTTGAAAAATGAGTTTCACCAATCTGGCCCAATCTGCTGAAATATGAACTGTCACACCCACAGTTGTCATTGTTAGTGTAGTATTTTACCAGGCTATTTTCCACTTCTCTGCTCCTACTAAGCAGAGTCGTTGGGAAAACCTCTTTGCCAATGCTTCTGTGAGGGTCATTGCTATAGGCCCCAGCCTCTGCCCTATATAGCAATTGTTCAGTTAACCAGTTGCTCCCCTTATAGTAACTTAAAATAAACAGACAGTTTTCTTTATTACAGATTGAAGTCTGTATAGGAATGTTAGATTAAGTGACAGTGACAGTACTGAACATTTGAGATCTTATTTTGACTTATATAATAGTTTATACTAAGCTGATATTCTTAGTTATTCTGCAATTAAACAAACTCAAACCACATTACAGCTTATCTGAATGGTGAAAGAGGCAGCCTAGAGGCAGTATGAGTTAAAAATAAATGAACCTTTAAAGCAAAGTGTACCCTAGCCATAGAGAGCTAACACTTAAGTCTTGAGGACATTTTCTTCCTAGTGTAGGAGTCTGTAAACAAACGAAGGTTATATACAAGCCCAGATAATAGAATAGAATGGTTTTCTTTTTAATGATATGGAAAACTAGAATTGTTTATTTTTTCCAAGTGGAAGAAGAAAGAAACATGAAGCAAATCTCTACATTTAATCATTTCTGTTTCTAATTGCCTGAGAATAATAAAAATTATATTAAAATGAGAAATGGTTTTAGTAATTACTTCCCATCATGCTGTACCACTAAGAACAATTCCATGTTTCAAGAGAAAAAAATGTCAATTGTGGATCATGAATTTTAACATTTGATGCTTGTTTAGAATCAATGGCAATGAGGGAAGTCGTTAGCTAGCTTCCAGTCCATCAACTTCCAGTAACTTGGTTCCTGTGCTAAGTTGAATGTCTAGTTTGGTTTCATTGCACCAAGATAGCATCAGATCCAAAGCATTAAGGAAACGAAAGCAGTGGAGTCAGTACTTGCCTTGTGTAAATTTATCTTGATGTGGTCAATCTAGCCAGCTTTATGTCTGCACACCAGTTGACATGGACTCTTCAAATGACATCCAGCTACCTGAGCACTAGGACTGAAGATCCCTGGGCACTCACCATACCTGTGTGACATGGGTCAGGGAAACTGTAACAGAAGTGCCCAGTGATTCAGGATTGAAGACTGAACTCTCTATCACCCCTCTCTCTAGCAAAATTCATAGGGCCCGGAACATTCAATTCTACCATAGTTCTCATATGAAGGCAAGAAAGAAATTCCAATTTATATATCAAAAGGTTTGCAGGGAGATTAAATTATAACATTATGTTGCCAGAGTAGGAGAGAAACCCAAGAGACTAAGACTCATTATGTTTCTATGTTCTTATTAAAAAGTTATATTCTCTAGACCAGAAAAATAGAAACCTTCAAACTTTAGGATAAATACTTTATTAGAACCAAAATTACTTCAGAGTAAGGAGAAGGAACTTATACATTAGTTATGATAGCTTTTGCTATGAAGAATAAAGAGGCAAAATAAGATGAGCTGGACAAAGAAGTGTAACCTAAAACCTGAAAGAATATCAGTGCACTGCCTGTCTATGCTAACAAAAAGCTAAGATTTCTATATCAACTGATACACAGAAAAGGAAAATGCTTTGGAGAAAATCACGTGTTTATTTCAAAGACTGTTGTTTAGTCTTGTGTGAGTGGGTGTTTGTGTGGTCTTATGGTTTCACTTCTCTCTCTCTCTCTTTGTCTCTGTCTCTCTCTGTCTCTGTCTCTCTGTCTCTCTCTCTCTCTCTCACACACACACACACGCAGAAACACACACATGAATACTGAACAGAAATTCCTTTCCGTGTAAAACTAACCTTTGCCTAGATGCTACAGTATTGGCTAGTATTATTCCAGATGTTTTGCATATTATAATAAAATTACCACAAAACAATGAGATGGTATGGCTTCCCTAATTGTATAGCTGTTTAGTCCTATCCAGTAAAGGATAGTCCAGTGGTTACTTGCAAGCTGTGTCCTCAAAGCTTTGTGTCATTAGTTTCATCTGGATTTTGTGCTCTTCAGTTTCCCTCTAGAAATTCACACATACAGTGTCAGAACTATCATGCATGGATAGACATGATTACTTACAATGTCACAATTTTCAGAAGTATAGGGATTTAATATGAGTATTTTAAGGTTAAAGTACTTGTTGCTATTAGTGTTTTAAATAATAGAAAGTGTGTTGTCTCAAAATTTTTATTCCTTTTTAATAAGCAAATGACTTAAGGCTTAGTCCAAAATAAAATGAACCAATGTTAATGTCTGCATTTCCCGTATCATTTTTACCCTTATGCCACAATAATTTTTTTAAATGCTTCCTTTAAACACTTACTATAATTTACACAAGTAATATACCTTCATCATAAATTTCCAATGGAAGCTACTCTCAGTGTGCTGGTAGAATCTTCAGTTTGCCCATTGATTTTTCAGGACTGCTGGCATTTCTGGTATTCACCATTATCAAGTTCACTAAGTTTCCTTAGGTAAGCCTCAATGGATATTTTTATTTTTTTAAGTGTGAGTTCAATTTTAATCATTCTTTCTGAATTGTTTCCAGTTTCTTTTCTTTTCTTCTTCTCTTTGTAAATTGTCTTAAGTATATCAACAATTTATTTTAAATTTCTTTTTACATCAACAACTTTTTAATATTCAACTATTGCTGGTTGTCTAAGACATTGTCTATCTTCCTTTCAGTCTGCACATTACAACTGGATCATAAGTGTTTCATATCTCATTTCAATCAGAATATTCTGTGTTCCCAAAATAAAATACCCTCCAGCTTTTTCTCTTCTGCTGCTGCTGGAACCACAGTTACATGTACCTTAGACTGTGACCTGGACCATTTGCACATCTGTCTTGCTCAGAAGCAGTTCCTATGGAGATGAAAGTTTGATTTCCAGGATTTACCATCTTAAACCAGAGCTGGAGCTTCTATTTTAGAGATAAGCAAAGCCATATTCACTTTCTCTTGTGTACAGTCCCCAGGAACTCCTTGTCCTTGAGTGAGTAGTATTGAATATTTTAATAATATTACCTTTCTAATTGGGCTTTTCAATTTTGCTGGGATGGAATTTGTCATCTGTGTGCTAAGAAAAATAAAATGCCTCTGGTGTGAAACACATTTATATCTGTCCCTTTTTGTTGGTCAGTGTTTCAGTACATTTATTAGTATGCATTGTTTAGGATGATTTTTAATTCTTTATCAGCAATAGTAATTTGTTATTGCTTCATTAATTTTTACCCTCGTTTCTTTTTATTGTTCTTATTTCCCAATCTTTATGCATCTTATATTGAGACTGTTTTTCTAGTCCAGTGAGAAATTGCTTAAATATTTTAACTTTCAATTGTGTTATTATGGCTACACTAATGTTCTTGATTCTTCTGGTTCCCGCCTTCCCAGTGTTTTCAGACTTTGGCATGTAGAACTCTCATAAAATTACTTTCAGGTGTCCTAACTTAATCTACTCCACAGCCATATGTTAGTTTATATATAATCATTTACACCATTTCTACTTGTTGGTGGGGAATTGTTCATTCATTACAAAGTCCTCCTATTTCTATCTTAATTTATTTACAGCATTCAGAACATAAAGTTCTGTGACTCATAATCTTGCAGCTATTTTAGGTAGATGTGAATCCTTTCTGTTTTCTTTGTGTACTATTTTTTACACTTTTTCCTCCTTCCTTCCTCCCTTCCTTCCTCCCTCCCTCTTTCCATTCCTCCCTCCCTCCCTCCCTGTCTCCTTCCTTCCTTCCTTCCTTCCTTCCTTCCTTCCTTCCTTCCTTCCTTCCTTCCTTCCTCCCTCACTTCCTCCCTCCCTCCTTCCTTCCTTTCTTCCTTCCTTCCTTGTTTATGTATGTGCATGCAGACATACACCAAAGTGTACTTACTATGATCAGAGTACAAACAACTTGCAGAAATTGGTTTTTTCTTCCACCAAATGGACCATAGATGCTGAACTCAGGTGTTCAGGATGGACAGCATATGCCTGCCTGCACTTGTTTAGCGTCTTCTCAGCCCATGTGCAATGTTTTGAATTACTTTTAAGCCCAGAAATAACTCCAATATCCTCTCCTCAAATAAGAAAGCAATCATTCATTCCATATTTATGAGAGATTTCAGAGTCTGATTATTTGCCCAAGAGAATTGAGGCATAAGATCCTTTCTGAGCACAGAAGTTGATATTCTATGGTAAGAGTTGTTTTAAGGGGAACTTTATTATTGAAAACATGTGATCTCCTGGTAGCACACAGCTTTTATGGTAGTGTATGCTGTGTGGTGATGTCCAAGTGCTATTAAAAATGATGAAGGCAGCCTATGAAGGCCATGAGCTGTGTGTAGCTATTGCTCTTCACCCAGTCACCAATGACTTTTTGTATAAATAGGTTCATCACTGTAGGCATCATCACTGTTGAAATTTAGGAAGGGGAGAGACCCCAAATTAGTAATGTAGAACTTGAAATTTTTCAGCCCAAGCTTTGTACAGCTTCCTCTAGAAGCTTGTCTTACCTTCAGTAATCATCTACAGAATGAATCACGTGTTCCTTGTTAAGCTTTCATCTGCCAGAAGTAGAGGTGACAGGAGAACAGTCTTCTGTCAGATCTTCTTGGCAGCCATCCCACAGCCCTGCTGGCCATTCTGATCTCATTCCATATGTCCACAATTTAAGTGGCAATACAATTCTCTCTGAACTGGATCATATATCACTGCAGGGCACAATCTTGTGTTACCTGCTTTAAGAAATTATTCTCAGCTATTTCCATTTTCACATTAAAGAAGTGGCTGTCTGAAACTTGATGATTATAGGCTTGTAAGAACCAGATCAAAGAGGAAAAGATGCTAGCAGGAAGTCTAATGTACAAGCATTATTCTGTGTATGTAACAGCCTTCGTTCCCCTTTAATGAAGCTGAATCCATTGGTGGAATTATTGACTCAGATATGACCCTGCTAGATGCAATCCTTACAAACTCACTCTAATGAAATGCTTATGTATAATCTCCCATAAAAATAATTTCTAAGGTATACCAACAGATACTTATTGATTGCTGGAGAGTTTTTAAACACATAAATGAGTTTCTCTTTGATTTCCTGAATCATGAAGGAGAAAATAAGGCAATCAATTATTTCTCTTTTGATTAAAGACTTTTGAGTATTGAGTTTCTCCTAGAAAGAATTATATTTTCTTTTTAAAAAGAAATAGTGTTTTAGGAACAAAAAATTGTTGCCTTTTTGCTAAGTCTATCAAATGTACTTTTTAATCAGAAATTATCTATAATTAGTTTTTTAATTCAGTAATTACCTGGCAATGAAACTGTTTTTCTTGTAAGCTTATGTATAAATGAGCATGCAAAGATTCACTGCTATTGCTATGGACTTATTTTAATTTGCATTGAAAACCGATTTTCTTGAAAGCAAGTTTACTCTTAGTCCTTACTAGGTTAATAAACATAAATTTTGAAACTCAAAATTGGCAAATTGAAAGATTTGCTTGTCTAAACCTTTGATTAAGTAATTTTGAACTACATGTTACTGTTTATATTTCAAATGCATTTTAGTGTGCTATGGAAGAATAAAATAATTCAATAGCAAGATCTCCACATAAAACCAGAGACACTGAAACTTATAGAGGAGAAAGTGGGGAAAAGCCTCGGAGATATGGGCACTGGGGAAAAATTCCTGAATGGAACAGCAATGGCTTGTGCTGTAAGAGGGAGAATTGACAAATGGGACCTCATGAAGTTGCAAAGCTTCTGTAAGGCAAAAGATACTGTCAACATGACAAAAGGGCCACCAACAGATTGGGAAAGGATCTTTACCAATCCTAAATCGGATAGGGGACTGATATCCAATATATATAAAGAACTCAAGAAGGTGGACACCAGAAAATCAAATATCCCCATTAAAAAGTGGGGCACAGAGTTAAACAAAGAATTCTNGTTCCCCCTGCGCTCATGTCTCTAGCTGCATATATGGAAGGAGATGGCCGAGTTGGCCATCATTGGGAGGAGAGGCCCCTTGGTCATACAGACTCTATATGCCCCAGAACAGGGGAATGCCAGGGCCATTACGTGGGAGGGGGTGGGTAGGGGAGCAGGGCGGGGATGCGGGAGGGTAAGGGAAAATTTCTGAATAACAGGTGAAATGTAAATGAAGAAAATATCTAATAAAGAGAAAAAAAATAATTCAATAGCAATTATGAAAGTTTTATGACCCTAATAGAAATTTAGTTTAAATTTAGTCACAAAGATACTTTACTTCATTAATTATTCTTCACTTGTTTTTCCTAGTTTATATCTAATGACATGATAAGTTCATACTTAGCCAGATGATATTAACACACAGCTTAATGTCTCCTTAGAAATTTAAGTACCCTCTTTAGACTCATAAATACCTACATGCTTGATTAAACTGTCTGTTACGGACTATAATTTAATTATTATTTGTATATTCTTTTTGTCCTCAAAAGGTACATCAGGCCGGGCGTGGTGGCGCACGCCTTTAATCCCAGCACTCGGGAGGCAGAGGCAGGCGGATTTCTGAGTTCGAGGCCAGCCTGGTCTACAAAGTGAGTTCCAGGTCAGCCAGGGCTATACAGAGAAACCCTGTCTCAAAAAAAAACAAAAAAACAAAAAAAAAAAACAAAAAAAAAAAGGTACATCAGGTGGAATTTCATGTGTCAGTTGAATTTCACAAGCTCCAACTTCTATCAGATTGAATTTCATCTGTTAGTAGGTAGCTTGTGCTATATAACAAACTTCAACAGTTAGTGATGTGTAAACAATAGAAACTTATTTCTCACTACCTTGGGCTATCAAGTTCAAGATCAAAGAGCCAGCATCAACTGCAAGTGTTTTTATTCATTGTCATCTAGTAGGCCACAGAAAGACAAAGACCCATACTTTGTCTTCACCAGGCAGAAAAACAACAAAGCAGAGAGCATAAGAATAGTGTGGCAACGCCTTTTATAAAAGTATTAATCCATTCCTGATAATAGAGCAGAACACTTCAATAAAAGCAACCTCCAAGCACTGTTACCCTGGGTCTTTAGTTTTTGATGATTGACCATCATTGGGCTTTAGAATCCTCTGGATGAAATGCCCCTTTGGATGAGTCTCTGATAGTGCTTCTAGAAAACTGCGATTGAGGACAACCCACCCTTGAAAGTGAGTGGTACTATCTTAGCCACTGAGGTCGTAGAGTAGATAAAAATGGAGAAAGTGAGCTGAAAGTGAGAATTCTTCCTGTACTTCCTGTCTAAAATAGGATCAGTGATCTCCTGCACCCATCACCATGATTTCCGGCCATGATAATATGTATCCTGTTTCATATCTTGTACCAAATGTAGTTAGTTACATTTGCTTGGCCCAGGAATGAGAAAAGTAAAGCAGTATAATTTCCAAGACCTAGTGGCTTCATTCTATTCCCTGCAGACCCCTAGATTTAGCTAGTTAAACATTGTAGACATTCAGTATATTCAGACATTCATAGTAAGTTATTGGTTTGAATAGATGGGGAAAACATGTCAGAGGGTGCCAAGAATAAATAGGTTGTATAAATTGCTTGAAAATGCTAATGAAGTTAGTGTGTTCTGTTTCATTATCAGCTTCAGTGAAACCACACAGTGCTCACTCCTATAAGTCTTCAATTTGCATGGTTACCATAATGTGTAAGACATTTATAATATAAATGTTTTACTTACCTGTCTAAATGTCATCAATAGAATATCTCATTTTATAGTATGTTGTAATATGTATGATAGAGGTTCAGGTACTTTAATCTGAATTTTTAATAATCAGTTGCTCAATATTTACTGCTTCTCTGCTCTTAAGTGAGGCTGTGTATAAAATCAGTTCTCTGACATGATTGCTTGTTTTCTATCCATTTTTTAAAAAAATATATTAATATAAGGTACTAAACAAAAATCTAGAATGGCAGAAACTAATATTCTCTTTCATATTTGCATACTATATATTAAAGAAATTAATTGGATATATTTCAAGTTTTCTAGAAGTTGATGCCAGAAGGTGACAATTAGAAGCCAGCCTATGCTCTGAAGATAACCTGCAATACCAGGTATGTGTGAAGGCAATCTCGAAGGGATGTTGTAAATCACTTCCAAGAAAGTTTCCATATGTCATAAAATAATAATAATATTTATTATCATAATGATCATTATTTATTGTTCATTAGAAAATCTACATAGATCTATAATGTATTGCCATTTTATAGATAGGCTGTCTGGGGTAGTGTCACTGCCTGATCTGACCCGCAGAAAGGAGCGACCAGACACGGAGTTCTTCCCAAAGCAGTTTACTCAGGATCCTTGACTTCTTCCAATTGGGCCCCGAGCCTCTCCCCGACTGCCCTTAAATCTCTGTGCCTTCACCACTCAGAGCCTGCCACGCAGGTGGTTGCCATAGCTCTAATGTGCTCAACATCAGCTGGCCTGATCCTCCGTAGCAGCGCTTCTGCGCAGTACAAGACTGCGGACGTGACTATGCAGGGGTGTATAAGGAAGTCAGGTGTTAACCATAAGACTTAGCAACCTTCTCGGGCACCATTTTGGAATGGGTGCCACACCTGCTCCTCACAGGGTAGAGAGAATAATGTACTTTAGATTATTGAGTTTTGTCTTAGTTACTGTTCTGTTGGTCTGAGGAAACACAATGCAAGATAGCTCTTACAAAAGAAAAAAAATAATTTGGGACTTGCTTATAGTTTTACAGGATTAGTCCAGGTGGCAAGGAGACAGGCATGGTTCTGGAGCAGTAAATGAAATATTTACAACCTGATCTCTCTGCAGGCAAAAGTCAAAGAGAAAGACCTGGGTCCTGAGATAGCATTTTGAAACCTCAGAGCCCACTCCCAGAGACAAACCTACTCCAACAGACCATACTTTCTAGTCCAAAGGAGCCTATGGAGGAGGGCATTCTCATCTAAACTACCACAATATAAACCAAATCTCAGTTCAATATAAGTGAACAATTGTATAAATTGTTAATTAAGTTAAATAAGTTTATAGTCTGCTTATATCTATTATCAACTCCTTGTGTCTTCTTAGATCTATCAAGCTGAATCAATAGGAGATTGTGGAAGAAAGTTATCTGGGTGGGTTTTACATTCTATGAGACCCTGGACATGTCTTTCAACTTGTGTGTCATGAAACTTTGGCAAACTTTTATCTCCAAAAGTATTTATAATATGATTCCTAACAATATCAAAATTACAGCTATGAAGTAGCAATGAAAATAGTTTTATGATTGGGGTCAACACAGCATGAGGAACTATATTAAAGGGTCATAGCATTAAAAAGGTTGAAAAACACAGCAAAAGCCTCCTCCTAAACTAGAAGAATTTATCAGTCATTCCCTGACATGATTGTCTAATCTTATTTATAACTATTCCTTTGTTGACAGTTTTTATCCTTGTATTTTATACTGCTTTCACCAGAATTCCACTACTTATTTAAAACTTAATTGAGGTTCTCAAATTTGCTAATCACCATGTCAGAGGGTAACTGGTGTAAGTTGGTATGGACTTACATGTTATGATATAGTTCAAGGCTCCCTTGTTGATAGCCTGTGGCAAAGAGGCCTCCTCCTTAGAAGACTTACAGAATCAAGTGCTCATGTTTGGGAGTGAGAAGTCTATACCATCAAACGCAAGCTGCAGTGAGTATCAAGTAAGGAGAAGAGCAAAGGAAACACCCTCTCTTTGCAGGAAGGCTTGCAGGATCTGCACTTTCCCATTCTTTGTTAACACTTGTGCTCATGGTTTGATATCAAAGTTATGAGAGTATTAAAAGAAAGTAAGAAATGGTAGAAGTTGACTTTAGGAAACTTAAAGTTCAGGGTAATATTTTAGAGAATATATCCTGCAGGCCTGTTCAAGCCTCTTTTGTTATTTCACTATTTCTTATATATATTTTTTATTATTTGTGATCTTTGGTAAATATTCAAATGTAACATTGCTTATAGATAGATATTGTTGTCCCTCAATTCCTTATAAGTCTCTATTATATATATAGTATATAATATTTTATATATATATATATATATATATATATATATATTACTGTCAGAGCATTATTCTTTGCTATTTGGTTTTCTTTTAGTCCTGGGATTGAACTCAGGACCTTGTGGTACATGATAGGCAAACACTCTACCACTAAACCACCCAGTATAATGAAAGAAAAAGCACGTGAAGTTCTAGGGAGGTGGAAGTTTATCTGGGAGAAGATAATGTGAGGAGATGGGGTAAAATATGATCAAAACACATTAAATGACATCATCAAATGATTAGTAAACTGCTCATTAAAAATTTAATAGATAGCCACAGATATACTATGATGATTTCTCTTTTCACAAAATAATTACACTCACATTATCTTTATGATAGTTTGGTTTTCATCTTACTATTAACAAAGATCATTTTTTAATAAAGAATCCAAAATGGTTGGTTATTGAATACTTTGTATGATAAGAGGGGATAAATAAATGATTTTACTGAATGTTATTTTCTCATATTTTCCCCTATGTAAAAATGGTTTCTTTAAAATTTTCACATTGAAATGAGTTTAGATATACAGGGAAATTGTCACAATTTTGGAGCCATCCATCTTACTTATGGTCCCCTAACATTCCCATTCCTTTTAATTATGGAAAATTTATCAGCCAGAGAGTAACTGATATGATGACAACTGTGGAAACATGCGACTCGTTAGTCTCAGGCTTCTGTCAGTCTTCTTGTCCAGCTCTCAGTTTGACTGGGACTTCGACGATACTGTGTTTAGGTGTCACATCTCCAAAGCTCCTCCAGTCTTTCTTTCCTGTTGAGGCTTCATAAGAGTGGCACTGATTATTCTGTAGCACTCTACACTCTGAATGACTGTGGTGGAAGCATTTGATACAAACACCATAGGAAGGTGGATGATTTGGGGTGCATTCAATAAAAGTTGCATGACCCTATTCCCTCTGTTACCCAAGATGGTTCTAAGCTCATGAGCCTCCTGAAACCAACTCTGAAGTACTGGGAATGAAAACTGTGCACCTGTTGTGGCCCTACTAATGGCCTTAATGTTGGAAAAACAAACATTGTTGACTTGGAAAAGAAATTGTTGGCAGAGTTTCCCAGTTTCTCAGCTGCAAAGATTTCCTTCATGGTATGAATATGTACCATGAACCAGCTACTTTGAGACTATGAAGCATCTTTTGTTTCATTTTTACATTTACAGTTTTCACATGTGCAGGTAAATAATAAGTATAAAATGTGTGACATTCTTTGATGGTTTCTTATTTACTTCATTCACTCAAGATTTAAGCACTTACACTGAGAGATGACTCAGCTGTTGGACACTTGCTATTCTTGCAGAACTGAAGCTTAGTTCTACTCATCTATCTATAAGCATCTATATAGCATATCACAACTGGTTGCAACTCCAGATCCTGAGTATCTCACATCCTCACTTGACTTTGTGGGTACCAGGTATACACATGGTATATATATATATATATATATATATATATATATATATATATATATATATATATATATAATTTGATTGATTATATATATATAATCAATCAAAACCCTCATATATAGAATAAAAATAAATAAATCATGAATAAATGCTTAAATACTAGAATTCTTTTGTAGGGGAGGTCTTCCCCATCAATTATGTATTTATTTGTAGGACTATTTACATCACTGCAACTGTGGTATCATGGATGTTTATTTTATTAATTATAATACAAGACAGTTATTTATATTGTGGCTGGACTAATTTCAGTTTTAGTAACCACCCTCTCTTTGCAGGAAGGCTTGTAGGATCTGCATTTTCCCATCCTTTGTTACACCCATGGTCATGTTTTGATATCAAAGTTATGGGAGGTAAATATAGAACTTCTTCTGCCCAAGCTGTGGGATCAAGCACTTCATAACATAAATTCACTTCCAGTGCCTCATCCAATGTCCTCTTTGTCCCCCATCTCCTCCTTCTCCCCTTCTACCTCCTCCCCCTTCTCCTCCTCCCCCTCCTATTCCTCCTCCTTATCCTCCTGCCCTTCTTTCCCTTCACCGTTCTCTTTATTATGTTTCAATTCCTAGATTTAAATTCTAGGTGTTCATGAAACTCTCTAGGTGAAATTTCTTCCAGGCACTTTAAATGAAGAACAAAGAAATAGAAGCATGTATACTAACCTAGGCCTCTGAGTCCTGGCCCTTCAGCTAGTGTCAAGGATGGATTCCCATTTGTGGCATGGGTCTCAAGATGGGCCACTCATTGTTCAGCCACTCCAACAATTTCTGAACCACCATTACCCCAGAACCAAACATAACCAGAAAAAAAAAATCATTGAGCATTGAGTGACTCCTAATGAATTCTGCTATACTCATAGATTGGGGCCTATCCCAATTGTCATAAGATAGGTTTAATCCAGAGAGAGAGAGAGAGAGAGAGAGAGAGAGAGAGAGAGAGAGTTACTAGGATAGTTATACAAAAATAGGGTAAAGACAGAATGGGCCAGAGACTGAGAAGGAGCCAGACAACTAGAACAAATTTCCAGAGTTCATTTGAGGCCAAACATAACAATTAAGTGAGAGGCCAAGAGAAGCCACATTGGGTCAGTGCTTGAGGAGGAGTTTAAACCGGAACTGCTGAGTTGAACTAGCCAGCCAAAGTTCAGAAAAAAAAAAAAAAAAAAAAAACTACGAAAGGTGAGTTTATTCAGCAGTAAGCCTCTGAGAGGGCAATCACCTCTAGTAAATAAAAGTTACTGTTGCACGATTTAATCACTTTTTACAAATATTGCATTTTTTTTTCAGATGCTGTGAAAGAACCTTACAGCATCATAGTCCCAATAGACTCACCCTCTATTCTGATGTTATGGTAACTTTATTTTTACATATGCTTTAAATAAATAATATATTGTTTCTGCTTCTACTTTAAATAGATTTTTAAAAAAAGAATAATTAAAGCAAAACAGTGAATTATTTTCTTTTATTGCTCTTTATGACATTCTCAGCTCTCCCAATCTTGTGTTGATAAGGTCTCTCCTCTTGTTTTTGTTTTACCTGAAGAACTTTTAATAATTTTCTGGCAATGAATGTCTCCTAGTAGTGAAGTTATTTGTTTTCTTTCTGTTTGTTTGCTTGTTTGTGAAATCTTGTTTTCAACTGTATAAGCTCCCTACCTTCAATATAGTATCATGATTAGGCTGAAATTGTTTTTTCACTATTTTGAGGATGCCTACTTCATCTTCTTCTTCTATAGGACTTTGCAGGACAGTGTTCACTCTTTCTCTGCTTGTGACATTTAGACTTATTTAGAAATTTTGCCTTCATAGGTAGGTTAAATATGACACATCGTGTGTGTGTGTGTGTGTGTGTGTGTGTGTGTTTATCCTGTGGGATATTTCTTCATCTTAACAATTTTGATTTATTGGTTGTCATTATTTTGGGGAAGATTTTAAACTTGTTCTACACTGCATTATTTTTTTTTAATTTTAGAATTTTTCTGTTTTTAAAAATATTTATTTATTTATTTTAAACTTCAGATTTTATTCCTCTCCTGGTCCACCCTCTAACAGTTCCAAATCCCATACCTCCTCCCCACCTCCCTGTCTCCAAGACAATGTCCCCATCCTCACCACTCCCACCCCACCAGACCTCTAAATCCTCTGTGGCCTCCAGGCTCTTGAGGGTTAAGTGCATCTTCCCTTAGTAAACCCAGACCCAACAATCCTCTGGTGTATATGTGTTGAGGGTCTCAAATAAGCTGCTATATGCTGTCTGGTTGGTGATCCAGTGTCTGAGAGATCTCTGGGTGCACGGTTAATTGAGGCTGCTGGTCCTCCTACAAGGTTGCCCTCCTCCTCAACTTCTTCCAGCTTTCCCCTAATTAAATCACAGGGGTCAGCAGCTTCTGTCCATTGGTTGGGTGCAAATATTTGCATCTGACTCTTTAAGTTGCTTGTTGGGTCTTTTGGATATAGTCATGATAGGTCCCTTTTTGTGAGCACTTCATAGCCTTTGTATAGTGTCAGGCCTTGGAGTCTCCCCTTGAGCTGTATCTTACTTTGGGTCTGTAGCTTGATCTCACTTTGGGCCTGTCGCTGGGCCTTCTTTTCCTCAGGTTCCTCTCCATTTCCATCCCCGTAGTTCTTTCAGGCAGGAATAAGTAGGTGTCAGAGTTTTGACTGTGGGTTGGCAACCTCACTCCTCACTTGATGCCCTGTCTTCCTGCTGGAGGTGGGCTCTATAAGATCCCTCTCTCCACTGTAGGGCATTTCATCTAAGGTCCCCTTTGAGTCCTGAGAATCTTTTATCTCTCAGATCCCTAGTACATTATGGATGGTACCCCCAACATCCTACCTCCTGAGGTTGCCTGGTTCCATTCTTTCTGCTGGCCTTCAGGGCTTCAATCCTTTTCCTCCACTCAATACCACATCATGATCCCCTCTCCTCCCTCTCTCCCCCTGCCTCCATCCACTTTCCCTCCCAGGTCCTTCTCTCCCTCCACACTTGGGATTGCTTTCTTCTCCCTCCCAAGTGGGCTGAGGCATCCTCACTTGGGCCCGGTTGACCTTTAAGTACTGTGGATTATATCTTGGATATTCTGTCCTTTTTTTGTTGTTGTTGGCTAATATCCACTTATTAGTGAGTATATACCATGCATGTCCTTTTGTGTCTGAGTTATCTCACTCAGGATGATATTTTCTAGTTCCACCCATTTGCCTTCAAACCTCAGGATGTCCTCATTCCTAATAGCTGAGTAGTATTCCATTGTGTAAATGAACCACAATTTATGTATCCATTCTATAGTGGGGCATCTGGGTTCTTTCCAGCTTCTGGTCATCACAAACAAGGCTGCTGTGAACATAGTGGAACATGTGCCCCTGTGGCATGTTGGAGCATCTTTCTCTCCTTTTCCTCCTTCTTTTTCTCCTCCTTTGAGAGTTTATCAACAAATATGCTCAGTAGAGCCCAGTCTACCATTTCTCTTGTTTCAGTTTGTTAATTAATGCTGGGCCCTCTTTACTTCTAAACACCATTATCTGCTTCTTGGATTCTCAATGGAATCTTTGCTTTCATCCTAGTATTTTTATTTTACTATCTTTATAATTTTCTTTTTGCTAAATAGTTATTATCAGCTCTCATATAAGATGGGTTTTTTCTCTTATAAACACAAAGCGAGTAACCAGCTCAATGATAAAGGGTGTAGATTTCCTGCTAAATAGTTTCTAATCTGTTCCATCTTTGCATAAGTTTATGTTAATTATGTCTGGAGGGTATGTTTATTTTTTCTTGCAATTAACATTCTAGCTTTTTGCAGAAGATACACATATGTTGGAAGATTACAGAGACTAAAATTAATTTTTCTGTTTGGAAATTGGTATGTCTTTCATTCTTTTATTTTTCTGGGTATATTTGTCTGAGTCTAGTCAAAAACTGGAGTAGGTTTGAGGCTTTGAAAACTTTACGTGCTATGGTTACTCAGAGTTCACACTGGATTTAATGTGAGGGCTGAACGCTGCCAGGATTTTCTCAATGTCCGAAGGATACATTGCTTGGTGACTTCGGAGGCCATCTTTCTCTCAGCATCTCTGCCATTTTTTATGCTATGACTAAGTGCTTGAGGAGAGCATAGAGCTTTATTATCATGATACAATACAGTATCAGGTTTTAGACCTGCACCTTGTTCCTGAGCCTTAAGTAGAATATTAGCACCTATACCTGCTTCTTCTCCAAGCTAGGGGTTTGACTTATACTCAGCCTCTTTCCTGGTCTTGAGATCTTATTTCATGCTTTCACATGCATTCTTGCACCATCTACAATCTGAGAACTCTACTAGTATCCAGAAGATGGGCCAGGATATGACGGGATAAAGGGCTTGCCAAATAGGAGGGATGTGAATAGAGTCTGAACAGTTTTCCATGTTGTCCATAGCACCTGATTCCCTGGCTCCTGTTCATGAGCCCTGTGTCTTGTTCATCAGCCATATTCTACCAGGCATAATTTATCAGGACGGTTGCCAGGGTTCATTGTGTTGGGTGCATGCTAAGATTCTTGCAGAAAAGAAGTGTGGCATACCCCACACTTAGACTTCAGTGCCCCTGTACTCATCCAGAAGTCTGCACCTGTTCTCTTACATGTCTCAGCTTTTTATCTTTCTCCCTTGGAGATAATCACTTCCAAATCAGCAGAGCTTGCTTCTTTTCCCCCCTGCTCACCTGACTTGTACACTGTGATCATCCATTACTTTCCATGAAAGTTTCTAGAAACTGAAACTGCATAGATTACACAACTAATTGTGCTTTTTTTGAGCTAGGGTAAAAATAGTGATTATTCTACCCCTGAACTTCATTGGGGAAAAGCTACTTTGATTAAATTCAGTACTTGTGTGCTCTGAAACATTGTTCTGATCATTTACTTTGGAATGTCTTTCCATCTGTACTTGTTTTTCTAGATGCTCCACTCCTGTGTGGATGGGTTATTTTTCTATCACTTCATAAATATAGTTCTATTTCCAGGAATATAACCATTAACTTCTCTAAGCTTTATTTAATTACTTCCTTTATTCCAAACTGCTGAAGTCTGTCTCCAACTCTACCCATAAATATACTAATACTAATATCTATGCCATTTATTCTGGTTGGCTAAAAGTCTTAAGTATTTTTTCTTCCCAATTTCTACACACGATAGCCCCAACTTCCAAGGCTCCATCTTTCTTTTCCTTATTGTTATTTTTTTTCTGAATTATTCCATATTTTCTTCTATAGTTTTCCACTGTTTTCTTTGTAAATTTGCACACCTCTAGTTTTTACTTTCACCATGGTTTGATACATATTGGACTCTGTGGTATATCATCTGTATTACTAAATTATACTTTACGGATCTTTGTAGGCATAAACCAGAAGTATTAACATCAGTTTTCTTTATCTTTTTTTATTAGATATTTTCTTTATTTACATTTAAAATGCTATCCTGAAAGTTCCCTATACCCTCCCCCCACCCTGCTCCCCTACCCACCCATTTCCACTTCCTAGCCCTGGTGTTCCCCTGTACTGGGGCATATGAAGTTTGCAAGACCAAGGGACCTCTCTTCCCAATAATGGCTGACTAGTCCATCTTTTTAAAGGAACAATAGTACGTTTCTGAAACAAGGACAGAAGTTTGGTCAGAGTGAAAAACCGTGTGATACCTTAAGTTGCACATATTTATCATTTCACATGGAGCAGGGAAGCTATCATAGCCCCTTTAATTAGTTTTCTAGGGGAAAATCGAGTGGGTCATAAGCAATAACCTGAACAATTGTTGCCACAATCAATGCATGAATAAATAAACAAGCTCCTCATGTAATAGAGATCTATTCATGAATGGATCATTCTACCTGCATGCTCCAGAGAAGAAGGTGTTGTGCTGTGTTGAACATGGCAATGCTCATTAGCCAAGGATGATTTCTCTGGAGTCACAAACCTGTGATATTTAAGTTAAGGTTTTATTTTGCTCTCAGAAGCAGAAAGAATAAATGCTTTGTTCCCAAATCAGACAGGATTTGGATGACTACCACACAGTTCTTTAAAGTGTGACCTCAAATCTAAGCCCCTTTTGGATTCCACCATGCACAAATAATGTCTCCAAGTCACAAGGGTAATGGGAAAAAGTATATATTAACTATACATAATAAGGAGAAGAGAAAAAAAAGAGAAGAAATATTTAAAACAACTGTTACCCAAAATGTCTCCAATTGTCTATCACAAAGTTAGAGATCAAGAAACCTCAGGAACAGAAGCAGAATAAATGTCAGAAAAGCTACATATACTGAGATCTATATTTTCAAATACAGAAAGTGAAATGTGAAAAAAATTCTGAAAGAAGTAACTTCCTTTCAGAGGTTAAAAAAAATCTAGGATAAAATATTGATAGTGTTGTAGGAAAAATAATCAGTTTAATGCATGTGCTACTAAGCTATCATTCATTTTTAAAATATGGAATGCTTCACAAATTTGCAGACCATCTTTGATCGGGAACCGCTCTGATCTTATCTGTATCGTTACAATTTCAGAATCTGTGCTGAAGAAATGAGCTCCAAAGATATTTTTCAAAAATGAAGGATAAATAATAAATGACAAAATTTCTACCTTCAGTCATAGACCATTCTGGAAAGAAATGCAGAAAAATAACTAGAGATGAAAAATGAAACACTAAAGTATATAAAGAAGAGAATTGGATAAGTAGTCAGTGAATATACAATAAATTTATCTTTAGTTATATTTGCCTGATCTGAAGTATGACTCTATAAAAATTATGCATACTATTATTTTACCATCCATTATCATGTTCTTATGTGGGGAGCGCTTGTGGCCGCATGGGCCAAAGATGGCGCCCTGGCTCTATGCCAAGCCCAGTGACCTCGCTTGTTTTTCCCAGTCTCAATCATGCACAGTAAAAGCAGCACATGTAACTCATTGGAGAGATAGTGCCACATCTCGTGATACCATTCTATCAGCTTATCCTACATGCTGCCTTGGACATGTGCGTCTATGATTGAGTGGTGTGAGGTGATGTGAGTGAACAGAAGAGGATAAATTGTGGGCAGAGGATAAATTGTGGGCAGTCGCCAAGAAGTGGGAGTGGGTGGACAGGGGAGCAGGGAGGAGGGAGGGGGAGGGGACTTTCGGAATAGCATTTGAAATGTAAATTAAGAAAATATCTAATAAAAAAATGGAAGGAAAAAAAATTGTGGGCAGTCCCAGAAAGAGTGGAATAAGGGAGAAGCGGAATAAAGGAAGCTGTGGAAAGGTGCATGAGAACTGCTTTGGAGTCCGTGTCGTTTATTCCCACTCTCTGCTGGTCAGAGATTGGGCCTGCCACATTCTTACATACTTATAATGGATGTTAATTATGTCATTGAGTCAAGGGAAATAGAGCTGGATTAGCTTTAATTTTTTTAATATGAATCTGGAGTAACCACTAAAATAAGAACAAAAAAATCAAAACATGATAAAATAAAGGAAACATGATAAGCTAAAGAAGGAGACAAAGCATAGTCATCTAAAGTTCTATAGTAAAATCACAAAAATCAGGTGAAGAATGAGAATATGTAAATAAAGAACAACAACAAATATGTCTCATGTTAATCTAACTATAAGAACACTCACTATAATACCAATGGTTTTACTGCATCATTTAAATACGTTTTCAGAAAAGTAAAAATAGAGTAAAACAAATGATCGTTCACAAGAAGTACATTGTGACTAAGCAGATACCAGTTAACACAGTTATCAGTCTGTAAAGATATACCACATTGTTTCTCTGCATATTCTCTCCCACTACATCTTCTCCCCTTCCCATCACACTTGATTCCTCCTCCAGATGCCCTATCCATCTATAAATCTCTATTCTATTTCCCTTTCTTAATGAGATCTATCTGTTCTCTCTACTTCCTTACTTGGTACCCATCATCTGTGGTTCTATGGATTGTAGCTTGGATGTCATTAATGGAACAGCTAATATGTACATGTGAATGAATATATGCTATATTTTTCTTTCTGTGCTTGAGACACCTCACTCAAGTCCTGTTTGACTTCAATGTGATAGGTTTTTTAAATCTTATCATGTTTTTAAAATTGAATGAATGAATGAATGAATGAATGAATGATTTAATGTAAAACCTAGCCATTATAGTAAAGGTTAACAAGGGGACTGACATTTATACCTTATATATTTAGAGGGAAATCAGATTTCTCCAATGGATTGACACAGGGTATATTAATCCCTTCGAGGCACTCCCATGTTCAGGAGAAACTGATCACAAATAACGGATTCCATTTGTGTGTGTGTTTGTGTGTGTGTGTAATTTTTATGTCTTTAATTGGTTATAGTTTTTTGGAAGTGATGATGTTGTATTTTGTTTTTTAGGTTTTGTATATTTTGCATTGGTGCTTTGGTTTGTTCTCTAGAGAGAATTTAAAGTTGGCTGGATAACGGGGAGGAGAGAGGAGAGAGAGGGTCTAGATGAACTTGGGGTGTGATGTTGTATTTTGTTCTCTAGGTTTTGTATATTTTGTTGTATTGGACTTTGGGGTTTTTTTTTGTGAAAATAGTTAAAGGTGGCTGGACATGGAGGAGGGGAGGATAAAACATAATTAAAATATATTTACATTTAAATGTTACTTTAAATAATAATTTAAAAAATAGTCCATGTTAGCACTAACAAAAAGAAAGAGGAAAAGGCTGTGCTAGTTTAGGGCAGAGGAGCCATCAGAGTAGGAAGTGACATCCTGGATGATAAAACACATGGAGGTGGTACATCAAGAAATGGAACTACTTAATGGCATGAGCCCAACAGTAGACTAAAAAGTGTGTGAGTCAAACTTTTACATGAACTTCTAAATATCTTCCAGATAAAAGAAGACATATTGAGATAAATTAAAAACCATTTGAATAATGATCAATTATGATAGAACTTACCAAAATCTGTGAGGTTCAGCAAATGTAACTCTCACAGGCAACTGTGAAACACTGAATTAATATGTTATCCAAGAGTAACTAAGTGTAATCATGGAGTTTCCACTTTAGAAAAAGAATTATAATATTAAATCCCAAATGAATGCCAAATGAATGATAAAAATTAGAATAGAATGGGTTAAATTAAAAAGAGCAAAACAATGAAGGCAAAAATTTTTTCTATTTTATTTTCCCTTTATTGATTTTTTTCCTACAATATAATCTTATTTTTGTGTCTCCCGCTCCAAGACCTCCCAGATACTGACCATATCCTCACTCATCTGCAGCTATACCCTTTCTGTCACTTTGTAGAAAACAAACAGGCACCCAGAGAAAAAAATAAAATAAGATAAAATAAAAACAAGCTCACTAGAATAGGGTAGAACGAACCAACAAACAAAAGAAGTG